>CM038676.1:633420913-633829862 GCA_021605205.1 Aegilops longissima
CACTATCATCCGGAAGAGTAACTCCCAGTTGAATCAAGTGATTATTATACCCATACATTTTGAGTATATGTTCCTTGCGATGAACTATTCTCCTCCATCTTGCAGCTATAGAACTTATTGGAGACTTCATATCTCTCAATCCGGGCATTTGCTTGAAATATTAACTTCAACTCATGGAACATCTCATATGCTCCATGACGTTCAAAACGTCGTTGAAGACCCGGTTCTAAGCCGTAAAGCATGGACACTGAACTATCGAGTAGTCATCAGCTTTGCTCGCCAGACGTTCACAACTTCTCGGCGTAGCTCTCTGCAAGAGGCCTGGCACGCAGCGGTGCTTCCAGGACGTAATTCTTCTGTGCAGCAATGAGGATAATCCTCAAGTTACGGACCCAGTCCGTGTAATTGCTACCATCAACTTTCAACTTTGCTTTCTCAAGGAACGCATTAAAATTCAACGGAACAACAGCATGAGCCATCTATCTACAGTAAACATAGACAAGCAAAAAATACTATCAGGTACTAAGTTCATGATAAATTTAAGTTTAATTAATCATATTAAAAACCTCCCACTTAGACAGGCATCTCTCTAGTCATCTAAGTGATTACGTGATCCAAATCAACTAAACCATGTCCGATCATCACGTGAGATGGAGTAGTTTCAATGGTGAACATCACTATGTTGATCATATCTACTATATGATTCACGCTCGACCTTTCGGTCTCGTGTTCGAGGCCATATCTGTTATATGCTAGGCTCGTCAAGTTTAATCGAGTATTCCGCGTGTGCAACTGTTTTGCACTCGTTGTAGATGGACGTAGAACTTATCACACCCGATCATCACGTGGTGTCTGGGTACTATGAACTTTTAGCAACGTTGCATACTCAGGGAGAACACCTCTTGATTATTTTAGTGAGAGATCATCTTATAATGCTACCGTCAATCAAAGCAAGATAAGATGCATAAAGGATAAACATCACATGCAATCAATATAAGTGATATGATATGGTCATCATCATCTTGTGCTTGTGATCTCCATCGCCAAGCACCGTCATGATCACCATCGTCACCGGTAGCGACACCTTGATCTCCATCGTAGCATCGTTGTCGTCTCGCCAACTATTTCTTCTCGACTATCGCTCTTCGCTTAGTGATAAAGTAAAGCAATTACATGGCGTTTGCATTTCATACAATAAAGCGACAACCATATGGCTCCTGCCAGTTGCCGATAACTTGGTTACAAAACATGATCATCTCATACAATAAAATATAGCATCAGGTTTTGACCACATCACATCACAACATGCCCTGCAAAAACAAGTTAGACGTCCTCTACTTTGTTGTTGCAAGTTTTACGTGGCTGCTACGGGCTGAGCAAGAACCGTTCTTACCTACGCATCAAAACCACAACGATAGTTTGTCAAGTTGGTGCTGTTTTAACCTTCGCAAGGACCGGGCGTAGCCACACTCGGTTCAACTAAAGTGAGAGAAACTGACACCCGCCGGTCACCTTTAAGCAACTAGTGCTCGAAGCGGTGAAACCAGTCTCGCGTAAGCGTACGAGTAATGTCGGTCCGGGCCGCTTCATCTCACAATACCGCCGAACCAAAGTATGACATGCTGGTAAGCAGTATGACTTATATCACCCACAACTCACTTGTGTTCTACTCGTGCACATGACATCAACGCATAAAACCAGGCTCGGATGCCACTGTTGGGGAACGAGTAATTTCAAAATTTTCCTACGCACACGCAAGACCATGGTGATGGCATAGCAATGAGAGGGAGAGTGTCGTCCACGCACTGTGAGACCGAAAGCGGAAGTGTTATAACAACGCGGTTGATGTAGTCGTGCGTCTTCACGATCCGACCGATCCAAGCACCGAACGACGGCACCTCCGAGTTCTGCACACGCTCAGCTCGATGACGATCCCGGACTCGATCCAGCAAAGTGTCGGGATGAGTTCCACAAGACGACAAGCGCAGGACGATGATGATGCTCCACTCGACGCAGGGCTTCGCCTAAGCTCCGCGACGATATGACTTCTCCGCGCAGGGCTTCACTTAAGCTCCGCGATGATATGACCGAAGTGGAATATGGTGGGGGGGCACCAGACACGGCTAAGGAACGATCCGTAGATCAACTTGTGTGTCATGGGGTGCCCCCGCCTCGTGATATATAAAGGAGCAAGGGGGTGCGGCCAGCCCAAAGGGGCGGCTGGTTGAGGAGTCCTACTCCCACCGGGAGTAGGACTCCCCCCCTTTTCCTAGTTGGATTAGGATTGGAGGAGGGGGAAGAGGGAAGGGGGCGCCGTGTTGGGGAACGTAGCAGAAATTCAAAATTTTCCTACGTGTCACCAAGATCTATCTATGGAGAAACTAGCAACGAGGGGAAGGAGAGTGCATCTACATACCGTTGTAGATCTCTAAGCGAAGCGTTCATGAGAACGGGGTTGAAGGAGTCGACTGTCGTGATCCAAATCACCGGAGATCCTAGTGCCGAACGGACGGCACCTCCGCGCTCAACACACGTACAGCCCGGTGACGCCTCCCACGCCTTGATCCAGCAAGGAGAGAGGAGAGGTTGAGGAAGACTCCATCCAGCAGCACAACGGCATGGTGGTGATGGAGGAGCGTGGCAATCCCGCAGGCTTCGCCAAGCACCAAGGGAGAGGAGGAGGAGGAGGCGGGGCTGCGCTGGAGAGGAGGCTCTCGTGTGTTATGGGCAGCCCCATAGGCCTCATATATATAGGGAAGGGAGGGCTGCTCCCCTCTAAGGTTTCCACCCCTAGGGGTGGCGGCCAGCCCTAGATGGGTTTTGGGGGGGCCAAGAGGGGGAGAGGGCGCCCACTAGGTGGGCCTTAAGGCCCATCTCGAACTAGGGTTTGCCCCTCCCACTCCCCTTGCGCCTTGGGCCCCTTGTGGGGCGCACCAGCCCTCCTAGGGGCTGGTCCCTCCTACACTTGGCCCACGCAACCTTCAGGGGGCAGGTGGCCCCACTTGGTGGACCCAGGACCCTCCGGTGGTCCCAGACATTACCGATATCGCCTCAAACTTTTCCGTGACCAAAACAGGACTTCCCATATATAAATCTTTACCTCCGGACCATTCCGGAACTCCTCGTGACGTCCGGGATCTCATACGGGACTCCGAACAACATTCGGTAACCACATACAAACTTCCTTTATAACCCTAGCGTCATCGAACCTTAAGTGTGTAGACCCTACGGGTTCGGGAACCATGCAGACATGACCGAGACGCTTCTCGGTCAATAACCAACAGCGGGATCTGGATACCCATGTTGGCTCCCACATGTTCCACGATGATCTCATCGGATGAACCACGATGTCAAGGACTCAATCGATCCCGTATACAATTCCCTTTGTCTAGCGGTATTGCACTTGCCCGAGATTCGATCGTCGGTATCCCGATACCTTGTTCAATCTCGTTACCGGCAAGTCTCTTTACTCGTTCCGTAATACATCATCCCGTGATCAACCCCTTGGTCACATTGTGCACATTATGATGATGTCCTACCGAGTGGGCCCAGAGATACCTCTCCGTTTACACGGAGTGACAAATCCCAGTCTCGATTCGTGCCAACCCAACAGACACTTTCGGAGATACCTGTAATGCACCTTTATAGTCACCCAGTTACGTTGTGACGTTTGGTACACCCAAAGCATTCCTACGGTATCCGGGAGTTGCACAATCTCATGGTCTAAGGAAATGATACTTGACATTAGAAAAGCTTTAGCATACGAACTACGATCTTTGTGCTAGGCTTAGGATTGGGTCTTGTCCATCACATCATTCTACTAATGATGTGATCCCGTTATCAATGACATCCAATGTCCATGGTTAGGAAACCGTAACCATCTATTGATCAACGAGCTAGCCAATAGAGGCTTGCTAGGGACATGGTGTTGTCTATGTATCCACACATGTATTTGAGTTTCCTATCAATACAATTATAGCATGGATAATAAACGATTATCATGAACAAGGAAATATAATAATAATAACTAATTTATTATTGCCTCTAGGGCATATTTCCAACAGTCTCCCACTTGCAGTAGAGTCAATAATCTAGTTCACATCGTCATGTGATTGACACTGATAGGTCACATCGCCATGTGACCAACACCCAAAGAGTTTACTAGTGTCTGTAAACTAGTTCACATCATCATGTGATTTAGACTCAACGAGTTCTGAGGTTTGATCATGTTTTGCTTGTGAGAGAGGTTTTAGTCAATGGGTTTTAGTCAGCGGTCTGAACCTTTCAGATCCGTGTGTGCTTTGCAAATTTCTAGGTCATATTATAAATGCTGCTTCCACGCTCCACTTGAAGCTATTCCAAATGGTTGCTCCACTATCGTATCCGGTTTGCTACTCGAGTCACTCGGATAGGTGTTAAAGCTTGCATCGGCGTAACCCTTTACGCCAACTCTTTATCACCTCCATAATCGAGAAACATGTCCTTATTTACTCCAAGGACAATTTTGACCGCTGTCCAATGATCTATTCTGGATCATTCTTGTACCCTTAGTGACTCATGGCAAGGCACACTTCGGTGCGGTACACAGATAGCATACTATAGAGCCTATGTCCGAAGCATAGGGGCGACCTTCGTCCTTTCTCTCTTTTCTGCCGTGGTCGAGCTTTTAACTCTTAACTTCATACCTTACAACCGAGGCAAGAACTCCTTCTTTGATGATCCATCTTGAACACTTTCAAGATTATGTCAAGGTATGTGCTCATTTGAAAGTACCATTAAGCGTTTTGATCTATCCTTATAGATCTTGATGCTCAATGTTCAAGTAGCTTAATCCAGGTTTTCTATTGAAAAACATCTTTCAAATAACCCTATATGCTTTCCAGAAAATTCTACATCATTTCTGATCAACAATATGTCAACAACATATACTCATCAGAAATTCTATAGTGCTCCCACTTACTTCTTTGGAAATACAAGTTTCTCATAAACTTTGTATAAACCCAAAATCTTTGATAATCTCATCAAAGCGCACATTCCAACTCCGAGATGCTTACTCCAGTCCTTATAAAGGATCGCTGGAGCCAGCATACCTTTTAGCATCCTTAGGATTGACAAAACTTTTCTGATTGTATCACATACAACCTTTCCTTACGTAAACTGGTAAGGAAACTCGTCTTGACATCCATCTGCCAGATTTCATAAATGTAGCTAATGCTAACATGATTCCGACGGACTTAAGCATCGCTACGGATGAGAAAATCTCATCGTAGTCAACTCCTTGAACTTGTGAAAAACTCTTCGCCACAAGTCGAGCTTCATAGACGGTGATATTACCGTCCACGTCCGTCTTCTTCTTAAAGATCCATTTATCTCAATGGCTTGCCGATCATCGGGCAAGTCCATCAAAGTACATGCTTTGTTCTGATACATGGATCCTATCTCGGATTTCATGGCTTCTAACCATTTGTCGGAATTTGGGCCCACCATCGCTTCTCCATAGCTCGTAGGTTCATTGTTGTCTAGCAACATGACCTTCAAGACAGGATCACCGTACCACTCTGAAGCAGTCCGCATCCTTGTCACCCTACGAGGTACGGTAGTGACTTGATCCAAAACTTCATGATCATTATCATAAGCTTCGACTTCAATTGGTGTAGGTGCCACAGGAACAACTTCCTGTGCCCTGCTACACACTTGTTGAAGTGACGGTTCAATAACCTCATCAAGTCTCCACCATCCTCCCACTCAACTTTCCGAGACAAACTTTTCCTCGAGAAAGGACCCGATTCAAGAAACAATCCTATTGTTTTCGGATCTGAATTAGGAGGTATACCCAACTGTTTTGGGTGTCCTATGAAGATGCATTTTGTCCGCTTTGGGTTCGAGCTTATCAACCTGAAACTTTTCCACATAAGCGTCGCAGCCCCAAACTTTTAAGAAACGACAACTTAGGTTTCTCCAAACGGTGTCGTCTCAACGGAATTACGTGGTGCCCCATTAAAGTGAGTGCGGTTGTATCTAATGCCTAACCCATGAACGATAGTGGTAATTCGATAAGAGATATCATGGTACGCACCATATCCAATAGAGTGCAACTATGATGTTCGGACACACCATCACACCATGGTGTTCCAGTGGTATTAATTGTGAAACAATTTGCACAATGTCTTAATTGTGTGCCAAAACTCGTAACTCAGATATTCATCTCTATGATCATATCATAGACATTCTATCCTCTTGTCACGAAGATCTTAAACTTCACTCTGAAATTACTTGAACCATTCAATAATTCAGACTTGTGCTTCATCAAGTAAATATACTCAACATCTACTCGAATCATCTGTGAAGTCGAAACATAACGATATTCATTTGCATGCCTCAACACTCATTGGACTGCACACATCAAAATGTGTTACTTCCAACAAGTTGCTATCTTGTTCCATCTTCTCAAAACCGAGGCTTTTCACCATCTTGCCCATGTGGTATGTTTTGCATATCTCAAGTGATTCAAAATCAAGTGAGTCCAAACGATCCATCTGCATGGAGTTTCATCATGCGTATACACCAATAGACATGGTTTGCATGTCTCAAACTTTTCAAAAACGAGTGAGTCCAAAGATCCATCAACATGGAGCTTCTACATGCTTTTACACCAATATGACTTACATGGCAGTGCCACAAGTAAGTGGTACTATCATTACTATCTTATACTTTTGGCATGAAAATGTGTATCACTACGATCGAGATTCAATAAACCATTTATTTAGGTGCAAGACCATCAAGGTATTATTCAAATAAATAGAGTAACCATTATTCTCCTTAAATGAATAACAGTATTGCGATAGACATAATCCAATCATGTCTATGCTCAACGCAAAACACCAAATGATAATTATTCTGGTTTAATACTAATCTTGATGGTAGAGGGAGCGTGCGATGTTTGATCACATCAACCTTGGAAACACTTCCAACACATATCTTGACTCACCTTTAGCTAGTCTCCGTTTATTCCGTAGCTTTTATTTGAATTACTAACACTTAGCAACCGAGCGGTATCTTTATACCCTGGTGGTACTAGGAGTACTAGTAAAGTACACATTAACATAATGTATATCAATATACTTCTATCGACCTTGCCAGCCTTCTTATCTACCAAGTATCTAGGATAATTCTGCTCCATGGCTGTTCCCTTATTACGAAGCACTTAGTCTCGGGTTTGGGTTCAACCTTGGGTATCTTCACTTTGCAGCAACTGATTTGCCGTTTCATGAAGTGTCCTTCTTGCCCTTGCCCTTCTTGAAACTAGTGGTTTCACCAACCATCAACAATTGATGCTCCTTCTTGATTTCTACTTTCGCGGTGTCAAACATCGTGAATACCTCAAGGATCATCATATCTATCCCTGACATGTTATAGTTCAACACGAAGCTCTAGCAGCTTGGTGGCAATGACTTTGGAGAAACATCACTATCTCTCCTGGAAGATCAACTCCCACTCGATTCAAGTGATTGTTGCATTCAGACAATCTGAGCACAAGCTCATCGATTGCACTTTCTCGCTTAGTTTGCAGGCTAAGAAAATCGTCGGAGGTCTCATACCTCTTGACGTGGGCACGAGCTTGAAATCCCAATTTCAGCCCTCGAAACATCTCATATGTTCCGCGACGTTTCGAAAACGTCTTTGGTGCCTCAACTCTAAACCGTTTAACTGAACTATCACGTAGTTATCAAAAACGTGTATGTCCGATGTTCGCAACATCCACAGACGACGTTTGGGGTTCAGCACACTGAGCGGTGCATTAAGGACATAAGCTATCTACTGTCCGCATAATCGCTACTGTCAACTTTCAACTATATTTTCTCTAGGAACACATCTAAACAGTGGAACTAAAGCGCGAGCTTACAACATAATTTGCAAAGATCTTTTGACTATGTTCAAGATAATTAAGTTCATCTTATGAACTCCCACTCAGATAGACATCCCTCTGGTCATCTAAGTGATTACATGATCCGAGTCAACTAGGCCGTGTCCGATCTGAAGGAAATATGCCCTAGAGGCAATAATAAAGTTATTATTTATTTCCTTATATCATGATAAATGTTTATTATTCATGCTAGAATTGTATTAACCGGAAACATAATACATGTGTGAATATATAGACAAACAGTATGTCACTAGTATGCCTCTACTTGACTAGCTTGTTAATCAAAGATGGTTATGTTTCCTAACCATGAACAAGGAGTTGTTATTTGATTAACAAGGTCACATCATTAGTTGAATGATCTGATTGACATGACCCATTTCATTAGCTTAGCACTTGATCGTTTAGTATGTTGCTTATGCTATCTTCATGACTTATACAAAGTTCCTGCAACTATGAGATTATGCAACTCCGTTTACGGAGGAACACTTTGTGTGCTACCAAACGTCACAACGTAATCGGGTGATTATAAAGGTACTCTACAAGTGTCTCCGAAAGTATATGTTGAGTTGGCATGAATCAAGATTAGGATTTGTCGCTCCGATTGTCGGAGAGGTATCTCTAGGCCTTCTCGGTAATACACATCACATAAGCCTTGCAAGCATTACAACTAATGAGTTAGTTGTGAGATGATGTATTACGGAACGAGTAAAGAGACTTTCCGATACGAGATTAAACTAGGTATTGGATACCGACGATCGAATCTCGGGTAAGTAACATACCGATGACAAAGGGAACAACGTATGTTGTTATGCGGTTTGACCGATAAAGATCTTCGTAGAATATGTAGGAACCAATATGGGCATCCAGGTTCCGCTATTGGTTATTGACCGAGAATGGTTCTAGGTCATGTCTACATAGTTCTCGAACCGTAGGGTCCGCACGCTTAAGGTTTCAATGACGGTTATATTATGAGTTTATGTATTTTGATGTACCAAGGAGTTCGAGTCCCGGATGTGATCACGGACATGACGAGGAGTCTCGAAATGGTCGAGACATAAAGATTGATATATTGGATGGTTATATTCGGACACGGAAAGGTTCCGGAAGTTTCGGAGAAAACCGGAGTGCCGGAGGGGTTACGGAACCCCGGGGAAGTTATGGGCCTTATTGGGCCAAGAGGGAGAGAGAGGGCTGCACCAGAGGTGGCGCGCCCCCTCCATGGGGAGTCCGACTGGACTAGGAGGGGCGCAGCCCCTTCCCCTCTCCTCTCCCTCTCTTTCCTTCCCCTCCCTCTTCCTAGTAGGACTAGGAAAGGGAGTCCTACTCCTACTAGGAGGAGGACTCCCCCCTCCTTGGTGCGCCCCAAGGGCTGGCCGCCCTCCCCTTGCTCCTTTATATACGGGGCAGGGGGCACCCTAGAACACACAAGTTGATCTTCGTGATCGTTCCTTAGCTGTGTCGGTGCCCCCTCCACCATATTCCACCTCGGTCATATTGTTGCGGTGCTTAGGCGAAGCCTGCGACGGTAGAACATCAAGATCGTCCACCACGCCGTCGTCTTGACGGAACTCCTCCCGACGCTTTGCTGGATCGGAGCCGGGGATCGTCATCGAGCTGAGCGTGTGCTAAGAACTCGGAGGTGCCGAGTAACGGTGCTTGGATCGGTTGGATCGTGAAGACGTCGACTACATCAACAGCGTTGATATAATGCTTCCGCTTTCGGTCTCACGAGGGCGTGGACGGACACTCTCCCCTCTCGTTGCTATGCCATCACCATGGTCTTGCGTGATCGTAGGAAATTTTTGAAATTACTCGTTACCCAACAAAGGCATCCGAGCCAGGTTTTATGCGTTGATGTCATGTGCACGAGTAGAACACAAGTGAGTTGTGGGCGATACAAGTCATACTATCTACCAGCATGTCATACTTTGGTTCAGCGGTATTGTGAGATGAAGCGGCCCGGACCGACATTACGCGTGACGCTTACGCGAGACTGGTTTCACCGCTGTGAGCACTCGTTGCTTAAAGGTGACCGCGGGTGTCTGTCTCTCTCACTTTAGTTAAACCGAGTGTGGCTACGCCCGGTCCTTGAGAAGGTTAAACGGAGTCTATTTGACGAAATATCGTTGTGGTTTTGATGCGTGGTAAGAACGGTTCTTGCTCAGCCCATAGCAGCCACGTAAAACTTGCAACAACAAAGTAGAGGACGTCTAACTTGTTTTTGCAGGGCATGTTGTGATGTGATATGGTCAAGACGTGATGCTATATTTTATTGTATGAGATGATCATGTTTTGTAACCGAGTTATCGGCAACCGGCAGGAGCCATATGGTTGTCGCTTTATTGTATGAAATGCAAACGCCATGTAATTGCTTTACTTTATCACTAAGCGGTAGCGATAGTCGTAGAAGCAATAGTTGGCGAGACGACAACGATGCTACGATGGAGATCAAGGTG
The DNA here is from genome assembly GCA_021605205.1 of Aegilops longissima. Classification (NCBI taxonomy): domain Eukaryota; kingdom Viridiplantae; phylum Streptophyta; class Magnoliopsida; order Poales; family Poaceae; genus Aegilops; species Aegilops longissima. Next base: position 633,431,294 of record CM038676.1, read on the forward strand.
TCGCGCCGGTGACGATGGTGATCATGACGGTGCTTTGGAGATGGAGATCACAAGCACAAGATGATGATGGCCATATCATATCACTTATATTGATTGCATGTGATGTTTATCCTTTATGCATCTTATCTTGCTTTGATTGACGGTAGCATTATAAGATGATCTCTCACTAAAAATTATCAAGTAGTGTTCTCCATGAGTATGCACCGTTGCCAAAGTTCGTCGTGCCGAGACACCACGTGATGATCGGGTGTGATAAGCTCTACGTCCATCTACAACGGGTGTAAGCCAGTTTTGCACACGCAGAATACTCAGGTTATACTTGACGAGCCTAGCATATGCAGATATGGCCTCGGAACACGGAGACCGAAAGGTCGAGCGTGAATCATATAGTAGATATGATCAACATAAGATGTTCACCATTGAAAACTACTCCATCTCACGTGATGATCGGTTATGGTTTAGTTGATTTGGATCACGTGATCACTTAGATGACTAGAGAGATGTCTGTCTAAGTGGGAGTTCTTAAGTAATATGATTAATTGAACTTAAATTTATCATGAACTTAGTCCTGGTAGTATTTTGCAAATTATGTTGTAGATCAATAGCTCGCGTTGTTGCTTCCCTATGTTTTTATATGTGTTCCTAGAGAAAATTGTATTGAAAGATGTTAGTAGCAATGATGCGGATTGGATCCGTGATCCGAGGTTTATCCTCATTGCTGCACAGAAGAATTATGTCCTTGATGCACCGCTAGGTGACAGACCTATTGCAGGAGCAGATGCAGACGTTATGAACGTTTGGCTAGCTCAATATGATGACTACTTGATAGTTTAGTGCACCATGCTTAACGGCTTAGAATCGGGACTTCAAAGACGTTTTGAACGTCATGGACCATATGAGATGTTCCAGGAGTTGAAGTTAATATTTCAAGCAAATACCGAGTTGAGAGATATGAAGTCTCCAACAAGTTCTAAAGCTAAAAGATGGAGGAGAATCGCTCAACTAGTGAGCATGTGCTCAGATTATGCAGGTACTTCAATCACTTGAATCAAGTGGGAGTTAATCTTCCAGATAAGATAGTGATTGACAGAATTCTCTAGTCACCATCACTAAGTTACTAGAACTTCGTGATGAACTATAGTATGCAAGGGATGACGAAACGATTCCCGAGCTCTTCATGATGTTGAAATCGACGAAGGTAGAAATCAAGAAAGAGCATCAAGTGTTGATGATTGACAAGACCACTAGTCTCAAGGAAAAGGGCAAAGGAAGAAGGGGAACTTCAAGAAGAACGGCAAGCAAGTTGCTGCTCGAGTGAAGAAGCCCAAGTCTGGACCTAAGCCTGAGACTAAGTGCTTTTGCTGCAATGGAACTGGTCACTGGAAGCGGAACTACCCCAAGTATTTGGCGGATAAGAAGGATGGCAAAGTGAACAAAGGTATATTTGATATACAGATTATTGATGTGTATTTTACTAGTGTTCGTAGCAACCCCTCGGTATTTGATACTGGTTCAGTTGCTAAGAGTAGTAACTCGAAACAGGAGTTGCAGAATAAACAGAGACTAGTTGAAGGGGAAGTGACGATGAGTGTTGGAAGTAGTTCCAAGATTGATATGATCATCATCGCACACTCCCTATACTTTCGGGATTAGTGTGGAACCTAAATAAGTGTTATTTGGTGTTGAGCATAAATATGATTTGATCATGTTTATTGCAATACGGTTATTCATTTAAGTAAGAGAATAAATTGTTGTTCTGTTTACATGAATAAAACCTTATATGGTTACACACCCAATGAAAATGGTTCATTGGATCTCGATCATAGTGATACACATATTCATAATATTGAAACCAAAAGATGCAAAGTTAATAATGATAGTGCAACTTATTTGTGGCACTTTGCCGTTTAGGTCATATTGGTGTAAAGCGCATGAAGAAAACTCCATGCTTGATGGACTTTTGGAATCACTTGATTATGAATCATTTGATGCTTGCGAACCGTGCCTTTTGGGCAAGATGACTAAAACTCCGTTCTCGGAACAATGGAACAAGCTACCGACTTATTGGAAATAATACATACCGATGTATGCGATCCAATGAATGTTGATGCTTGTGGCAAGTATCGTTATTTTCGACCTTCACAAGATGATTTGAGTAGATATGGGTATATCTACTTGATGAAACATAAGTCTGAAATAGTTGAAAGGTTCAAAGAATTTCAAAGTGAAGTGGAAAATCATCGCAACAAGAAAATAAAGTTTCTGCGATCTGATCGTGGAGATGAATATTTGAGTTCGAGTTTGGTCTTCAATGAAAACAATGTGGAATAGTTTCACAGCTCACGCCACCGGAACACCACAACATTATGGTGTGTCCGAACGTCAGAATCGTACTTTATTTTGATATGGTGCGATCTATGATGTATCTTACCGATTTACCACTATCGTTTTGGGGTTATGCATTAAAGACAGCTGCATTCACGTTTAATAGGGCACCATCTAAATCCGTTGAGATGACACCATATGAACTATGGTTTAGCAATAAACCTAAGCTGTCGTTTCTTAAAGTTTGGAGTTGTGATGCTTATGTGAAAAGTTTTCACCGATAAGCTCGAACCCAAATCGAGAAATGCGTCTTCATAGAATACCCAAAGGTAACTATTGGGTACACCTTCTATCACAGATCCGAAAGCAAGATATTTGTTGCTAAGATGGATCCTTTCTAGAGAAGAAGTTTCTCTCGAAAGAAGTGAGTGGGAGGAAAGTAGAACTTGATGAGGTAATTGTACCTTCTCCCTTATTGGAAAGTAGTTCATCACAGAATCAGTTCGATGATTCCTACACCAATTAGTGAGGAAGTTAATGATGATGATCATGAAACTTCAGATCAAGTTGCTACCAAACCTCGTGGGTCTTCCAGAGTAAAGATCCGCACTGAGTGGTACGGTAATCCTATTCTAGAAGTCATGTTACTAGACCATGATGAACCTACGAACTATGAGGAAGCGATGATGAGCCCAGATTCAGCGAAATGGTTTGAGACCATGAAATCTGAGATGGGATCCATATATGAGAACAAAGTGTGGACTTTGATGGAGTTGCCGATGATCGGCAAGCCATATTATATAAATGGATCTTCAAGAGGAAGACAGATGCTGATAGTAGTATTACTATCTACAAAGCTCGACTTGTCACGAAAGGTTTTGACAAGTTCAAGGTGTTGACTACAATGAGATTTACTCAAGCTGTAGCGATGCTTATGTCTGTCCGAATCATGTTAGCAATCGCCACATTTTATGAAATCTGGCAAATGGATGTCAAAATACATTCTTTAATGGATTTATTAAAGAAGAGTTGTATATGATGCAACCAGAAGGTTTTGTCAATCCTAAAGGAGCTAACAAAATGTGCAAGCTCCAGCGATCCATCTATGGACTGGTGCAAGCATCTCGGAGTTGGAATAAGCGCTTTGATAGTGTGATCAAAGCATATAGTTTTATCTGACTTGCGGTGAAGCCTGTATTTACAAGAAAGTGAGTGGGAGCACTACAGCATTTCGATAAGTATATGTGAATGACATATTGTAGATCGGAAATAATGTAGAATTATTCTGCAAAGCATAAAGGAGTGTTTCAAAGGAGTTTTTCAAAGAAAGACCTCGGTGAAGCTGCTTACATATTGAGCATTAAGATCTATAGAGATAGATCAAGACGCTTGATAAGTTTTTCAATGAGTACATACCTTGACAAGATTTTGAAGTAGTTCAAAATGGAACAGTCAAAGAAAGAGTTCTTGCCTGTGTTACAAAGGTGTGAAATTGAGTAAGACTCAAAACCCGGCCACAGCAGAAGATAGAAAGAGAATGAAAGTCATTCCCTATGCCTTGGCCATAGGTTCTATAAAGTATGCCATGCTGTGTACCAGATCTATTGTATACCCTGCACTAAGTTTGGCAAGGAGTACAATAGTGATCTAGGAATAGATCATCGGACAGCGGTCAAAATTATCCTTAATGGAATAAGGATATGTTTCTCGATTATGGAAGTGATAAAAGGTTAAATAAGTAAAGGGTTACGTCGATGCAAGTTTTGACACCGATCTGGATGACTTTAAGTCTCGATCTAGATACATATTGATAGTGGGAGCAATTAGCTAGAGTAGCTCCGTGCGAGCATTGTTGACATAGAGATTTGCAAAATACATACGGATCTGAATGTGGCGGACCCGTTGACTAAGATTCTCTCACAAAGCAAAACATGATCACACCTTAGTACTCTTTGGGTGTTAATCACATAGCGATGTGAACTAGATTACTGAATCTAGTAAACCCTTTGGGTCTTGGTCACATGGCGATGTGAATTATGGGTGTTAATCACATGATGATGTGAACTATCGATGTTAATCACATGGTGATGTGATCTAGATTATTGACTCTAGTGCAAGTGGGAGATGAAGGAAATATGCCCTAGAGGCAATAATAAAGTTATTATTTATTTCCTTATATCATGATAAATGTTTATTATTCATGCTAGAATTGTATTAACCGGAAACATAATACATGTGTGAATATATAGACAAACAGTATGTCACTAGTATGCCTCTACTTGACTAGCTTGTTAATCAAAGATGGTTATGTTTCCTAACCATGAACAAGGAGTTGTTATTTGATTAACAAGGTCACATCATTAGTTGAATGATCTGATTGACATGACCCATTTCATTAGCTTAGCACTTGATCGTTTAGTATGTTGCTTATGCTATCTTCATGACTTATACAAAGTTCCTGCAACTATGAGATTATGCAACTCCGTTTACGGAGGAACACTTTGTGTGCTACCAAACGTCACAACGTAATCGGGTGATTATAAAGGTACTCTACAAGTGTCTCCAAAGTATATGTTGAGTTGGCATGAATCAAGATTAGGATTTGTCGCTCCGATTGTCGGAGAGGTATCTCTAGGCCTTCTCGGTAATACACATCACATAAGCCTTGCAAGCATTACAACTAATGAGTTAGTTGTGAGATGATGTATTACGGAACGAGTAAAGAGACTTTCCGATAGCGAGATTAAACTAGGTATTGGATACCGACGATCGAATCTCGGGTAAGTAACATACCGATGACAAAGGGAACAACGTATGTTGTTATGCGGTTTGACCGATAAAGATCTTCGTAGAATATGTAGGAACCAATATGGGCATCCAGGTTCCGCTATTGGTTATTGACCGAGAATAGTTCTAGGTCATGTCTACATAGTTCTCGAACCGTAGGGTCCGCACGCTTAAGGTTTCAATGACGGTTATATTATGAGTTTATGTATTTTGATGTACCAAGGAGTTCGAGTCCCGGATGTGATCACGGACATGACGAGGAGTCTCGAAATGGTCGAGACATAAAGATTGATATATTGGATGGTTATATTCGGACACCGAAAGGTTCCGAAGTTTCGGAGAAAACCGAGTGCCGGGGGGTTACGGAACCCCCGGGAAGTTATGGGCCTTATTGGGCCAAGAGGGAGAGAGAGGCTGCACCAGGAGGTGGCGCGCCCCCCTCCATGGGGAGTCCGACTGACTAGGAGGGGGCGCAGCCCCTTCCTCTCCCTCTCTCTCTTTCCTTCCCCTTCCCTCTTCCTAGTAGGACTAGGAAAGGGAGTCCTACTCCTACTAGGAGGAGGACTCCCCCCCTTGGTGCGCCCCAAGGGCTGGCCGCCCTCCCCTTGCTCCTTTATATCACGGGGCAGGGGGCACCCTAGAACACACAAGTTGATCTTCGTGATCGCTCCTTAGCCGTGTCGGTGCCCCCTCCACCATATTCCACCTCGGTCATATTGTTGCGGTGCTTAGGCGAAGCCCTGCGCGACGGTAGAACATCAAGATCGTCACCACGCCGTCGTGCTGACGGAACTCCTCCCCGACGCTTTGCTGGATCGGAGCCCGGGGATCGTCATCGAGCTGAACGTGTGCTAAGAACTCGGAGGTGCCGGAGTAACGGTGCTTGGATCGGTCGGATCGTGAAGACGCACGACTACATCAACAGCGTTGATATAACGCTTCGCTTTCGGTCTCACGAGGGTGCGTGGGCGGACACTCTCCCCTCTCGTTGCTATGCCATCACCATGGTCTTGCGTGATCGTAGGAAATTTTTTGAAATTACTACGTTACCCAACACCATCATCACGTGAGACGGACTAGTCATCATCGGTGAACATCTTCATGTTGATCGTATCTACTATACGACTCATGCTCGACCTTTCGGTCTCTGTGTTCCGAGGCCATGTCTGTACATGCTAGGCTCGCTCAAGTTAACCCTAAGTGTATTGCGTGTGTTTGAGGCCATGTCTCCACATGCTAGGCTCGTCAACACCGTTGTATGTGAACGTAAGAATCCATCACACCCGATCATCACGTGGTGCTTAGAAGCGACGAACTTTTGGCAACGGTGCACAGTTAGGGAGAACACTTCTTGAAATTGTTGTAAGGGATCATCGATTTACTACCGTCGTTTTAAGTAAACAAGATGCATAAACATAATAAACATCACATGCAATTATATAGTAGTGACATGATATGGCCAATATCATATAGCTCCATTGATCTCCATCTTCGGGCTCCATGATCATCATCGTCACCGCATGACACCATGATCTCCATCATCATGATCTCCATCATCGTGTCTTCATGAAGTTGTCTCGCCAACTATTACTTCTACTACTATGGCTACCGTTAGCAATAAAGTAAAGTAATTACATGGCGTTGTTTAATGACACGCAGGTCATACAATAAATAAAGACAACTCCTATGGCTCCTGCCGTTGTCATACTCATCGACATGCAAGTCGTGAATCCTATTACAAGAACATGATCAATCTCATACATCACATATCATTCATCACATTCTTCTTGGCCATATCACATCACATAGCATACCCTGCAAAAACAAGTTAGACGTCCTCTAATTGTTGTTTGCATGTTTTACGTGGCTGCTATGGGTTTCTAGCAAGAACGTTTCTTACCTCATAAAACCACAACGTGATATGCCAATTGCTATTTACCCTTCATAAGGACCCTTTTCATCGAATCCGTTCCGACTAAAGTGGAGAGATCGGCACCCGCTAGCCACCTTATGCACCAAGTGCATGTCGGTCGGTGGAAGCTGTCTCACGTGGAAGTGCGTGTAAGGTCGGTCCGGGCCGCTTCATCCCACAATACCGTCGAAACAAGATTGGACTAGTAATAGTAAGCATATTGAACAACATCAACGCCCACAACTACTTTGTGTTCTACTCGTGCAAAGAATCTACGCAATAGACCTAGCTCATGATGCCACTTGTTGGGGAACGTGGCGAAAATTCAAAATTTTCCTCGTGTCACCAAGATCTATCTATGGAGAAACTAGCAACGAGGGGAAGGAGAGTGCATCTACATACCCTTGTAGATCGCTAAGCGGAAGCGTTCATGAGAACGGGGTTGAAGGAGTCGTACTCGTCGTGATCGAAATCACCGGAGATCCTAGTGCCGAACGGACGGCACCTCCGCGTTCAACACACGTACAGCCCGGTGACGTCTCCCACGCCTTGATCCAGCAAGGAGAGAGGGAGAGGTTGAGGAAGACTCCATCCAGCAGCACAACGGCATGGTGGTGATGGAGGAGCGTGGCAATCCCGCAGGGCTTCGCCAAGCACCAAGGGAGAGGAGGAGGAGGAGAGGCAGGGCTGCGCCTGGAGAGGGAGGCTCTCGTGTGTTATGGGCAGCCCCATAGGCCTCATATATATAGGGGAAGGGGAGGGCTGCGCCCCCTCTAAGGTTTCCACCCCCTAGGGGTGGCGGCCAGCCCTAGATGGGTTTTGGGGGGGCGGCCAAGAGGGGGGAGAGGGGAGGCGCCCACTAGGTGGGCCTTAAGGCCCATCTGAACTAGGGTTTGCCCCTCCCACCCCTTGCGCTTGGGCCCCTTGTGGGGGGCGCACCAGCCCTCCTAGGGGCTGGTACCCTCCCACACTTGGCCCACGCAACCTTCTGGGGCAGGTGGCCCCACTTGGTGGACCCACGGGACCCTCCCGGTGGTCCCGGTACATTACCGATATCGCCCGAAACTTTTCCGGTGACCAAAACAGGACTTCCATATATAAATCTTTACCTCCGGACCATTCCGAACTCCTCGTGACGTCCAGGATCTCATCCAGGACTCGAACAACATTCGGTAACCACATACAAACTTCCTTTATAACCCTAGCGTCATCGAACCTTAAGTGTGTAGACCCTACGGGTTCGGGAACCATCGCACATGACCGAGGCGCTCTCGGTCAATAACCAACAGCGGGATCTGGATACCCATGTTGGCTCCCACATGTTCCACGATGATCTCATCGGATGAACCACGATGTCAAGGAATCAATCGATCCCTGTATACAATTCCCTTTGTCTAGCGGTATTGCACTTGCCCGAGATTCGATCGTCGGTATCCCGATACCTTGTTCAATCTCGTTACCGGCAAGTCTCTTTACTCGTTCCGTAATACATCATCCCGTGATCAACCCCTTGGTCACATTGTGCACATTATGATGATGTCCTACCGAGTGGGCCCAGAGATACCTCTCCGTTTACACGGAGTGACAAATCCAGTCTCGATTCGTACCACCCAACAGACACTTTCGGAGATACCTGTAATGCACCTTTATAGTCACCCGATTCGCGTTGTGACATTTGGTACACCCAAAGCATTCCTACGGTATCCGGAGTTGCACAATCTCATGGTCTAAGGAAATGATACTTGACATTAGAAAAGCTTTAGCATCTGAACTACGATCTTTGTGCTAGGCTTAGGATTGGGTCTTGTCCATCACATCATTCTACTAATGATGTGATCCGTTATCAATGACATCCAATGTCCATGGTTAGGAAACCGTAACCATCTATTGATCAACGAGCTAGCCAATAGAGGCTTGCTAGGGACATGGTGTTGTCTATGTATCCACACATGTATTTGAGTTTCCTATCAATACAATTATAGCATGGATAATAAACGATTATCATGAACAAGGAAATATAATAATAATAACTAATTTATTATTGCCTCTAGGGCATATTTCCAACACGCCGCCCCCCCTCTCCTTGTCCTATTCGGACTAGAGGGGAGGGGCCGCTGACCTACTGGCCGGCCCTTCCTCTTCTCTCTTATGGCCCATCAAGGCCCATAGACCCCCGGGGTTCCGTAACCCCCCGGTGTTCCGGTAACTTCCTGTTTTCATCCGGAACCTTTTCGAAGTCCAAACATAGGCTTCCAATATATCAATCTTTATGTCTGGACCATTTCGAGACTCCTCGTCATGTCCGTGATCACATCCGGGACTCCGAACAACCTTCGGTACATCAAAACTTATAAACTCATAATGAACTGTCATCGAAACATTAAGCGTGCGGACCCTACGTGTTCGAGAACTATGTAGAAATGACCTAGAACCATTCTCGGTCAATAACCAATAGCGGAACCTGGATGCCCATATTGGTTTCTACATATTCTACGAAGATCTTTATCGGTCAAACCGCATAACGATATACGTTGTTCCTTTTGTCATCGGTATGTTACTTACCCGAGATTCGATCGTCGGTATCCAATACCTAGTTCAATCTCGCTACAGTAAGTCTCTTTACTCGTTCCGTAATACATCATCTCACAACTAACTCATTAGTTGTAATGCTTGCAAGGCTTATGTGATGTGTATTACCGAGAAGGCCCGTAGATACCTCTCCGACAATCGAGTGACAAAACCTAATCTCGAAATCGCCAACCCAACAAGTACCTTTGGAGACACCTATAGTACTCCTTTATAATCACCCAGATTACGTTGTGATGTTTGGTAGTACCCAAAGTGTTCCTCCGTAAACGGAGTTGCATAATCTCATAGTTACAGGAACATGTATAGGTCATGAAGAAAGCATTAGCAATATACTAAACGATCAAGTGCTAAGCTAACGGAATGGGTCATGTCAATCACATCATTCTCCTAATGAGGTGATCCCATTAATCAAATGACAACACATGTCTATGGTTAGGAAACACAACCATCTTTGATTAATGAGCTAGTCTAGTAGAGGCATACTAGTGACTATCTGTTTGTCTATGTATTCACACATGTATTATGTTTCCGGTTAATACAATTCTAGCATGAATAATAAACATTTATCATGGTATAAGGAAATAAATAATAACTTTATTATTGCCTCTAGGGCATATTTCCTTCAATAGGAACTCTCAATGAAAGCACCAATGTCGGTGTCAAAACCGGCGGATCTCGGGTAGGGGGTCCCGAACTGTGCGTCTAGGCGGATGGTAACAGAGACAAGGGACACGATGTTTTTACCTGGTTCGGGCCCTCTCGATGGAGGTAAAACCCTACTCCTGCTTGATTAATATTGATGATATGGGTAGTACAAGAGTAGATCTACCACGAGATCAGAGAGGCTAAACCCTAGAAGCTAGCCTATTGTATGATTGTTTTTTCGTCCTATGGACTAAAACCCTCCGGTTTATATAGACACCGGAGAGGGCTAGGGTTACACAGAGTCGGTTACAATGGGAGGAGATCTACATATCCGTATCGCCAAGCTTGCCTTCCACGCCAAGGAAAGTCCCATCCGGACACGAGACGAAGTCTTCAATCTTGTATCTTCATAGTCCAAGAGTCCGGCCAAAGGTTATAGTCTGGCTATCCGGACACCCCCTAATCCAAGACTCCCTCAGTACTCCTGGATCTCCAAGTTTCTTAGGTATTCCACCCTTAAAAGTATAATTAGCAAGCATGGTGGAAATCTCAGCTTCCGGTATCTTTCTTTTATTAGTGACAATATCTTTCATATATTTAGCATAAGGATTCATTTTGAGCATATCAGTCAATCGCATGCACAAAAAGATAGGTCTAATCATTTCAGCAAAGCGCTCAAACTCCTCATCATCCTTTTTCTTGGATGGTTTGGGAGGAAAGGGCATGGGTTTCTGAACCCATGGTTCTCTTTCTTTACCATGTTTCCTAGCAACAAAGTCTCTCTTATCATAACGTTGATTCTTTGATTGTGGGTTATCAAGATCAACAACAGGTTCAATTTCTACATCATTATCATTACTAGGCTGAGCACCATCATGAACATCAACATTAACATTTTCATTAGGTTCATGTTCATTACCGTATTGTGTTTCAGCATCACATAGATATATCATTTGGATTCTCAGGTGGTTCAACAATAGGTTCACTAGAAGTTTGCAAAGTCCTATCATTTTTCTTTTTCTTCTTTTTAGAAGAACTAGGTACATCAATATTATTTCTCTGAGAATCTTGCTCAATTCTCTTAGGGTGGCCTTCAGGATACAAAGGTTCCTGAGTCATTCTACCAGTTCTAGTAGCCACTCTAACGGCATAATCATTTTTCTTACTAATCATTTCATTGAGCAAATCATTTTGAGCCTTAAGTACTTGTTCTACTTGAGTGGTAACCATAGAAGCATGTTTACTAACAAGTTTAAGTTCACCTCTAATATTAGCCATATAATCACCCATGTGTTTAATCATATAAGCATTTTGTTTTAATTGTCTACCAAAATAAGCATTGAAATCTTCTTGCTTAAACATAAAGTTATCAAACTCATCCAAGCATTGGCTAGCAATTTTAGTAGGAGGGATTTCAGCTCTATCATATCTATAGAGACACTACAAGAAATATGTCAACTTGTGACCACCACTATTGGTCACTGAAAGGTCACTGTTTTCAATTCGTGACCTTTTTGTGACCAAAAACATAAGGTCAAAAGCTGAGGGTCGTTAACTGACTATAGCGACCTTCTCTGTGAGAAGGTCGTAGACGTTTACGACCAAAATATTCCTACTGTGGCGTTTTGGTCACTAGCCACCTCCCCAGGCCACGTAGGCATCCAGCGTGGCAAGCTGATGTGGCATAAGATTCAGCCCGGTCCAATTTAGTTTTCTACATGAGCCTAGCCCAACAATTCGGCCTTTTTAATGTATTTTTTTCTTGTTAATTTTCGCTAGCTACATGGGCTTGGGCCATTAATTCGGCCATTTTTGCTTTCTGAGTTGCAGCCTTTTCACATTCTACATATTTTTTATCTTCGGGTTTTTGTTTTTTTTGTTACATTCAAATTTCGGATTATTGTAGTCAACTGGATGCACATTGTCAGATTCTTCACTAGGTCCCAGACATCAGGTTTTAATTTTTCACAACTTGTAACTCAATGATATACCAATCAGAGAACACATTTTAAATATATACAAATAACAACCAAATCACCGACGTATCAACCAAGTTTATTACATTCCACCAATCACAATATAACCATACAATATTACACCAATCACAATATAGCCCTCTACAGATAAAACACTCAACAAGTTCAGGCACATCTCCAACACCTTAGCGCCTTCAACCTGCAAAACATCACATCCAACCACATATTAATGATCAAATCAATTCACCCCTTGACGCCCTGGTAGGTGACGACGATGTGGTAGTGGTGGAAGCCGCCGCCGAGGCCGATGGCGCCTGCGGTGTCCTCGTCGTCATCGAAGGCGATGACGACGGACGGGTCAGCGTCGAAGCAGGTGCGCTGCAGGCCACATCATCATATTTGAGCATTAATATTTCCGTATTACTACACAAGAACTACAACACTAGGAGTACATAGCAACTAGTAGCAGAACACCAATATCATCAGCAACATGAGTATAACAAGCATCTTGCTTTACTGGGATAAAGTGACACAACAGAATTACTAGGATACAGTGACACAGCAGCAATAAGATAACATATTATGTGCTACAGGCTGACATTTCCAAAGTGGCACGTTTGATATGCCAAACCAATACTAAATATTATTGCAAACCTAACATACTTGAACAATTTGGTCAGGGCAAGAACAGACCTGATGAGCTCTGAAGTTGAACGAATGGTGAACGAGCCCAGCCATGGCCACCTTCTTGGTCTTGTCCAAAAACAGAATAATCCATGATTAGATGATTGAAATAGCTCAAGAAACAAGTACACAGAGCGTGCAGTGTATGGTTAAGAGGAGAAGGGCGCATACTGGGCTAACCTCGTTGGCGTGCTTCTTGCCGCGCACGAGTCCATGGCGCGGGGGCGGGGTAAGGCTCCTCGATGCTGGCGCTGGAGGCAACGCTGCTACCCTGCTCGCCAGCATAGCCGCTGCTGCTGGGGCTGGGCTCTGCACTAAGCTGGGAGTAAACAAAACAACGCCAACAAATGCATCCAGGGAGTATAGATGCAGATTTGTACCAGCTGACATGATGCATACACCTAATCTACAAATGGCTAGCTGTTATGATAGGCTAATCTGCAACAACTAATCTATGCCATATCTATGCCATATCTTTACAACCAACCTTTCATTCCAGCAATATATTACAACCATGTCAAGCAAGCAAACATTTTACTTCTGAAGTTAGGAAACCCAGATCAGCACCTTCATCGTGACCACAAGCTTGACTTGGGTTTGCATACTGCAAAAACAAAGGGCATTTGATTAGGCAAAGGAAAATAGAAGTTTAAATCAGCTAATTATATTCTGTAGCACATAATTCAGTTAACAAAATCACATCTGAACTCTGACGCTCTGTCTCTGGCAATTAACTCCAGTTTCCATCCTATCTCAAGCATCATTCAAAAATATTTTTTAACGTACACAATTGTTATAAATACCTCTTACAATGGATACCACAAACCTGTATCCATATTGTTCGATCCTAGGAGTAATGGCTACGATTGACAACATAAAAAAATGAAACATGCAGGACACAGACACACGCACACACACAGACACATAAATGTGTAATCAGAATCAACTATCCTATACCACTGGATAGTCCAGCCCCTGCCCCGCTTCTTAAAAACTGGTTATATCAAGTTCTAAGTTGTCTAGAAACTGTGGATTAAGATAAACAAGACAAAAGACTATCTACCCCAGCATTAGCACCAGGTCCAGAAAACAGCAACCCGCCCCAGCAGGCGCAGAAATTGGTATTTGCATTATATCTCCAACGGCAACGGGGTGCCGCCCAACCATGCAGCATTGTGTAGATGCAAGTGAGGCCAGACGTAAGCGCGCAAGAGCAGACCCGCATGCTTTAAGAATTACTTGATGTACGCGTGCAGATGCAAAGTTTGAATTACTTGATTTAAGAATTCATTAAGTGACTTTGGCATAGAAATAACAGGGAACCGGCCATAGAGATACACCACGGAAACAGACATGTTTCTAGAAAGGCAGAACAAAGTTAGATATGTGGACAGTCATCTCTGAAAAGAGATTGTACATGGTACATAAACAATAAAACAGGAGTGCATATTAACAGAGTTGAACTAGTTGTAGAAATTCGGACCATACAAAGTTACAAACTAACGAACAAAGCAAACGGACTGAATTCGGCATGAGAATTAGTGGTTCTGGGCACTAGCTGACCTCCTTATCATTAGCTTGGGGTTGGGAAACAGGGGGGCTTGGGAGGGGGTGTTACCGAGCGAGGTGCACTGCGTGATGACGACGACCTCCTCCCGCGAGACGCCGGCGGCCGCCGCTAGGTCCCCCACCGCGCGGAGCGGCAGGGCCAGCTCATCCGTCACCGCGAGCGCCGCCACGGCCGTGGACGCCATGGACCCGGACCTGATCGAATCGCCTGCAACCCTGCGTGAGGAAGAAAATGGCGCGCGTTAGGGAAGGTAAGGGAAGGGAAAGGAGGAAGAGCAGATCGAAGAGGGGGTGGGGGTGACCTTGATGGCAGAGCGAGTTCATGGCCGGCGCCTGGCCTCTCCTTCCTGATTTGAGGAGGGGAGGGAGACAGGTCATGGCGTCTGGGGCATGCGTCCGCACCGTGATCCCGATGGGATCTACACGAGGCCGCCGCTGCCCCTCCCTCGCCGCGGGGCCAGGTGCAGGTCACCTCCCATGAAAGGAGACAGAGACGGAGCCGGAGCAGACATGGATGGGACTCGAACGCGCGGTGGAGGTGGTTGCCGAGGCGGGCACGGAGACGGGGTGGGTCACCGGGATTCATGGCGTGGTGGAGGCGCCGTGAGTAGGGGAGGAGGAGAGGGCGAGGGAAGGAGGGCGCCGCCGCCGGCGACGGGAAGCGAGAGAGAGAGGGAGGCGGCGTCGATCTGGATCGGGGAGAGAGAGAGGGAGGCGGCGTCGATCTGGATCGGGGAGAGAGAGAGGGAGGCGACGGGCGGGTGGAAGGGAGGAGAGGTGAGTGAGGTAGGGTTTGGTGCGGTGGGAGCGGTGGGGGCGTTGCGGAAGGAGGCCGGGGACGGGAAGGAGGTGGCAGCAATGGCGGCGAGGGAGGAGATAGGCGGCGGCGGGTGGGTTCTCGGGGAGAGGGGGAGAGAGATCTGGATGGAGTGAGGGCTGCTAGGGTTTGGGTTGGGGGAGAGAGACCTGAGAGGTGAGTGATAGCCGTTGGATCCGTGGGATCTGGACGGTTCAGATCGGCTACATTGGAGTGATCCGTGGGAAGAGCCCTGATTGGTTCAGAAATTTTATGATTTAAAATAGTTTTTAAGTACTAAAACTAGGAGGTTTTGTGAAGCAGCTATCAAAAATATTTTCCAAAATGGCACAACTAGATTTATCACTCAATTTAGACCATATTTTATGGATGATCACAAATTTGCATGCATTTTTTATCTTTCTAGCTATTTTAATCATTTTGGAGTGCCCAAATGAAGTTTTTTTTGAAGGAACTACCACATAATTGTTGTAAAAATGGATCAAATCAATTTTATAAAATACTAGGCCATGTTTAATGCACAGTTGACCAAATGGTTGGGTGTCAAAAGCTTTGATCCACCTCTCGTGAAAAGGACAAATTTCTGCCGGTTCAGCTGGAGGCGGGTCAAATTTGAACTGCAGCTGCCTCATAGTTTGCTATTTATTTTTTCCAAAAATCATTTCTAGGTACATAAGTATCTATTTAATCAGAGAAACATCAAAAAAATTCCAAGATTCAACCACTAGGTAGGAACGGTCAAGCCCGCCGTTTTGACCGCATTTTGAAACGGGCATAAAAAATTCAAAAGAAATCAAAAAATTGGGAAACCTTCACATTGTGTCATTATATGTGGCCAAGTTCCCAGGAAAAATAACAAACTTGTAATACGGTAATTATTTTAAAAAAGTGTTATCAGATATGAGCTATCATGTGTGAAGATTCATGGCTTTCAAGCCAAATGATCAATCTTATGGCCACATTCATGGCATAGTTTGTTCAAATGATCTCATATTGTGCACAAGGGTACATCTTGGAATTCCAAACAATGTTGCCTAAGGAAGTTTTCATTTTTTTGCACGGAAAATTCATTTTTCATTTTCCGAGTGCCCAAAAGGTGCTTTTCTTGTGAAGGAACTACCAAATAATTGTTGTAAAAAAGGATCAAATCAATTTTATAAAATACTAGGCCATGTTTAATGCACAGTTGACCAAATGGTTGGGTGTCAAAAGCTTTGATCCAACTCTCATGAAAAGGACAAATTTCTGCTGGTTCAGCTGGAGGCGGGTCAAATTTGAACTGCAGCAGCCTCATAGTTTGCTATTTATTTTTTCCAAAAATCATTTCTAGGTAAATAAGTATCTATTTAATCAGAGAAACATCAAAAATTTTCCAAGATTCAACCACTAGGTAGGAACGGTCAAGCCCGCCGTTTTGACCGCATTTTGAAACGGGCATAAAAAAGTTCAAAAAAAATAAAAAAATTGGGAAACCTTCGCATTGTGTCATTATATGTGGCCAAGTTCCCAGGAAAAATAACAAACTTTTAATACAGTAATTATTTAAAAAAAATGTTCTCAGAAATGAGCTATCATGCGTGAAGATTCATGGCTTTCAAGCCAAATGATCAATCTTATGGCCACATTCATGGCATAGTTTGTTCAAATGATCTCATATTGTGCACAAGGGTACATCTTGGAATTCCAAACAATGTTGCCTAAGGAAGTTTTCATTTTTTTTGCACAGAAAATTCATTTTTCATTTTCCGAGTGCCCAAAAGGTGGTTTTTTTGTGAAGGAACTACCAAATAATTGTTGCAAAAATGGACCAAATAAATTTTATAAAATACTAGGCCATATATAATGCACAATTGACAAAATGGTTGGGTGTCAAAATTTTTGATCCATCTCTGGTGAAAAAGACAAATTATCGTCGATCCAGCTGGAAGCGGGTCAAATTTGAACTGCAGCTGCCTCATAGTTTGCTCTTAATTTTTTCCAAAAATCATTTCTAGGTAAATAAGTATCTATTTAATCAGAAATACATGGTTTGATGGCGAGACATCGAGGTTTGGACTGTGGCCGAGGGCCCCAACTCTAGAGCGCGTAAGCTCGCATGCCCGCCGCGTGGTCACCGCTTGACCGTGGCGTTGCCATGTGTTCTGGGCGGCCTAGGCATGTCTAGTTGGTTGGGCACTCCCCAGGTAGGTGCTAGGAAGAAAATCACAACATAAGATTCTCACGAGGAGACCGATCGATGCTCAAACATGAATAAGCAGCCAAGTGTTTGATTTGCAGTATGGGAAATGCACATGGCTGATGGGCGTGAGTTTTGGCTGAGGATGATCAGTTACTAAGAAGACCGTCTTCACAAATTTTCACCTCAAAAGGAGGAGCCTAGGTGGTACTTGCTTTACAAAGTACCACACTGGACATAAATACAAATGTTGAAGCTGGGCACAAAATAATGAATGGATTGAGCTAGCATTTGGTGGAGATGGTTATTTGGGCATAGGAAAGCATCAGAGAAAATGGATACCATTTGGACATGCCAAAGTGGTACTTCCTTCACAAAGTCTTTGCTGATCGAGAATAGGAAAATGAATATTTTTGAATTATTTTTGAACTAGGCAAGGAAGGTTTTTACATATTTAACGAAGATATGACCCAAAGAATTTATGAGATTTTTTTTGAGAATTTTGGGAATAACAGAAATATAGGTTGCTTCACAACCTAGGGTAAAAACCGCCACATGGACATGACACATAGGCAAAACTGATGAGATGGAGCCTAGTCATCACAACCCACCACAATCTACAAGGCTATGACCATCTATATTGGTCATTAACAACTAGAAATAAGGCAGCGGACTAGCACTGTTTGCTTTGTGACCATTTCATGTAAGGAAATTACGACCTTTCTGATCAAAATGGTCGCAATGGTTTAGGGTTTGGAGCCCCTCGAACAGATTTTGACCAATTGGTCTGAAATGGTCATAGATCTATGACCAATTCTTCCAGGGTCACTGACAAAAGGTCACTAGTTTACATATTTCTTGTAGTGAGAGAATTTACCTTTACTACCTGTGTCGGGTTATCAAGACCATGAGGTTCTTCAGTAGGTAATGGATTACGATCATATGTCTCTTCAACAGGCGGTAGATTAAGACCATGTATTTCTTCAATAGGATGTAAATTCTTAACATCTTCAGCTTTAATACCTTTTTCTTTCATAGATTTCTTTGCCTCTTGCATATCTTCAGGACTGAGAAATAGAACACCTCTCTTCTTCGGAGTTGGTTTAGGAATAGGTTTAGTAATTGGAGCAGGAGCTGGCTCAGGAGGTGCCCAATTATTTTCATTTTTCAACATATTATTCAATAGAATTTCAGCTTCATCCGGTGTTCTTTCCCTGAAAAGAGAACCAGCACAACTATCCAGGTAATCTCTGGAAGCATCGGTTAGTCCATTATAAAGATATCAAGTATTTCATTTTTCTTGAGAGGATGATCAGGCAAAGCATTAAGTAACTTGAGAAGCCTCCCCCAAGCTTGTGGGAGACTCTCTTCTTCAATTTGCACAAAGTTGTATATTTCCTTTAAAGCAGCTTGTTTCTTATGAGCAGGGAAATATTTAGCAGAGAAGTAATAAATCATATCCTGGGGACTACGCACACAACCAGGATCAAGTGATTTAACCATATCTTAGCATCACCCTTTAATGAGAACGGAAATATTTTAAGGATATAAAAGTAGCGAGATCTCTCATCATTGGTGAACAGGGTTGCTATATCATTTAATTTAGTAAGATGTGCCACAGCAGTTTCAGATTCATAGCCATGAAAAGGATCAGATTCAGCCAAAGTAATTATATCAGGATCAACAGAGAATTCATAATCCTTATCGGCAACACAAATAGGTGAAGTAGCAAAGGCAGGGTCAGGCCTCATTCTATCTCTAAGAGATTGCTTATTCCATTCAACTAATAATCTTTTTAGTTCATATCTATCTTTGCAAGCTAAAATAGCTGCAGAAGCTTTCATATCAAAAACATAAACCTTAGGAATAACAGGCATATCTTCATCCTCACTTTCATCAATATTATCAGTTCCAATAATTTCTTTCTCTTTAGCCCTAGCAATTTGTTCATCAAGAAATTCACCAAGTGGCACAGAAGAATCAAGCATAGAAGCAGTTTCATCATAAGTATCATGCATAGCAGAAGTGGCATCATCAATGACATGCGACATATCAGAACGAATAGCAGAAGCAGGTTTAGGTGTCACAAGCTTACTCAAAACAGAAGGTGAATCAAGTGCAGAGCTAGATGGCAGTTCCTTACCTCCCCTCGTAGTTGAGGGATAATTTTTTTTGCGTCTTTCAAGTTCTTCATAGTGACCAGCAGATATAAATCCCAAGTGACTCAAAGAATAGAGCTATGCTCCCCGGCAACGGTGCCAGAAAATAGTCTTGATAACCCACAAGTATAGGGGATTGCAACAGTTTTCGAGGGTAGAGTATTCAACCCAAATTTGTTGATTTGACACAAGGGGAGCCAAAGAATATTCTCAAGTATTAGCAGTTGAGTTGTCAATTCAACCACACCTGGATAACTTAGTATCTGCAGCAAAGTGTTTAGTAGCAAAGTAATATGATAGTGGTGGTAACGGTAACAAAAGTGAAGACAGCAAAAGTAATATTTTTGGTATTTTGTAGTGATTGTAACAGTAGCAACATGAAAGTAAATAAGCGAGAACGAATATAGGAAAAGCTTGTAGGCATTGGATTGGTGATGGAGAATTATGCCGGATGCGGTTCATCATGTAACAGTCATAACATAGGGTGACACAGAACTAGCTCCAATTCGTCAATGTAATGTAGGCATGTATTCCGAATATAGTCATACGTGCTAATGGAAAAGAACTTGCATGACATCTTTTGTCCTACCCTCCTGTGGCAGCCGGGTCCTAATGGAAACTAAGGGATATTAAGGGTCAGTTCTTTTTGCAGCTTAAAAAATAAGCCGCCTCCTCCCCAGCTTATCCCATAAGCCGCCTCTATTATTTATTAGGGTTTCTAAACTAGTTATGGGATAAGTAATTCAGAAGTCTCAACAATTTTTATGAACAGCTTATATTTTAAGCTGGGGAGAGGCAGCTTATTTTTTAAGCCGCCTAATAGAACTATCCCTAAGGCCTCCTTTTAATAGAGAACCGGAACAAAGCATTAGCACATACTGAATACATGAACTCCTCAAACTATGGTCATCACCTTGAGTGGTCCCGATTATTGTCACTTCGGGGTTTCCGGATCATAACACATAGTAGGTGACTATAGACTTGCAAGATAGGATAAAGAACACACATATATTCATGAAAACATAATAGGTTCAGATCTGAAATCATGGCACTCGGGCCCTAGTGTCAAGCATTAAGCATAGCAAAGTTGTCGGGGAAGCTGATCGTAACCCACGAACACCTATGGGACCGGCGGACCGAGCCCCTTTCGGTTCGGTGGGGGGCAGAGGTCGCACGAAGGGCAGATCGAGGCGAAGCACACGAGCAGTTTACCCAGCTTCGGAGCTCTCCGGAGAGATAATACTCGTACTGCTGCTTGTCTGATTGTATTGTGTTCTTGCTAGGGAGCAATGAGAGCTACAAGACCTAGCGTGAGTGTTTCTGGTTTCGAATGAGTCGAACCAACCCCCCACGCTATGCATGGGCCTCCTTTATAGGCTCAAGGGGTCACCAACAGTGGCAACGTAGACAAGGGCAAAATGGGAAAATGAGTTGCGGTTGGTACAGCTACTTTGTGCAGTGTATTCTACCTAACTCGACGGCAAGGGACAAAGCATTAAATGCCCGTCCATGTCGCCTAAATAGTGCAACAGGACCGTCGGGCGCCATCGCCGCCACGATGGCGATCTTGTCAGTGCCGCTTACCGCTGCTCTCCGCTGGCCGCACAGCCTCTTGACACGCGCGCCTGGAATGGTCCCGTGGCGACACGTTGGTGGATGAGCTGGAGCGGAGATAAAGAGTGGTTGCCTGCCGCGGCAAGTGCCTTGCCGCGGCTGAATCCTCGTCGCGTCCGGAAGCTTGTCGCTCACCGGGCCTTCCCGGCAAGCTCCTCTTGCCGGGGCCTTGTCTCCTAGGTGCCTTGGTTGGCCTTCCCGGCAAGCTCCTCTTGCCGGGGCCTTGTCTCCTTGGCTTGAATACTTTGCTCTTGAATGGCTCCAAAGGAACTACGGAGGACCTTGGCGGTCACCAGGCAAGCCTTGCCGCGGGGTGCTGCAACTGCCCTTGCACGAAGTTCGGGATACTAGGGTACCCTACTCTAGTACACCGACAGAGCCCCGGCCTGGGCCACACACGGTGCCGAAGCTGTTGGGCCAGGCCCAAAAGCAGTCTGCAGACACGCGCCCTAGATCACGCCATAACTTGCTCCGGACCCACCATGTCCCCCACGAACAGCACGCATCGAACGTGGCATCGTGGGAGAGATCGTGGGGGGCTTTCTTTAATTGGAAAAGCGGAACGTCCGCCCCCTCTCCCTCCTTATAAACAGTGGAAACAGGGGCAGGTCGCCCACCTCGCCATTTGCTGTCCCATCTCGAAAACCACCGCCACTCCCCCCTTCTTCTCTAGTCTGAAGAGAGCAACGCTCCGCCCCTCATCGCCACCAGCGCCATCAACGCCGTCGGTCTCCTCCACCACCTCCGCCATGGCTCCGAAAGCCGACAAGGGGAAGGGCGTGAAGTCGGCCGAGGCCAGCGGCTGAGCGGGCCATCTTCCCCAGCTCGACGCAAAGGAGCTGAGAGAGGCTACTACCTCTTGTGGTCGACGAGACGCAGAAGATCCGCGCGAAGGTACTCTCCGCCGCATCAGAGTTGGTTCTGAGCGGGTACCCCTTCTTCGCGCTCTTCTTATATTGCGGGCTCTGCCCGCCCTTCTCTGAATTCTTCTGCGATATCATGAACAGCTACGGGCTTCGCCTCCTTGATTTCACCCCCAATGCTGTCCTGACCATGTCAGTTTTCGCACACCTTTGCGAAAACTTTGTAGGAGTCCACCCAAACGTAGCCCTCTTCCGCCACTTCTTCATGCCCCGCGTCGAGAGAGGAGAGCCACTTGCCGGAGGGATTGCTTGGATCTCCAGGATCGGCAAGAAAGAAGCCTATCTGGAAGGAGAGCTCCGCAGCAAGTGGGAGGAGTGGAGAGCCGATTGGTGTTGGATCGTTGAGGAGAACCCGCAGCCCTTCACTGCCCAGCGCCAAACTCCAATAGTGTGCGGCAACGATTGGAGCAACTTGGCGCCGGAAGATGCTAGGTTGAAGATTGCCGTGACCCGGATCTTGCGCCTCAGGCTTGCCGGACTCACCGTAGGCGCTGTTGGCGCAGATTTCCTTCGCCGCAGACGCTTCCCTTGCAGGAGAGGAGGAGACCTGCTTGGGAGTTCCAAAATGCGGCGGACATCATGAGGCTGCGCCCGGGCCTCAACTGGAATTTCACCGTCTTGGAGTTGGACGCAATGCTCCTGGAGTTGTTCAAGCATGACCCCGATCACCCCGAGTTCTTTAGGTTGCCGAGGGGAGTCGTCCCATTGTGCAACAATTCTTCGCTCGACCGCATCCGCGCCATGATGTCGTTGTGCGATTCGCATGGGATCGTTCCAACCTGGCAAGAGCCTTCAGACGACGTCGTGCGGCAGTTCTTCGATAGCTTGGAAGAAGTGCCGATCCGCTCCGACGAGCAGAAGTGGCTCACCCGCGACACCACTGACGATGAGATGCAGCGCATTGCCACCAGGCTGGAGGAGGCGGCAGCAGCTGCCGGCGGCGCACGGGTTCACCGTGGAGGAGGCAGAGGCAGCGGGCGGCAAGCCTTGCTGATCGAGAGGAGCTTGCGGCGAGAAGGAGCAGGCCGAGCCGAGTTGAGCCGAGCGAGTTCGCCGAGGGCCTCCTCCACACCTTCAAGTAGCTTGCAGCGAAGCGGAGCCCACAGCTCCACCAAGAAGGCGTCTCCGCAAGGCCGGGGAAGTGACGGGGCGGCAGACGGGCCAACAGCCGCAGCGCCGCGCGACGCGCTTCCACCACGGCAAGCAAGCACTGCCGCGGGAGCACCCCACACCGCTGCAACAACTGAGGCGGGATCCTCTCAGGCCACCGCTGCCACCCCCGCCAAGCGGTCAAGAGAACCTACTCCTCCACCTCTTCGCACCGGAGGCGAGCCGGAATTTGATCTCTCCGTGCTCAGCTCCGACGAGGAAGAAGAAGAAGAGTAAGCTTCTATGCTGTGCTTGTATTTCTTCAATTTGGTTGCTTTGTCTTGTATCTGATTTGCTTCATTCTGAACTCTTTCCTTTTCAGGACGCTGGCCCGAGAGCGTCGAAGAGAGCTAAGACCCGTGGTTGTCATCGAGGATGATCCCCCCGTGGCAACAGGAGGCGCGTCTGAGACCCCCTTGCCGGACCCGGCAACCCTTCCTCAAAGCAGCCCCCAGCACAGCCCCCAGCGTAAGTATATGGTTTACTTCTTACGGTTAGGTGTGCATGGGTGCTCCTTCTTTGCTGATATCTGACTTGTTGGTTTGTGTAGGAGCAGAGCAGCCTCATCAGGAGTGCCCGGAAGCCGCTCCCGAAATTCCTTCTACTTCGACTACGCCGCCAAGGGAGAATTCTCCGGCAAGGGAGCGCTCTCCGGCAATAGAGACTTCTCCGGCAAGGGACAACACCAGTGATCCTCCGATGGTCGAGACCATGGCTGCAGATCCCATCGCAGGTAACCCTCTTGCCTGAAAATTTCCCTTGGGTTCTTTTTCTTCTGTTTTCCTTTTCGAACATTGCTTGACTGTTCTTTCTTTTTCTGGTCGTCAGATCCATCCGCCGCAGAGCCGATGGAGACTGAGGTTGCCGGCGAGGAGGGTGCGCGCGGCAACACTGACGAAGTCGCCACCATGGAGGAAGAGGCTGGCGCCGATGGGTCCGCCGGCGAAGAGGCCGCCAAGGCTGCCGCCGCAAAGGCTGGCGAGGGTGCAGCGATCGACCGACGACCACGAGGCCGCGCAGGAGCGCCAGCGCTTCACGCCGATCACGATCCCTCCGCCACGGTGCAGCGTCGAGTTCGAAGAGCCTCAGCCCGGCGCTTATCTGAAAGCCGGCGATGACATCTTCATCAAGCTCCCCTGGGCCTCGAGCTCCAGGCGCCGGTCAAGGAGAGACCTTCAGCGAGCTGCTGCGCCTCCGCTGGGTTGGCGCTTCGTGGATCGCCCGAGCAGCAGCGGCGAGTCTGAGGAGGAGCAGCTGTTGAAGAAGCTGCTGTTGCTCTACCGCGCCCGGCAAGCTAAACTGGAATCCCGGTAAGCACTTGTCGCGAGGGCGGGAGCAAACATGGAGAAGCGCGCAGAAGAGCTCCGGGGCGCCAACCAAGAAGCTCTCCGGAACGTAGCAGAAGAGCGGGAGCGACTCGCTGAAGAGCGCACAGCCTTCATCCTTGAGAAGGCTGAGGTCGAGGAACAGCAACGGCTCGCCGCCGGGAAGCTATCTGCGCAAGAAGGCGAGTTGGCGCAGCGGAAGATCAACCTTGACAGCTATGAGGAAGAGCTTGCCGCGCGCGAGCAATCGATTAGCGGAGCTCTCAAGGAAGCAAAGGACGTTGCCGTAGCTGCCGAGGCCGCCAAGAAAGAGTTGGAGACGAAGGTGACGCGGATGGAGGCCAACCTCCAGAAGAGCGGCGAGGAGCTTGCTGCGCTGAAGCACGAAGCCTTGAAGGACGCCTACACTCTTGGCGAGTTGCAGGGCCGTCTCGCTGAGAGGATCAAAGAGCTCGACGCCGCCAAGGACTCCAAGGCAGATCTTGAGCTGAAGCTGACCACCTTGATGCAGACGCTGGATGGCGCCAAGGAGCGGGAGGTGGCTCTGTTGGAGAAGATCAAGACCGACGAGGAGCTGCTGACGAGTGCCACGACCGCCCAGAACACCTTCAGAGAGAACGTGATGCACTGGACGGAGGGTCTTGTGAATATCGCCGCCGCCATCGACAAGGAGCTGACGGAGCTGGGGATGGTGGATCTCGGGTACTCCTCCGACGAGCGCCTCCAACCCAGCGCCAAGCTCAGCTTGTTCTTCGAGGGCGTGGTGACGGCTCTCCAGCGACTCCGGGAAGAGATCCCAAAGCAGCTGGCTGAGGAATCGCGCCAGATCTGTGCGGGAGCTCTCCAGAAGGTGTTGATGAAGGTGGCCTTCCGCAATCCAGGCCTCAACCTCACCGGCGTCCTCAGATCGTTGCCGCCCGATGCCGATGTGGAGGCGCTCAAAGCCCTTGTCGCACCCATTGTGGACAAGGTGGGCAAGATCAAGCGGGTTGATGGCGACCGCGTAGATTAGGCCGCCAGTTTTATCTTTCCCTTGTCACTGCTGATCATGTTTAGGAGAACAGTTTATTAGATCTGCGACAAGCTATTTTGTAATATAACTCTATCTTAGGCAATGATTGCAATGTTATTTCCTTTACTTGATTCCTTCCTTTGTATGTTTGTGCCCTACGCTTTTAGGGAACTTGTCGGCGCGGGCACCTTTGCCGCGAGCGCTGAGTGCGGAACGTTAGCAGCCTGCTGGCAGTGCCGCCTCCGACAAGCAACCTTGTCGCAACTAGTCGCAGCTCACTTAAGTTGTTGAGCGGACTCGAAACAAAGTAAGGGCGCGACTAGCTACGAGTTGGCTCCTTCGCGCACAGGTTTTCCATACAAAGTACTATCGTTCGAGGAAGATAACTTAAAAATTTAAAAACTGATTGCTCAAACTTTGGCAACTTAGCTTTTCTGTCGTTTGCTTCCTGGTAAGGCGAAACTTCCTCGAGCGACACTTGGTGGCCCACACCATTATCTTCTCCTTCCCTCCTGGCTAACTTGTGGGCGAAGGAACCTTCCTTTCTTTGAGAAAGAGAAAGAAGAGAAAATAAAGTTATGGGGCCTTGCGGCTCGTTATTTCTTACCGGGTGTGGGTGCTGCACAAGATGTCAGATAAAATATGCAATAAAATGATGAAAGCATGTAATTGACAAGTTGTGCGCAACACATGAGCTTTACTTATGCACGGGGTCTTCGCCCGGCTTTGTACAAAGGATTACATGCAACATCGGCAAGACTTGTACAAAAGGTGGTTGCCGGAACAGGTTCCGGCAACCGCGCCCTACGGGTAAAACTTACGAAGATGCTCAATGTTCCAGGAGTTGCTCACCGGAATGCCATCTTCGGTCTCAAGGCGGACATCGCCAGGCCTAGTGACTCGTTTCACCCGATAAGGGCCTTCCCACTTCAAGGCCAACTTGTTGGAATTCTTGGCGGACTGAACGCGCCAAGAACAAGGTCGCCTTCCTCGAGACTTCGGCATTAACTGCGGCTATGGTAGCGGCGCAAAGCTTGCTGGTAACGAGCAGCTCGTCTGCAGCTGAAGACGGTCCTCCTCGAGGAGCAGCGTCATCTTGTCGCAGCTGCTCTTGCTCAAGCTCATCATAAGTGAGTAGTCGAGGTGACCCGTATACGAGTTCCGTGGGGAGAACTGCCTCTGCTCCATAGACTAGAGCGAAAGGTGTCTGGCCAGTGTCTCGATTTGGCGTCGTCCTGATCGACCAAAGAACCACCGGCAGCTCCTCAATCCAGTTTCTTCCGCACTTGTGCAGCCTGTCGAAAGTCCTGGTCTTGAGCCCACGCAGCACTTCAGCATTTGCCCTCTCCGCTTGACCGTTGCTTCTCGGATGAGAAACAGAAGCGAAGCAGACCTTGGAGCCAAGATCTTGGACATATTGCATGAAGGTGCGACTCGTGAATTGTGTGCCGTTGTCAGTGATGATCCTGTTAGGAATTCCAAAACGGCAAACAATCGACCTGAAGAACTTGACTGCTGACTGTGCTGTCACCTTCCTCACTGCTTCCACTTTCGGCCACTTTGTGAACTTGTCGATTGCAAAGTACTCAAAGCCCCCGACAGCTCGGGGAAAGGGGCGAGGATGTCGAGCCCCCAGACCGAAAATGGCCAGGATAAAGGGATCGTCTGGAGAACTTGAGCTGGCTGGTGTACCTGCTTGGAATGGAACTGGCACGCTTCACACTTGGTTACTTGTGCAGTTGCATCCTGGAGGGCTGTCGGCCAGAAGAAACCTTGCCGGAAAGCTTTGCCGGCAAGTGCTCTTGCGCCAATGTGGTGACCACATATGCCTCCGTGTATCTCTGACAACAGCTTCTGTCCATCTTCCCGGTGAATACACTTCAATTTCACACCGTTGAGTCTTCTTCTGAACAGCGTGCTGTCGACAAACTGGTACATACTTGACTGCCGGGCTACTCTCTCCGCTTCTTCTTGCTCTTCAGGAAGTTCTCCTGTCTGAAGGAAATGGACAATCTGCTGTGCCCATGCTGGAGCTTGTGGCTCGACAACAAGGACTAAAGGCACATCTGCCGCTGCGGGAACATCCGCTTCTACGGCAAGAACCTGCGGTTCGGCCGGAGCTTGATGTTCCCCAACAATCTTGCCAGAGCAAAACTTGTCAGGAGCGTCTGCTTCAACGAAACAAACCCTAGGGCTTGTCGGAGCAGACTGCTCCTCAGCGCTCTTGGTGTTGATCTTGGGGACCTTTGCGGCGGCGGCTTCGGGAAGCTCTGCCGGAAAATAGTCACCAGAGATCAACTTCCTCTTCCTGTTCTGTCCAGTTGATGGTGTTACAGTTGGTTGAGTCAGCTTGAGCACAAAAATCCCCGGTTCCACAGGTAACTTGAGTGCGGCGCACTTTGACAGTCCATCAGCAATATCATTCTGAGCTCTTGGAACATGTTCCATCTGCAGGCCGTCAAAGTGCTCTTCTAGCTTTCTCACTTCATCAACGTAGGCTTCCATCAACGGACTCTGATAATCTTTGTTCACTTGGCGGACGACAAGCTGCGAGTCACCCCTGACAATGAGCTTCTTGATCCCAAGGTCTACCGCAATTCTGAGACCGGCAAGCAAACCTTCATACTCTGCAGTATTGTTTGTTGCTTGCTCCTTGGGAAAGTGCATTTGGACTATGTACTTGAGGTGTTCTCCGATGGGTGCGACAAGCAGCACGCCGGCACCGGCACCTTGCAGCGAGAAGGCACCATCAAAGTACATCAGCCATTCTTTGCTTGCTTCCTTGACGGGGATGCTCGTCTCTGGAATTTCTTCATCTTGCGTTGGCGTCCATTCTGCTATAAACTCTGCCAATGCTCTGCTTTGGATAGTTGAAGTGCTTTCAAACTTGAGGCCAAAGCTTGACAATTCCAGTGCCCACTCAACAATCCTGCCTGTTGCTTCTGGATTTTGCAATATTCTCTTCAGGGGAAAGCGAGTGACAACTGTTATTTCATGTGCTTGGAAGTAATGGCGCAGCTTTCTTGAGGCCATGAGGAGGCCGAAAAGCAATTTTTGCACACCAGAGTACCTTGACCTAGCCCCCTGCAGAAGGGAACTGACAAAGTAAACTGGGCGCTGCACCATCCTTTTCTGTATCTTCTCGCACGCCTGCGCAGATCCGTCCTTGTCGGGACCAGAGCTTGTCGGTGAAGCCCCCTGCTTGTCGCTGGATGCATCTGCCTTGGTTGCCGGCTCATCGTTTGCCTCCCTCTCCGCTACTAACGCAGCACTAACCACTTGATTGGTTGCCGCTATATACAGCAGCAACTTCTCTTGTGGCTTAGGTGCGACAAGTATTGGAGTGGAGGACATGTACCTCTTTAAGTCCTGTAGCGCAGCCTCCGCCTCGGGAGTCCATTTCATTGGACCTGCCTTTTTCAAAATCTTGAAAAATGGCAGGGCGCGTTCAGCAGATCTAGAGATAAACCTGCTGAGAGCAGCCACGCAGCCGGCAAGTCTTCGTACATCCTTGACGCGCTTTGGTGCTTCAATCTGCTCAATGGCCTTGATCTTGTCGGGATTGGCTTCAATTCCTCTCTGAGACACGAAGAACCCGAGAAGCTTGCCGGAAGGGACTCCAAACACGCACTTCTCGGGGTTGACCTTGAGGTTGATCTTGCGCAGATTTGCAAAGGTCTCATCTAAATCTTGAACCAGAGTTGCTTTGTCCTTGCTCTTGACCACTATGTCATCCATGTAAGCTTCTACATTTCTGTGCATTTGCAGCTCAAAAGCGTCATGGACTACTCTTGCAAACGTTGAACAAGCATTCTTTAACCCAAAAGGCATCCGTACAAAACAGTATGTGCCACATGGGGTGATGAATGCGGTTTTCTCCTCATCCTCTTCTGCCATGAAGATCTGATGATATCCTGAGTATGCATCAAGAAATGAAAGCAAATCACATCCAGCCATGGAGTCAACAATCTGGTCGATGCGCGGCAAGGGAAATGGGTCTTTGGGACAAGCTTTATTAACATCTGTGAAGTCGATACAAAGTCTCCATTTCCCATTTGCCTTGAGTACAACTACAGGATTGGCCAACCACGTAGGATGGAGCACTCCTCTGACAAGGCCTGCTGCTTCCAATTTCTTGATCTCTTCTGCAATGAATTCTTGGCGCTCCACTGCCTGCTTCCTGACTTTCTGCTTGACGAGCCGCGCATGAGGACAGACAGCTAGGTGATGCTCAATTACTTTCCGGGGAACACCGGGGATGTCAGACGGTTGCCTTGCAAACACGTCGACATTCGCCCGCAGGAAAGCAACGAGCGCGCCTTCCTATTTAGGGTCGAGAGTGGCACTGATGGTGAAGGTACCACCAGTGCCGTCCTCCTTGGCGGACACCTTCTTGGTCATCGGTGGAGCTGCCATCGTCTTCTTGCACTTGTCGGTGGAGCTCGATGGTGCGTCCTCGACGGTAGCGCAGCACTCCGAAGAGGTGCGCTTGCCGGAGTGGGCATCAGAACTCTTGCCGGACTTGGTCTTCTTCTTCCCCCCGGGAGCTTCAGCGGCAAGTGATTTGCTATCTATTGCAGCAGCTGCCTCCCGGTAGATCTTGTCGGCGCAGATAAGAGCATCCTTCTTGTTGCCATGGACAGAAATGACACTTATCGGGCCTGGCATCTTGAGCAAGTTGTATGCATAATGAGAGGCTGCCATGAACTTGGCGAGTGTTGGACGGCCAAGTATCCCATTGTAAGGCAATGGAAAATCAGCAACGTCGAACGTGACCCTCTCAGTCCTGAAGTTTAGCTCGCTGCCAAATGTTACCGCAACGTGATCTTCCCTTCGCTTGCTCCTTCCTGGGTTGATTCCTTGAATGTGCCGCTCTCTTGAGCTCGCTGTCAGGGATTTGAAGCTTCTGGAGCACTGCGGAGGAGATCAGGTTTAAGCCGGCCCCGCCGTCAACTAGCATCTTGGTGACCTTGAGGTTGCGGATAGTTGGTGAGACAAACATCGGCAAGCACCCGACCGCAGTTATGCGATCAGGGTGGTCCTCAATATCAAAGATGATAGGCGTGCTGGACCATTTCAGAGGCTTGCGTGACTCTACGGATGGTTCTGCTGCATTAACTTCCCACATCCACTGCTTGAGTTGGCGGTGTGAAGTATGCAGAGAAGCACCGCCGTCAACGCAGAGGACCTCTGTGGCTTTCTGAAATTCCTGCTCATCGGTCTCGTCGTCTTCCATATCTTCATCGTCGTCGTCATCTTCGTCTTTGTCGCGGCCGCGGGGAGGTCTGTCTCCTTGCCGCTGCTTGGCCTTGCCGCGGCGTCCTCCCCGGCCGGGTCTCTTCTTGCCAGCTCCCCCAGCACTTTCCTGGGCCTTCTCCTTGTCGGCCGCTCGTACTCAGCCTTCTGCTGTTCAACAAGCTGCTCGACCTTCTTGCAGCTCTGGAGGTCATGGCCCTTGGTACGGTGGATCTTGCAGTACTGTTTGTTGGAGCTGTCCTGCTTGTCGGCGGCCGCCACAGCTTTGCGATCGGTGTCAGCGGCAACCTCCTTGCCGGAGCCACCAACCTTGGCTTTCTTGGCGGCACCACCGTTGCCGGACTCCTCGACAACTAGCACCTCTTTGCCTTTCTTCTTTCTGTTGTTCCGTCGCCGGCTCTTCTTCGCCGGGGCGGTCTCCTCACTATCAGATCCTGCTTCAGATTCTCTCCCGAGTCTCCTCCTTCCTCAAAGACGCACTCTTGTCGGCCAGGGCATACAGCTCACCGACGCCCTGACTTTGCACATCGCCATCTCCTCCTCATCCTGCGGTTCTGCACGTTTTGATGAAACGCTGATCACCGGCGGGGTGGACATCTGGATGTTGTAGTGCACACGGCTGAATCTCTGAATGAACTTGTGCAGGGACTCTCCTTCCTTCAGGCGGCAGGTGAAGGTCGCTCTCTTGGCCATGAGGCTTGTGGTCACCGTGAAGGCGCCGACAAACCGATGGCATAGATCTGCCCAAGAGGATATGGAGCTGTCCGCAAGTGCATGAGCCAAGATCGACATTGGGCTTGAGTACCGCGGGAAGTAGTTGGCGAGGATCTTGTCGCCTCGCCCCCGCAGCTTGCACCGCGATGGTGTAGATGCTGAGGAACTCCGACGGATGCGCCCTGCCATCGTATTTCTCTCGAACGTCGGCTTGAAATTTTTCTTGCTGGGCCATCGACTTGCCGCAGCTCACGAGTGAACGCAGGGCAACCTATCACAGACGTCAAGTCGCTGGTTCCCCTGGCGCATGCATATCGACAGAGGGCCCAGCGCTGGTCGGATTGACGCCGCGCTTCTCTTGGCGCTTCGATGCGAGTTCGAGCGTCTTCTTGTTGCCGTTCTTGAAGAACTTGGCGCTGATCACGGCGAGCTCGTGGATCCGATGATGCGGTGGAGTCGCTGTCGAGGTGGATTCGTCAAGTTGGTGATCTTGGCCTTCGGGGTGGAGAGTGCATGGTGGTAGCACCCCCACAGGTTTCGTCGCCACCGGCTCGTGCCTTGTCGTCTTGCCGCGGCAGCGATGTAGTTGGTTGCCGCGGAACATCGCCGTTGGCAAAGCCGATGAGACTCTGGATAGTGGCCCTCCATTCGTCGACCTTGTCGGCTGTTGGAGGGTAGTCTAGGAGCAGTTGAGCTCTCGCCAAGGCTTCCGCTGGAGTGGTGGGTGGCAATGGCGAACGGCGCGAGGAGCGGGATATGCTTGGACTTCTAACTATGTTAGAAGGAGCAGCATCCCGTCCAGGCGACCGTACCCCGCTCGTGCCGTGCATCTTTGGCGTGCGCGCGCTGGTCTTGAGGGCCTCGCGATCCTCCAGCTCGGTCTTGATCCAACGAGCGTATGGTACTATGAATACCATGACGCTGCCGGTCCCGCGCCTCCTGAGATGGGCGCGGTGCGTGTACGGACACCAAGGTCTGCGCGGCCTTGTCCTTGGACTTGGCAGCGTCATGAGCTCCCTCGTCGACGCCCATTCTTCCGTCGGCGTCTACCCCGCCATCCGTTTGCTCCGGTGGTGGCGGGATCGACGTGGACGGCTCCGCTGCCGCCGAAGCCTTCTTCTTCGGTGGCATGTTGATGAAGATGATGAAGATGTTGCTCGTGTGAACGCCGGATCAGGTTCACACAGCCTCGACGCCCCCTACCTGGCGCGCCAAAGATGTCGGGGAAGCTGATCGTAACCCACGAACACCTATGGGACCGGCGGACCGAGCCCCTTTCGGTTCGGTGGGGGGCGGAGGTCGCACGAAGGGCAGATCGAGGCGAAGCACACGAGCAGTTTACCCAGCTTCGGAGCTCTCCGGAGAGATAATACTCCTACTGCTGCTTGTCTGATTGTATTGTGTTTATGCTAGGGAGCAATGAGAGCTACAAGACCTAGCGTGAGTGTTTCTGGTTTCGAATGAGTCGAACCGAACCCCCTCTACGTTGCGCATGGGCCTCCTTTTATAGGCTCAAGGGGTCACCAACAGGTGACAATGTAGACAAGGGCAAAATGGGAAAATGAGTTGCGGTTGGTATAGCTACTTTGTACAGTGTATTCTACCTAACTCTGACGGCAAGGGACAAAAGCATTAAATGCCGCCCATGTTGCCTAAACAATTACAACAGGGACCATCGAGCGCCACCGCCGCCACGATGGCGATCTTGTCGCTGCCGCCATCGCTGCTCTCCGCTGGCCGCCTGACAGCTCTTGACACGCTGCTACCGAATGGTCCCGTGGCGACACGCTGGTGGATGAGCTGGAGCGGAGATAAAGAGGAGTTACTGCGCGGCAAGTGCCTTGCCGCGGTTGAATCCTCGTCGCGTCCGGAAGCTTGTCGCTCACCGGGCCTTCCCGGCAAGCTCCTCTTGCCGGGGCCTTGTCTCCTAGGTGCCTTGGTTGGCCTTCCCGGCAAGCTCCTCTTGCAGGGGCCTTGTCTCCTTGGCTTGAATACTTTGCTCTTGAATGGCTCCAAAGGAACTACGGAGGACCTTGGCGGTCACCAGGCAAGCCTTGCCGTGGGGTGCTGCAACTGCCCGTGCACGAGTTCGGGATACTAGGGTACCCCTACTCTAGTACACCGACAAAAGTCATAGCAACATCAATCTCAGAACGTAGTGGATACTAGGGATCAAACCCTAACAAAACTAACTCGATTACATGATAGATCTCATCCAACCCATCACCGTCCAGCAAGCCTACGATGGAATTACTCATGCACGGCGGTGAGCATCATGAAATTGGTGATGGAGGATGGTTGATGCACTACTAGGAAAAGGGCTACTAATGGCGCACCAGTTTTGCCTACTAATGGCGCAACACTGGTGCGCCATTAGTATCACGCCACTAGAATTTTTTTCTAATGGCGCACCTCTGGTGCGCCATTAGTATCTGGTATACTAATGGCACACCAGGCAGTGCGCCATTAGTTTTGCCCATCGCCACTACTAGTAATCATATACTAATGGCGCACCACACTATAATGCGCCATTAGTAACAATTTTTTTAATTTTTTTTCTTAATCTCAGGTCACTATTTCACCTATGAGATATCCAACACATATATATACAACAAGCATCCATATAACAATCATAGCCAACACACAAGTTCCATCATATATACATACATAGCCAACACACAAGTTCCATCATATATACATACATAGCCAACACACAAGTTCCATCGTTACATATTACAAAAGTTTCACATTGTTCATCCAACACCGTTATCCATCAATTCACAAAAGTTTCACATTGATACAAAATAAAAACACAAATGGAAAAGAAGCACTCCATCCATGCAAGCTTCCGTGAATTAAATCAAATCTGCAGAATGATAAACAAGAAGTTAGAAGAAGAAAAGAAGAAGACTAGAAGAATACTAGAAGAAGAAGAACACTAGAAGAAGAATAAGAGGAATTTTGGAAAAGAAATAAGAAGAAGACTATAAGCTTATTATGTAAACTTGATCATTTTGTGCTAACATAATTTATTTTGGAGCTAACCTATAGGAAACTAAGCATATAAGCTCTAAGTTAGTATATTAGAGCCAACTTAGGTAAAATGAAGCTAACCTATGTCATTTTGGAAAAGAAGAAGAATAAGAAAAAGACTATAAGCTTATTATGTAAACTTGATCATTTTGTGCTAACATAAGTTATTTTGGAGCTAACCTATAGGAAACTAAGCATATAAGCTCTAACTTAGCATATTAGAGCCAACTTAGGTAAAATGAAGCTAACCTATAGGAAACTAAGCATATTAGAGATAACATAGGTAACTAAGTATATATATATCATTTTGGAGATCTGACATACCTGACAAAGTTCAGTTCTCATGCATTGTTCTTCTCCTTCTCCTTCCTCAGTCTGATGCGCCAAGAGCGGCGAGGCGGTCGAGGCGGTGGAGGCAGTGGGGTGTAGTCTTCTACCTCAATTGGCGTGGTCATGTCGCCCAGCTGTGGGATCGCCAGCGCTACCACCGGTGCGTGGACATTGTCAGGCACCACCACCATCGCGAGGCCACCTTCAGGCACGTCCATCACTAGGTCATCCTCAGCCACCTCCATCTCTTGCCCATGGTCAGCCACCACCATCTCTTGCCCATGGTCAGCCACCACCATCTCTTGCCCATGGTCAGCCACCACCATCTCTTGCCCTTGGTCAGCCACCACCAGCGCTAGGTCATCCTCAGCCTGATGCCCATCGTCATCCTGCAGCTCCTCATCCCCACTCTGCTCCTCTTCTCCCGCACTCCAGTCCGGATCATCCTTCTTGTTGTCTATGCTGCTGCAAGAATCGCTGCTGCTTTTGCTACAGCCAGAATCGCTGCTGCTTTCGCTACAGCCATGGTCGCTGCTGCTTTCACTACAACCATGGTCGCTGCTGCTTTGGCTGTAGACATTGTCGCTGCTGCTGCTCCCATGACCTATCCAAATGCAACAATGAACGTTAACAATTGATGTGAGACAAAGCCAAATGTAGAGGAATAAGAAGAGGCAGAACGTACCGGCATCATAATCTTCAGCGGAGCGCATGCATTACATAGTCGCGTTGAACACCTTCACGATGAGCATGGTGGCGCTGTGGTAAAGACGTGAAGAGAAGGAAGTACCCCAGCCGCAGGTCGTAGGCACGGTAGAACTTCTCCCACCCACGAGACAAGTACATGTGGCCCTCCTTGATCACCAACTCCACATCCCACAGCCTGCGAAACCCGCTGCCGGCCTGTCGCACCTTCACATTATTTGGCGGATCTTCACCCATCAAGATGTTCTTAAACTGTCAGCAGCCTCGTAGTTTGGGACAATGAGTGATGTAGGCAAACAACAGATATCATAATGAGATGGGTGAAGCTAGGGGAGATCTCTCATTTTATATACCTGCGTCATGGATGATATTGAAGTCCCAAGTATGATAGTGAAGAACTCGAAGCATCCAACTCAGATCATGCGGTGTCGCAGAGCGGCGGTGGCTGCTTCCCGCCATCTCGATAATTAAGCAGCGAAGAGACCAATTAGTACCCTTACAACAGATCATAAAACATGCATGATAACAGGCATTAGTCGCAGTACCCCATATGTCCTATTTTAGCAAAGTAATGCTAAAATTCACGGAAAATTTCAGCATTACCTTTGCTGAAAATAGGACATATGGAGTACCCGAATTTGCTGGAACGGAAGTTAATCGACATTCCGGCAAACTCAAGGGCCTCTCGGGGTACCTACAACATCATCACAAGTACAGCAGCAGCAGCAGTAAATACATGCATAACAGCAGCAAAACTATATATTTTTATGCAGTAAACAAACGAACATTAAGATTAGAATGTTCTTGCAACAAACATTATTGTGTGACATCGAAAGGCATCACTCTGCTTAAAGGGAAGGATGACTTAAGTGGCAGATGTATATGATTGCACCACTTGACCTGCACTTCTCTATATTATATGATGTATCAAGAACTTGAGCAAAAAAGATAAATAGGAACATATTTCTCACCTTGGAGGTGTTGTTGCTGCTGCTGCACCGTCTAACTTCACTTCCTTTACCTCCTCGAAACCTGAAATATGCAGATGTTAGAAAGGTTAATGAACCAACAGATGCCCTAATGGAAGTAATAACAACATGACAGCAAACAACCAACAAACATGATGGGCTTAAGATTAATGAACCAACATCGAAAAAAAGGTAGGCCAAATATTCATGTCACTTCCATTAGGGCATCATCTTCCTACAACTACTCATCTTCAGCAGACATGATACTACTACTGATCTAATACAACAACATGACACTTGTTATCTGTATCTAATGTTCCTACAACTACAACTACTACAACAACATAAAACTACTATGCATCATCTTCCTACTATAATTGCTACTCATCTTTAGAACCAAACACCAGCAAAAACAGAACCAAACTACTATAATTTCTACTTAATTTCACTATAATTTATAGTTCCCAAGCTATGCATGCAAATCAAAATACTAACATATCCAAACCTGATGAGCATCTAATAATGCTTATCTTAGTAACAACAGTACCAAATGACGATGCAAAAGCTTGTATGATCCCACAGGCAATACACGATTGAGCAAACTACATAAACTAGAAGGAAGCACAGTTGGAGACTGAAAGTCGATTGTGTCCTCAAATTAACAACCCATTAACTTTCTAGAGACACACATTGGTCATTGCTGGCCTTCATTATATGCGTGTGTAGTGTAACTGCTTGTAAGACCTGGATGGTGTGCTTTGAGTGTTATGCTATTTATGATGTACTACTATTAATATTGTACAAGGTAGTATTATACAACACTGCAGAATAAAATGCCTGTGGTCCATGGTATTTATATGTTCCATGCTATTCTTTATTGTTCTACAAATAGACAAACTTAGACTATAAAGAGGTAGCAAGGAAAATGATTTTAGCCCACCTCCGATGCAAACAATACTAAAATGTAAAAGTTTTACACAGTGCAGTTGAGCTAAATATGGCGTCTTTATACCATGACACAGTTTTACACAAGATATCTTCACCATATAAGAAAATAGCATCATCATCTTAGCTTCACAACACAGTTTTACTCGGCTGTTTACTGCTGCTGCTGCTTGCTGCTGCTGGGGGGGCGGAAGGCGCTGCCGGTGGAGAGGGCGAGGCCGAGGACGGTGTGGGGCTTGAGGGCTCGCGACCGGTGAGGCCGACGAGGTGGTCGTTCCCGGCCTTGGCGAGCTAGGGTTCGGGAGACGGCGGGCGGCGCGAGGGGACGGGTGGTGGAGAGGGGGTAGGGGGAGGTCGCGGGAGAAGAGAGGAGGAGGCGGACGGGGCGCAGCTGGGCTGGAGGGCCTGTCTGGGGGCGGGCAGCGGAGGGTTCGGCCGGTTGGCGCGCCAGCCGGGCGGGCTGGCAGCGGTGGCGGCGGCGCGGGTGGGGGTCGGGTGACGGCGCCAGGGGACGGAGGGGGGGGGTCGCGCGGCGTCACGGTTGGGGCGGGGGGGGCGCAAGGGCGACGGTTGGAGTGGGAGGAAGGGAGTGAGGAATAAGTTTTTGCCAAAAGAAAAATTATCTGGCGCCTCCGTCTCCAAGGCGCCATTAGTAGTTCTAACTACTAATGGCGACTTTTGCCCGGATCGCCATTAGAATGTTTGATTAAATGAAAAAAATATTGTTTTACTAGTGGCGCACCTTCTGCCTGGTGCGCCATTAGTGTATTCCACACTAATGGCGTATCTACACCAGGTGCGCCATTAGTATATAGTAGTGGCGCACCACTTCTCTGATGCGCCATTAGTGTCAATCCAATCTTTAGCCCTTTTCCTAGTAGTGATGATGATGACGGCGACCCTCTCCGGAGCCCCTAACGGACTCCAGATCAGCCCTCCCGAGAGGTTCTAGGGCTTGGTGGTGGCTCCATATCGTAAAACGTGATTATTTCTTCTCCTTGATTTTTTCTCCCCGAAAGCAAATATATAGAGTTGGAGTTGGCGTCGGAGGAGCTCCAGGGGGCCCACGAGGTAGGGGGCGCCCCCACCCTCGTGGACAGGTGGTGGGCCCCCTGGCCTTCATCTTTTGCAATGATTTTTTATTATTCCCGAAAAGATGCTCGGTGAAGTTTCAGGTCATTCCGAGAAGTTTTGTTTCTGCACATAAATAACACCATGGCAATTCTGCTGAAAACAACATCTGTCCGGGGTTAGTTCCATTCAAATCATACAAGTTAGAGTGCAAAACAAGGGCAAAAGTGTTTGGAAAAGTAGATACGACGGAGACGTATCAACTCCCCCTCCAGCATCAAGCATCAATCCATGGCTTGCTCGAAACAACGAGTGCCTCCAACTAACAACAGCCCCGGGGGAGTTTTGTTTGCAATTATTTTGATTTGATTTGCATAAAGCATGGGACTGGGCATCCCGGTGACCAGCCATTTTCTCGTGAGTGAGGAGCGAAGTCCACTCCTCTTGAGAATAACCCGCCTAGCATGGAAGATACGGACAACCCTAGTTGATACATGACCTATTCGAGCATACAAAACAGAATTTCATTTAAAGGTTTAGAGTTTGGCACATACAAATTTACTTGGAACGGCAGGTAGATACCGCATATATAGGAAGGTATAGTGGACTCATATGGAATACTTTGGGGTTTAAGGGATTGGATGCACAAGCAGTATTCCCGCTTAGTACAAGTGAAGGCTAGCAAAAGACTGGGAAGCGACCAACTAGAGAGCGACAACAGTCATGAACATGCATTAAAATTAATAAACCTTGAGTGCAAGCATGAGCAGGATATAATCCACCATGAACATAAATATCGTGAAGGTATGTTGATTTGTTTCAACTACATGTGTGAACATGTGCCAAGTCAAGTCACTTAAATCATTCAAAGGAGGATACCATCCCATCATACCACATCACAACCATTTTAATTGCATGTTGGCACGCAAGGTAAACCATTATAAGCTCCTAGCTAATTAAGCATGGCATAAGCAACTATAATCTCTAATTGTCATTTCAAACATTTTTATTCATAATAGGCTGAATCAGGAACGATGAACTAATCATATTTACAAAAACAAGAGAGGTCGAGTTCATACCAGCTTTTCTTATCTCAACCATTCCATCATATATCGTCATAATTTCCTTTCTCTTGCACGACCGAACAATGTGAATAATAATAATAGTGCACGTGCATTGGACTAAGCTGGAATCTGCGAGCATTCACTAAACAGGAGAAGACAAGGCAATATGGGCTCTTGGTTAAATCAACAATATTGCATATAAGAGCCACTTCAACATTTTCATCCTAGTCTTCTCCTATCGACCCCCAAAGGAAAGGAAAGATATAAAACTATTTACACGGGAAAGCTCCCAACAAGCAAAAGAAGAACAAGAAATCTTTTTGGGTTTTCTTATTAATTATTACTACAAGCATGGAAAATAAACTAGCTTAAAGCTACAACTAATGTTTTTCTGTTGTTCTTAAGGTTTATCAAACACACAAGAAGAAAGCATAAAAAGGAAAATGAACTAGCATGGATATTACGGTGAAAAAGTATGAGCACCGACAACTAGCATGATTGTGTGAACATGAATGTAATGTCGGTGAGAAATACGTACTCCCCCAAGCTTAGGCTTTTGGCCTAAGTTGGTCTATGGCCACGGCTGGCTTGGCGGATATCCGAAGTGGTGGTTGGGGTCGTACTAAGATGCAGCGGCTATTGCATCATGGGCTGCAGCATGGAGGCGGGCTGTCTCCGTCCTCCTCTTATACTCGTCCGCCTCCTCTCTGATTATAAAATATCTCCCTTTCGCCTGAAAGTCAAAGAAAGTAGAAGCAAGGAGAGCAACGTGATAGGTGCGTCGTCTGTCAAAGATTAGTCGGTACTGGAGGAACTGATCGTTCTTCTCAACAAACTGATGACGAACCATAGCCTCATAATCTAAATAAACAGGAGGCAACTCAATATCATGCTCACGTATAGGTACATCAAGAAAATTAGCTAAACGGGTTGCATAAATTCCACCAAAGAAATCTCCATTAAATCTATTATTATGCAACCTACGTGCAACAATGGCTCCCAAATTATAATGCTTATCTCCCAATACAGCACTCCTAAGAACACTGAGGTCAGGGACACATATGTGACATGCTTCATCCTTACCATTTATGCACCTACCTATGAAGAGAGCAAAATAATGTATAGCAGGAAAATGAATGCTCCCTATGGTAGCTTGTGTTATATCTCTAGACTCCCCCCACAGTTATACTAGCAAGAAAATCTCTAAACTCAGATTTGCGAGGCTCACTAGTGCTACCCCATTGTGGAAGTTTGCAAGTAGTGCTAAAATCCTCTATGTCCATGGTATAAGAATTTTCATAAAGATCAAACATGCCAGTTTGAGAATTGCGTGAAGATGAAAATTCAAACCTCCTCACAAAGGAACTAGTGAGATAGTGGTACTGACGGCACTTATCTGCCTCGAAGCTCTCAAGATCAGCTTTATGCACATATGCGTTAAATTCTTCTTTGATTCCCGCTTGATCCATGAAGTCTTCGGAAGGCCATTCACAAG
This sequence comes from Aegilops longissima, assembly GCA_021605205.1. Taxonomy (NCBI): domain Eukaryota; kingdom Viridiplantae; phylum Streptophyta; class Magnoliopsida; order Poales; family Poaceae; genus Aegilops; species Aegilops longissima. Next base: position 633,472,537 of record CM038676.1, read on the forward strand.
CCCGCACTGGAGCGTCCCTTGATGGTTCATCATCAGCATCGCGCATTGCAAGCCTGGGTCCTTGCTTCCTTGAAGGACCACCTTGGTACATTTTCCTAAACATATTTCTTCCTCTGAAAAATTTCTGAAAATTTTAGTAAATAGAAGTGAACCAAGCTCAACAAAATTGATAGCAACTACTCCTACAAGTGCCTAGAGACTATATCATGCATTAGAACTACTTGGAACCATATAAATTTGACATGAAAGCTCAAGAACATGGTTACCTAGGCAGCACAAATTTGCAATGAATAAAGCACTAGAACAAAAACTAATTGGACCAATGGAGGAGTCACATACCAAGGAACAATCTCCCAAGGCAGTTTTGTGAGAGGTGCTTTGAGCAAGGAGATCAAAAAAATCGTAGCAAAATGAGCTAGAACTCGAGCTTGAGCTGGTTGGTGATTTTTTTGGGAGGAAGAAGAAGTGTGTGGGTGCAGGAATAAGTGGAGGGGAGCCACAGTGGGCCCATGAGGCAGGGGGCGCGCCCAGGGGGGCCCTGGACCCTCGTGGCCAGGTGGCTGCCCCTTCTGCCGTGTTCTGAGTGCCAGCTATTCTAAAAAATTCTAGAAAAAATCATATTAAATTGGCAGTGCATTTGGAGAACATTTATTTTTGAGGTAATTTTTTATTACATGGATAATTTAGAAAACAGACAGAAAATACTATTTTTAATTTATTTAAACTAAATAACATAAAGTAAAAGGAGGGTACAGAAGGTTGTGCTTTATAACTTCATCCATCTCATGCTCATCAAAAGGAATCCACTAACAAGGTTGATCAGGTCTTGTTAACAAACTCATTTCGAATAACATGAAACCGGAGAAACTTCGAATAACACTATGTTACCTCGACGGGGATATGCACATCCCCAACAATAAGAATATCATATCACTTTTTGACAGTAGGAAGAGGAAATTCAAAACCTCCAATAATAATCGATGGAATTTTTCCAATAGAAGTGATACCATGGACTTGAGGTTGTTTCCTCGGAAAGTGTACCGTATGATCATTACCATTAACATGAAAAGTGCATTGCCTTTATTGCAATCAATAACAGCCCCTGCAGTATTCAAAAAGGGTCTTCCAAGAATAATAGACATACTATCGTCCTCGGGAATATCAAGAATAACAAAGTCCGTTAAAATAGTAACATTTGCAACCACAACAGGCACATCCTCACAAATACCGACAGGTATAGCAGTTGATTTATCAGTCATTTGCAAACATATTTCAGTAGGTGTCAACTTATTCAAATCAAGTCTACGATATAAAGAGAGAGGCATAACACTGACACCGGCTCCAAGATCACATAAAGCAGTTTTAACATAGTTTCTTTTAATGAAGCATGGTATAGTGGGTACTCCTGCATCTCCTAACTTCTTTGGTATTCCACCCTTAAAAGTATAATTAGCAAGCATGGTGGAAATTTCAGCTTCTGGTATCTTTCTTTTATTAGTAAAAATTTATTTCATGTACTTAGCATAAGGATTCATTTTGAGAATATCAGTTAATCGCATACGCAGAAAGATAGGTCTAATCATTTCAGCAAAGCGCTCAAAATCCTCATCATCCTTTTTCTTGGATGGTTTGGGAGGAAAAGGCATGGGTTTCTGAACCCATGGTTCTCTTTCTTTACATTGCTTCCTAGCAACAAAGTCTCTCTTATCATAACGTTGATTCTTTGATTGTGGGTTATCAAGATCAACAACAGGTTCAATTTCTACATCATTGTCATTGCTAGGTTGAGCATCAACATGAACATCATCATTAACATTATCACTAGGTTCATGTTCATTACCAGATTGTGTTTCAGCATCAGAAATAGAAATACGATTGGGATTCTCAGGTGGCTCAGCAATAGGTTCACTAGAAGCATGCAAAGTCCTATCTTTTTTCTTTTTCTTATTTTTAGAAGGACTAGGTGCATCTATATTATTTCTCTGAGAATCCTGCTCAATTCTCTTAGGATGGCCTTCAGGATACAAAGGTTCCTGAGTCATTTTACTAGTTCTAGTAGCCACTCTAACAGCATAATCATTCTTCTTATTATTTAATTCATTGTGCAAATCATTTTGAGCTTTAAGTACTTGTTCTACTTGAGTGGTAACCATAGAAGCATGTTTACTAATGAGTTTAAGTTCACCTTTAACTCTAGACATATAATCACTCAAGTGTTCAATCATATAAGCATTTTGTTTCAATTGTCTACCAACACAAGCATTGAGGTTTTCTTGTTTAACAATAAAATTATCAAACTCATCCAAGCATTGGCTAGCAGACTTATAACGAGGAATATCACCTTCATCAAATCTATAGAGAGAATTTACCTTCACTACCCGTGTCGGGTTATCAAGACCATGTGTTTCTTCAATAGATGACGAATTAAGACCATATATTTCTTCAACAGGCGGTAAATTAAGACCATGTATTTGTAACATCCCAAATTTCCTATTTGGAATGTTTCACAATTATAGCTAAGCATCTATGCATCCTGTTTGAATTTGAGTGCCATTTGGAGTTTCAGATTTTTGAGTTTTGGAACTTGAATTCAAACTTGGCAAGTGGGAATCATTTCAAAAAAACTATGCCTGATAAATACTTGATCAAAAGTATGAGAGGAGTAAACATGACACTCCAAAAATATCAGAGGAAAATAATGCCAAAAGTTTTTGAATTCAAACTTGAGTTTTATTTCAATTTGAAAAAAATGTTCAAATGATAGGGAATTTTCCCCCGATCAATTTGGTATATATATATAAAATATTTATATTTTATAAGTTATCTCTGTTTTTGTTTTTATTAAAAAAATAAATTTCAAAAAAGAAAACCCCTTCCCAGCGCCACCGACAAAATGGCCCAGCCAATACCAAGACTGCCCACCAGCGCCCAAAGAAGCCAGCCCAGCGAGCCAGCGAGCCGGCCAGGCCACCCCCATGCCCGAATCCCCTTCGGCTCGGTCGCCCGACCGCACCGCGCCCCGCCTCTCTCTCTGACGGTGGGCCACCACCTCCCTCAACCCCTCGCCCACGCCAGCCACGCCGCGGAGATCCCGAGATCTCCGGATCTCATCGATCTCCCGATCCGCCCCCCCGCAAGGCTTCGCCCCGCCCTATAAATACCGAGCCCCGCACCCCATTCCCCCCCTGCCCCTCGCCGAACCTCTCCTCTCTCACACGCCGCTCTTGAGACCCGAGCCACCGCCGCCGCCATTTTCATCGTCGCCGTCGCCCTAGCCCTCCCTGAGCCTCGCCGACTCCACCAAACACCCCCCTCGACGCCCCGCACCCGCCGGACCACTCCGCCGACCTCCCCGACGACCGGAGAGGCCAACGCACTCGCCACCGCCGCCGCCGCCGTCGTCGAGCTCCGGTAAGCCACCGGAGTTACCCTCCCCCGTCCGATCTCGCGTAGACGGCTAGGATTAGAACCCCCCCGAAGGGGTAAGTTCTTTTAAATAAAACCGGTTCGCTCCGGTTTAGTCCGGTTTAATTTTAAGCTAGGGTTTTATTTTTAGACCGGCCCGATTCAGTTTAACCCTAGGGCCCGTTTAGTTATATTACGCTCAGTGCGTAGGTTAGGCCATTAGGCCATTTTTCTTTATTTTCGTTTTTCTGCTTTAATGAATAGTTCCGATTTGAAAAATTCATATCTTTTATTCTGTTTAATATTTTTAGGTGATTTTTTTTGTTGGTTTGCAAATTTCTTATAGTTTCTGTAGAAAATATAATTAGCTATGTTAAAATTAATTAAAATTGCTTTAATTTAGTTTTAGTCAGAATAGTAAATCTGTTATAACATGAGTTAGGAAAATTATTTTTATTTGATTCTTTTTGTCCCAACTTTGTTTTGACATTGCCAAACCATAGAAATTAATTTGGGCATTTTAGGATTAATAAAAAATAGTTTTAAGCAGAATCTTGTTAATCCTAATTAATTAACTAGCTACTGTTTTCCTATTATTTTAATTAGTAAATAAATTTATTTTTCACATGTGATTGATTATTCTAGGATAGTTTCTGTCACTTAATAGGATGAACTTTTATTTATAACAAATAAAATTTTTATTTTATTTTTCCTTAATAGAAACTGAATTAGGCCTAATAGGAGTTTCATAATAGATTTTAGATTGATTCTTTTTGCTCCTAGTTGCTTAATGCATTCCTTTCTGTTAAGTTAACATAAATCGATGAATAGGTTATGTTGAGAAAATTTTTGTTATACAAAACTATTTTAGTTGTTGCTTGAAGTAGGAAAAACTTGAGTTGGTTTTTCTTTGAGTTTTCCCTCTGGGTTTTGATTTGTTTGTTTGGTGTGTCATGTTACTATGCTATTGTATGATGTGATCCTATGCTATATGCTTATTGTGATTATTGTTTGTCTCGGTAGAGTTTCCGGAGTGCGAAGCTTGCTACCACGAGTCTTTAGCTTACGAGGATCATCAGCAAGGCAAGTCTTGATCATATTATTTTCAATACCTATGATTTTGTGCATTAGAAACTATACCACCCCACCATGCATGCAGTAGTTGAAATTTTGAAGTTATTAATCTTGAGTAGTATCATGTGGTAGGATGAATCAATCCCCTTGTTACCATGACCCCGGGACGAAGTAGTTTATTTTGCTTTGCTCGTAGACGGGTTTTGGTTGAGTGAAATTCATAAGCAAGATGTGAGAGTCAATGATGATGACAACCCCATGAATTACAAGAATCAAGATGGACTTCGGAATTCACTACTGGGTGGAGGATTTGTTGACGGGCACCTGAGAACCCAGTGGTTGGCGGGATGCATGGAGAAGTGCCATGACATCTTGCGGAAAGCTTCACCCATCCACGAAGAGACGGATGGATGCCCCATTGACCGGAAGCTTACCTGTGCAGCCGCAAGCCATTATGGGCTCGGCTGGGTCAACCCTAGTAGTGACGCTGGGTGGGCGGTACTACGAGATGTAGAAGAACGGTAGGATTGGATGGGTACGGCAGTAGCGGAAGAACTCTTTGGAAGACCTGTTTCATTCGTCCGCCTTCAAACACCATGAAGTGCGAAGACTTAAAAGGAGGGAATGATTCTTGCGGGTAAAGTGCGCAAACCTCTGCAGAGTTAAAGATCTAATCGATTAGCCGTGTCCCCGGTTACGGACAATTTGAGCCTCTGGAACCTGGAAGTATTCGGAAGTCTCAACACTAAAATTAATAAATTAATTTGAGGGGTTTATGACTTAATAATTTGGGAATGAGACATTGGTTGGTGGAACCATCTCAATAACTACCAACAATTTGTAGTAATTTGCAAGCAAGTCCACTGTAGTAGGAGAAAATTGGCTTTTCGCAAAATGATGAAACTTAGAGCCCCACAGCCAACATGCATATAGTATTAGCAATTTTATTATTGTTATTCTCTTCATGACTTGCCAGCTTATTCAAAAAGCTGACCTACACGGCTGCAACGTATTATGTTGCGTAGATTTATTCGATCAGAGGAGAGGCTACGCTCCGCTTGGCGATTGCCCTTTGGAGTCGGATGGACTCGCTATACTTCTACGCTTCCGCAGCTTTAGTAGTTTATTTCTCATGAGTTGGCCTTTGGCCGAATTTATTCTATTGTAATAAAGACTCTATCTGAGAACCGTGTAATAAATTCAGGTGTGATTGAACTTTGATTATTTCATCGATGTCTCGTGAGTACCAAAGATGATCTTGGGATGGTACGATACGAGATTTGACCAATTTTGGGTCAGGTCGCTACAGAGATGGTATCAGAGCACACGCTGACCGTAGGATCGTAACCCCTAGGATCGGAAAGCCATAGGAAGAGACTATTTACTTTATATCCTTATCATTCCGTTATTCTCTCCTGTTCATTTCTAACTCCTCTCCGATTTTCAACATTCTAGATGGCCGTCGAGTTCACCCCAGTTTTGCTATCGGAGTTTTGCCAGCCCGATGAGACGATGCCCTTCGGCAGGAAGCTGGTCCAGATGGTGAAGAAGCTGAAGATTGCTCTGCCCTCGATCACCGGGAAGCCAACCAATGCACTTCCGACGGATACCCGCTACAGGATTGAGGTGCATATTCCAGGGAGAACCTTCGGAGGACATACGGAGCCCATTGACTTTGAGTTCACCGACTTCAACTGGATCATCGGAAGGGACATGGCGATCTATCATGCCCTTGGACATCTCCGAGAGGAGTACAGGGCCGAGCTCGATCCCTCAGACCTCGCCATGGTTTCTCGCAGGGCACGGAATGGAGATATCATCCGTACCATAGAGGACGACTCCACTCTCTCTTATATCCAGGATTTGGAGTGTCTCCTCAGGAAACGGGAGATCCAGACTCGCCGTAACTCAAAGGTTCACAGGAGGCTGTTGTTCCGTGAACTGGAACTGGAGGAGAAGGCACACGCAGACTTCCTTAATCATGACGAAGAAATCGCGGACTTCATGGAGACAGTCGACGACCTGAAGATGAAGCTTGCCGCGATAGAGGAAAAGATGGACTTGGGAGAGGACCTTTTTCCGAGTGGAGATGATGGACCTCTCGTGAGCAATGATCAGGATTATGAAGGAGTTCCACCGAGGAAGCCGCAAGAGGAGGCGCCGCAATAGAGGACACCACACCGGAGGACATCGCACCAGAGGACGCAAGGATTATTGATGAAGACTTTTAGTTGACCACCATGTTATTTTTACTTTTTCGTCGATCAATTAGGCCGATATTTTTCGATTAGTCGTGAGCTTTTGTAATCGAGATTGAACCATGTTTGAGTGGAATGAATAAATGATTGGTGTGTTATGTTTATGTTTGTGCATTCATATGGGTAGTGTGATTTCTCATTAGACCATTGTTCTATTCTAATTGTCTCATCCACTCCAAAAACACCAGATGCCTCCGAGACGTGACCCCGGTCTCAACTTCCCGCCGGAGCTCACCCAGCTGCTCCAGCAGCAGAATGCCATCATGCAGATGCTCATCCAGAATCAGAACAACAACAACAATCCACCGCCACCACCACCACCCCCTGTTGCTGAATCCGCCAGTGTTCTCTAGCAGCACTGAGCCGATTGTGGCCGACGATTGGCTCCGCAAGATCGGAAGAGAGTTAATCACTGTTGGGAGCACTGATGCAGAGAAGGTGCGCTTTGCCGCACATCAACTTGATGGACCTGCAGCTTCTTGGTGGGAGAACTACACCGCCACTTATCCCATCGCCACCATCACGTGGGATCAGTTCCAGCAGGCCTTCCGCACCGCTCATGTTTCAACTGGAGCCATGAGTCTGAAGAAGCGTGAGTTCCGCAACTTACGCCAGGGGAACCGTACTGTGGCACAGTACGTGGATGAATTCAGCAAGCTAGCCCGTTATGCCCCGGATGATGTAGCCACAGATGCCGCAAAGTAGGAGAAGTTTCTCGAGGGACTCAACGATGAACTGGGCATGCAGCTTATGGTGGCTACTTTCGCCAACTACCAGCAGCTGGTAGACAAGGCCATCGTACTTGAAGGCAAGCAGCAGCAGATTGAAAGCCGCAGCGGAAGTACAGCCGGGGAAGCACAACTCAGAGCTCAAAGAAGCCCGTTATGCCCCATACTCAGGAGGGCATATCCATCACAACCATGGAGGCCATAACCATGGAGGAAATGGGAACAATCGCAACCAGGACAACAGGTCTGGCAATGGCAATGGCAATGGAAACGGTAATGGAAACCAGCACCGTCCTGCCCCGGCTACGAAGGATCTGAGCCACATCACCTGCTTCAAGTGCCAGAAAACAGGGCACTATGCCACCGACTGCCCGGAGGCCAAGCAGAGGAATGGAAACGGCAATGGAGGCTCAGCGAAGAAGCCCAATCCGTTCCCTCGTGCTCAGGTGAACCACATTGACGTGGAGGACGTCTATGATCAGCCAGACACTGTGGTTGGTAAGTTTTTATTGAATTCACGTTCAGTTTTGGTACTCTTTGATTCTGGTGCAACGCATTCATTCATATCAAGGGTAGTTGTGGAAAAGTACGGGTTGCCCACTAAAACCCTTAGAAACCCCCTTCGCGTCGGGCCGCGGAGGAGAAATGATGGCGAGCTTAGGCTGTCATGCAACCCTCAACATCGGGAACCATAAATTTCCCGCAGACCTCATAGTGTTGGAAACCCAGACCTTGGATGTAATCCTAGGCATGGATTGGTTGACGAAGTTTGAAGGAAACATAGATCGTGCCAAGAAGTCTATTCTGCTCACCACCCCGGAGCGTAAGAGGATCAAGTATGTATCCGGGCGTAGCGGATGAAGAATCAGTGAATTCCCTCACGGAGTTGTCCAGGAGGAAGTGCCATGGTGCAAGACTTTCCGATGTTTTTTCGGAGGAATTACCAGGAATGCCACCGGACAGGGACATTGAATTTCTGATTGAGTTATTGCCCGGCACAGCCCCAATATCCAAGAGACCCTATCGGATGCCCCCGAATGAGTTAAAGGAGATCAAGGATCAAATTAATGAGTTATTGGAGAAAGGATATATTCGGCCAAGCTCATCACCTTGGGGAGCTCCAGTTCTTTTGGTAGAGAAGAAGGATGGAAGCTTGAGGATGGTTGTGGATTATCGTGCGTTGAACGAAGTAACCATCAAGAACAAGTACTCTCTGCCGATGATTAATGATCTGTTTGATCAGCTAGTTGGAGCCAAGGTATTCTCTAAGATCGATCTTCGATCAGGGTATCATCAGTTGAAGATCCGTGAAAAGGATATACCCAAAACAGCATTCACTACTGGTATGGTTTATATGAGTATACCGTCATGTCATTTGGATTGACTAATGCTCCTGCATACTTCATGAATTTGATGAACAAGGTGTTTATGGAATATCTGGACAAGTTTGTCATGGTGTTCATCGATGATATATTGATTTTCTCCAAGAGCGAGGAAGAGCATAAGGAACATTTGCGTCTAGTTCGAGAAACTTCGAGAACATCAGCCAGTATGCCAAGTTCAGCAAATGTGAATTTTGGCTGAAGGAAGTCGGATTCCTCGGACATGTTATTTCAGGGAAGGAATAGCAGATTGACCCGCCAAGGTTGAATCAGTCACCGATTGGCGATCACCCACCTCGACCAAGGAGATCCGCAGTTTTCTCGGACTCGCAGGATATTATCGGAGGTTTATTGAGAACTTCTCGAAGATTGCCAAGCCCATGACTGAGCTGTTGAAGAAGGAAGCCAAGTATGTTTGGACCGAGGATTGTGAAGCCAGTTTTCAGGAATTGAAGAAACGTTTGGTTACAGCCCCAAAGGTTGATTTTGCGGACATACACAAGGAATACCAGGTTTATTAGACGCTTCTCGTCAAGGACTCGGAGGAGTACTAATGTAGGAAGGAAAAGTTGTAGCTTATGCCTCCGCACAGCTACGACCTCACGAGATGAATTATGCCACACATGATTTGGAGTTAGCAGCCGTTGTGCATGCACTCAAAACACAGAGACATTTCCTCATCGGAAACCGTTGTGATGTCTACACAGATCACAAGAGTTTAAAGTATATTTTCACGCGAAAGAGTTGAACCTCGAGCGAGAGAAGATGGCTAGAGTTAATCAAGGACTATGACATGAGATTGCATTACCACCCGTAAAGCTAATGTTGTAGCAGATGCTTTGAGCCGTAAGAGTTATGTGAATACTCTTACAGCAGGAGGATTACCCCAGGAGTTAGTCGATGACCTCAGAGATCTCCGAATGGAGATAGTTCCGAGAGGATTTGTTGCAACTCTGGAAGTTCAGTCCACTTTGGCCGAAAGGATTCGTGAAGGCCAGAAGTCGGACAAGGAAATTCGTGAGATAAAGCAAAAGATGAATGAAGGAAAAGCCAAAGGATTTCGTAAGGATGAACACGGAACTATATGGTTCGAGGATCGTATTTATGTGCCCAATGATCCCGAACTCAGGAAGCTAATTCTTCAGGAGGCTCATGATTCACCGTACTCGATTCACCCCGGTAACACCAAGATGTACCTGGATTTGAAGGAAAGTTTCTGGTGGACAGGTATGAAGAAGGATATTGCCGAATACGTAGCAGTATGCGATGTTTGCCAACGAGTAAAGGCAGAACATCAGAAGCCAGCAGGGTTACTTCAACCTTTGCCGATTCCCGATTGGAAATGGGAGAAACTTGGAATGGATTTTATCACAGGATTACCCCTTTCGAAGCTCTATACGGAAGGAGGTGCAGAACACCATTGTTGTGGGATGGTGTTGGAGATCGATCACTTTTCGGTTCCGACCTTATCAGGGATTCCGAAGAGAAAGTCAAGCTGATTCGAGACAGACTCAAGATAGCACAGTCGAGACAGAAGAGTTATGCCGACAATAGCGCAAGGAAGTAACTTACGAAGCGGGAGACCGAGCATATCTTCGTGTGTGTCCACTTCGTGGAATCAAGAGGTTTGGTGTCAAAGGAAAGTTAGCACCCCGATTCATTGGCCCGTACAAAATCCTCGAACGTCGTGGAGAAGTTGCTTACAAGTTGGAATTGCCGGAAGGATTGTCCGGAGTTCATGATGTCTTCCATGTTTCTCAGCTGAAGAAGTGTCATGCCGACATGGCCGATATTCCGTTGAGAGACACAGTGCCCCTAGAGGCCATACAGCTTGATAGTGATCTGACTTATAAGGAGAAACCCGTCCGAATTCTCGAGACTGCGAGCAGAGTCACCCGCAGCAAGGTCATCAAGTTTTGCAAGGTGCTGTGGAGTCATCACTCCGAGGAAGAAGCCACCTGGGAGCGCGAAGAAGACCTTCTTCGAGACCACCCGCACCTATTTGCTAGCCAACCCGAATCTCGAGGGCGAGATTCATCTTAAGGTGGGTAGGTTTGTAACATCCCAAATTTCCTATTTGGAATGTTTTACAATTATAGCTAAGCATCTATGCATCCTGTTTGAATTTGAGTGCCATTTGGAGTTTTGGAATTTGAATTCAAACTTGGCAAGTGGGAATCATTTCAAAAAAACTATGCCTGATAAATACTTGATCAAAAGTATGAGAGGAGTAAACATGACACCCAAAAATATCAGAGGAAAATAATGCCAAAAGTTTTTGAATTCAAACTTGAGTTTTATTTGAATTTGAAAAAAATGAATTTTTATAAGTTTGGGTTTTGCCTTTGGAAAAATGTTCAAATGATAGGGAATTTTCCCCTGATCATTTTGGTATATATATGTGCTATATAAAATATTTATATTTTATAAGTTATCTCTGTTTTGTTTTTATTAAAAATAAATTTAAAAAAGAAAACCCTCCCCCCAGCGCCAAACCCGCCATCGCTCCAGCCAGCGCCCAGCCGCCCACCAGGCGCCCAAGCCAGCCAATGAGCCAGCCGAGCCGGCCAGCCACCCAGCGCCGAATCCCTTCGCTCGGTCGCCCGACCGCACCGCGCCCTCTCTCTCTCGACGGTGGGCCACCACCTCCTCAACCTCGCCCACGCCAGCCACCACGCTCACGGAGATCCCGAGATCTCCGGATCTCACCGATCTCCCGATCCGCCCCCCCGCAGGCTTCGCCCCGCCCTATAAATACCGAGCCCCGCACCCCATTCCCCCCTCGCCCCGCCGAACCTCTCTCTCTCTCTCACACGCCACCGGAGACCGAGCCACCGCCGCCATTTTCATCGTGCCGCCGCCCTAGCCTCCCCGAGCCTCGCCGACTCCACCAAACACCCCCTCGACGCCCAAGACCCGCCGGACCACTCCGCCGACCTCCCGACGACCGGAGAGGCCAACGACTTCGCCACCGCCGCCGCCGCCGAGCTCCGTAAGCCACCGAGTTACCTCCCCGTCCGATCTCGCGTGAGCGGCTAGGATTAGAACCCCCCCGAAGGGGTTAGTTCTTTTAAATAAAACCGGTTCGCTCCGGTTTAGTCCGGTTTAATTTTAAGCTAGGGTTTTATTTTTAGACCGGCCCGATTCAGTTTAACCCTAGGGCCCGTTTAGTTATATTACGCTCAGTGCGTAGGTTAGGCCCATTAGGCCATTTTTTCTTTATTTTCGTTTTTCTGTTTTAACAGAATAGTTCCAGATTTGAAAAATTCATATCTTTTATTCTGTTTAATATTTTTAGGTGATTTTCTTTTGTTGGTTTGAAAATTTCTTATAGTTTCTGTAGAAAATATAATTAGCTATGTTAAAATTAATTAAAATTGCTTTAATTTAGTTTTAGTCAGAATAGTAAATCTGTTATAACATGAGTTAGGAAAATTATTTTATTTGATTCTTTTTGTCCCAACTTTGTTTTGACATTGCCAAACCATAGAAATTAATTTGGGCATTTTAGGATTAATAAAAAATAGTTTTAAGCAGAATCTTGTTAATCCTAATTAATTAACTAGCTACTGTTTTCCTATTATTTTAATTAGTAAATAAATTTATTTTTCACATGTGATTGATTATTCTAGGATAGTTTCTGTCACTTAATAGGATGAACTTTTATTTATAAGAAATAAAAATTTTATTTTATTTTTCCTTAATATAAACTGAATTAGGCCTAATAGGAGTTTCATAATAGATTTTAGATTGATTCTTTTTGCTCCTAGTTGCTTAATGCATTCCTTTCTGTTAAGTTAACATAAATCCATGAATAGGTTATGTTGAGAAAATTTTTGTTATATAAAACTATTTTAGTTGTTGCTTGAAGTAGGAAAAACTTGAGTTGGTTTTTCTTTGAGTTTTCCCTCTGGGTTTTGATTTGTTTGTTTGGTGTGTCATGTTACTATGCTATTGTATGATGTGATCCTATGCTATATGCTTATTGTGATTATTGTTTGTCTCGATAGAGTTTCCGGAGTGCGAAGCTTGCTACCACAAGTCTTTAGCTTACGAGGATCATCAGCAAGGCAAGTCTTGATCATATTATTTTCAATACCTATGATTTTGTGCATTAGAAACTATACCACCCCACCATGCATGCAGTAGTTGAAATTTTGAAGTTATTAATCTTGAGTAGTATCATGTGGTAGGATGAATCAATCCCTTGTTACCATGACCCCGGACGAAGTAGTTTATTTTGCTTTGCTCGTGACGGTTTTGGTTGAGTGAAATTCATAAGCAAGATGTGAGAGTCAATGATGATGACAACCCCATGAATTACAAGAATCAAGATGGACTTCGAATTCACTCATGGGTGGAGGACGGTTGACGGGCACCTGGAGAACCCAGTGGTTGGCGGGATGCATGGAGAAGTGCCATGACATCTTGCGAAAGCTTCACCCAGTCACGAAGAGACGGATGGATGCCCCATTGACCGGAAGCTTACTGTGCAGCCGCAAGCCATTATGGGCTCTGCTGGGTCAACCCTAGTAGTGACGCTGGCTGGGCGGTACTATGAGATGTAGAAGAACGGTAGGATTGGATGGGTACCGCAGTTGCCGAAGAACTCTTTGGAAGACCTGTTTCATTCGTCCGTCTTCAAACACCATGAAGTGCGAAGACTTAAAAGGAGGAATGATTCTTGCGGGTAAAGTGCAAACCTCTGCAGAGTTAAAGATCTAATCGATTAGCCATGTCCCGATTCTTGACAATTTGAGCCTCTGGAACCTGGAAGTATTCGGAAGTCTCAACACTAAAATTAATAAATTAATTTGAGGGGTTTATGACTTAATAATTTGGGAATGAGACATTGGTTGGCGGAACCATCTCAATAACTACCAACACTTTGTAGTAATTTGCAAGCAAGTCCACTGTAGTAGGAGAAAATTGGCTTTTCGCAAAATGATGAAACTTAGAGCCCCACAGCCAAAATGCATATAGTATTAGCAATTTTATTATTGTTATTCTCTTCATGACTTGCCAGCTTATTCAAAAAGATGACCTACACGACTGCAACGTTTTGCAGAGATTTATTCCGATCAGGAGTGAGGCTACGCTCCGCGCTTGGCGATTGCCCTTTGGAGTCGGATGGACTCGCTATACTTCTACGCTTCCGCAGCTTTAGTAGTTTATTTCTCATGAGTTGGCCTTTGGCCGAATTTATTCTATTGTAATAAAGACTCTATATGAGAACCGTGTAATAAATTCAGGTGTGATTGAACTTTGATTATTTCATCGATGTACTGTGAGTACCAGCATGATCTTGGGATGGTACAGACACAGAGATTTGACCGATTTTGGGTCAGGTCGCTACAGTATTTCTTCAATAGGAGGTAAATTCTTAACATCTTCAGCTTTAATACCTTTTTCTTTCATAGATTTCTTTGCCTCTTGCATATCTTCAGGACTGAGAAATAGAACACCCCTCTTCTTCGGAGCTGGCTTAGGAGTTGGCTCAGGAAGTGTCCAATTATTTTCATTGGTCAACATATTATTCAATAGAATTTCAGCTTCATCTGGTGTTCTTTCCCTGAAAACAGAACCAGCACAACTATCCAGGTGGTCTCTGGAAGCATCGGTTAGTCCATTATAAAAGATATCAAGTATTTCATTTTTCTTAAGAGGATGATCAGCAAAGCATTAAGTATTGGAGAAGCCTCCCCAAGCTTGTGGGAGACTCTCTTCTTCAATTTGCACAAAATTATATATTTCCTTAAAGCAGCTTGTTTCTTATGAGCGGGAAATATTTAGCGAGAAGTAATAAATCATATCCTGGGACTACGACACAACTAGGATCAAGAGAATTAAACCATATCTTAGCACCACCCTTTAATGAGAACGGGAATATCTTAAGGATATAATAGTAGCGAGATTTCTCATCATTAGTAAACAGGGTGGCTATATCATTTAATTTAGTAAGATGTGCCACAACAGTTTCAGATTCATAGCCATAAAAAGGATCAGATTCAACCAAAGTAATTATATCAGGATCAATAGAGAATTCATAATCCTTATCTGTAACAAAGATAGGTGAAGTAGCATAAGCAGGATCATATTTCATTCTAGCATTCAAGGTTTTTTGTTTCAGCTTAGCTAATAATTTCTTAAGATCACTTCTATCATTGCAAGCAAGAAAGTCTCTAGCAGTGTCTTCATCCATAACATAGCCCTCAGGCACAACAGGCAATTCATATTTATTGGGAGAATATTCGTCATCACATTCATCAATATTATCAGTTTCAATAATTTCATTCTCTCTAGCCCTAGCAAGTTGTTCATCAAGAAATTCACCAAGTGGCACAGTAGTATCAAGCATAGAAGTAGTTTCATCATAAGTATCATGCATAGCAGAAGTGGCATCATCAATAACATGCGACATATCAGAATTAATAGCAGAAGCAGGTTAAGGTGTCACAAGCTTACTCAAAACAGAAGGTGAATCAAGTGCAAAGCTAGATGGCAGTTCCTTACCTCCCCTCGTAGTTGAGGGATAATTTTTTTTGCGTCTTTCAAGTTCTTCATAGTGACCAGCAGATATAAATCCCAAGTGACTCAAAGAATAGAGCTATGCTCCCCGGCAACGGTGCCAGAAAATAGTCTTGATAACCCACAAGTATAGGGTGTCGCAACAGTTTTCGAGGGTAGAGTATTCGACCCAAATTTATTGATTCGACACAAGGGGAGCCAAAGAATATTCTCAAGTATTAGTAGTTGAGTTGTCAATTCAACCACACCTGGATAACTTAGTATCTGCAGCAAAGTATTTAGTAGCAAAGTAATATGGAAGTAACGGAAACGATAGCAAAAGTAATATTTTTGGGTTTTGTAGTGATTGTAACAGTAGCAACGGAAAAGTAAATAAGCAAAGAACAATATGTGAAAAGCTTGTAGGCATTGGATCGGTGATGGAGAATTATGCCGGATGCGGTTCATCATGTAACAATCATAACATAGGGTGACACAGAACTAGCTCCAATTCATCAATGTAATGTAGGCATGTATTCCGGATATAGTCATACGTGCTTATGGAAAAGAACTTGCATGACATATTTTGTCCTACCCTCCCGTGGTAGCGGGGTCCTAATGGAAACTAAGGGATATTAAGGCCTCCTTTTAATAGAGTACCGAACCAAAGCATTAACACATAGTGAATACATGAACTCCTCAAACTACGGTCATCACCGGGAGTGGTCCCGATTATTGTCACTTCGGGGTTGCCGGATCATAACACATAGTAGGTGACTATAGACTTGAAAGATAGGATCAAGAACTCACATATACTCATGAAAACATAATAGGTTCAGATCTGAAATCATGGCACTCGGCCCTAGTGACAAGCATTAAGCATAGCAAAGTCATAACAACATCAATCTCGTAACATAGTGGATACTAGGATCAAACCCTAACAAAACTAACTCGATTACATGATAAATCTCATCCAACCCATCACCGTCCAGCAAGCCTATGATGGAATTACTCACGCACGGTGGTGAGCATCATGAAATTGGTGATGAAGGATGGTTAATGATGACGATGGCGATGGATTCCCCTCTCCGGAGCCCCGAACAGACCCTAGATAAGCCCCCCGAGAGAGATTAGGGCTTGGCGGCGGCTCCGTATCGTAAAACGCAATGAATCCTTCCCTCTTATTTTTTTCTCCCCGAACACGAATATATGGAGTTGGAGTTGAAGTCGGTGGAGCTCCAGGGGCCCCACGAGGCAGGGGGGGCTCGCTCAAGGGGGCAGGTGCGCCCCCACCCTCGTGGCAAGGGTGTGGGCCTCCTGGCCTTGATTCTTTCACCAGTATTTTTCATATTTTCCAAAAATAATCTCCGTGAAGTTTCAAGTCATTCCGAGAACTTTTGTTTCTGCACATAAATAATATCATGGCAATTCTGCTGAAAACAACGTCAGTCTAGGTTAGTTTCATTCAAATCATGCAAGTTAGAGTCCAAAACAAGGGCAAAAGTGTTTGGAAAAGTAGATACGACGGAGACGTATCAACGTGTTGTGGCGGTGATGGACACCTAAGGTTTGATTCGCGGAGACCGATTTGTAGCTGGCTGGACGGGCGATCTGGTGGCCCTTCTTGCCAGAGAAGGAGATCCAGAGGCGGTGGAGCGTGGGGGTGTGTCCCCGACCGATGGCCTTCATCCATTTGGTGCCTCCGTTTGTGGTGGCTTATGTTGCGTATCATAATGCAGATTCCTGCAAGGCGATTCTCTTGCTCATGGATGGATTCATCGGCAGTCGTCACGGCGGTAGCGACGGTCAAAGGCGTGCGGGCTCTATTTGGGGCCTCCAGGGATGTGTGAAAGGATCAAGATGGACCTAGAGGGGGGTGAATAGGTACAATTATAAATTTTAATTATTTACTTAGCAATTTTAGGCAATAATGCGGAATATGAAATTGAGCCTAACAATTGCAAGTATGATGCTAAGAGCTAAGCAAGGTGAACGAGTAACACAAGTATGTGAGTAAGCAAGCACAATATGATATAAGTAAGGCCTGGAGACAAGCAACCACAAGTAGGAAGTTAGGGTTAGGGATAACCGCAACTCCGAGAGACGAGGATGTATGCCGATGTTCACTTCCTTGGAGGGAAGCTACGTCACTGTTAGAGAGGTGGACGTTACCACGAAGGCACACCAACGCCACGAAGGCTCACCCTATTCTCCCATTGAGACAACACCACGAAGGCGTTTCTCAACCACTAGTGGTAGACCTTGGGGTGGTCTCCAAACCCTCACAAACTTTCCAGGGTAATCATAATGGTCGATTCCTCTGCGAAAGACTCCTACCGCCTAGGAGTCTCCAACCTCCAAGAGTAACAAGAACAATGGGGAAAAGCTCAAGACTTGCTCAAATCACGAATTCCTTTGGTGCAAAGAAGGGAAGGAGTGGATCTATCACTTGGGTGGACAACTTCTCTCAAATGCTCTCAAAATCCCTTAGGGATCTAAGATTTGGTGTAGGAGAGTGAGTGAGTGAGAGAGAGAGAGAATGAAAAGTGTTCTTGAGGATGTTTGAAGTGAATGATCAACCCTCACACGGGATGGGAGAGTGATATTTATAGTATGCCTCAATAAGTGGCCGTTGGGACCAATACAACACTGCAGCATCGAACGTCCGACACACAACGGACGACCGAGGGCTCGGCAGTCACCGGACGTCTGACAGGGACCGGACATCCGATGTTTTGGCACGGTATAGAAGGTACCGGACGACCGGAGGATCCCTGACATCAGATGTTTTGGTTCGGTAGAGAAAGTACCGGACATCCCATGGACGCCGGACAGTCGATGTTTTGGCTCTGTAGAAAAGGTACCGGACGACCGAAGAATACCGGACGTCCGATGTTTTTGTACTGATGAGATATTTCCGGACGTCTTGGTGAGTGCCGGTCGTCCGACAGAGATGAAGATCAGACAATGAGTTTTTAGAAGAAGATTTTGAGAAAGACTCTCACAAGACCCCATGTTCCCCTCTTAATAGTGCGGGATCCCTATACTCAAGAATAATAAAAAAAGGTGGCTATGCCAATATACTTGTTTCGTCATTCTTGAGGAAGATAAATATTCCCGAAGTCATAATCCACAAACACATGATCCCGAGGGGACTAAAACCTGAGATATGCTTGACAAACTTTGTTAGTCCCCTATGAGTACATTGTCATCAACATGAAAATAAGATTAAGGGCATGATTGCACTTTCAACCTCCCCCTTTTTGGTAGTTGATGACAATATACACATAGTAAAAAATAAATAATGTTTGTTCTATGCTAAAGACAGATTTATTGAGGAGCTCCCCCTCTCAGTGACAATCATTGCGAACATTATATGGAGAGCTCCCCCTCACAGTGACAACCAATACGAACATATGAGCAAAATATCACAAAAACTCAAACATAACCATCATATAAGCACATCAACATAATATCATAATATCTTCATTCATAAGACATAGTGGTTCAACATAAGACATAGATAGATAAAGTCACACACCCACTCAAAGCATAATGATTGAGCATAAGAACAACATAAATAGATAGTACTAGTTCCCCCCCTTGGTAAAACTACCCAAAAGGGACAGAGAGAACCCAACAGACAGTCACAGGTCATCATCGTCAGGAGCTCCACTACCACCAACATCGTTGAGGAAATCAGCCCACTCAGGCCCCAAAGGAAAACCAAAGTCTGAAGGAGGAGCCGCCGGAAGACGCTCATCGTCACTCACATCAGTAGCCCCAGAGTCACAGAGACGAGACTTCAAGGCATTCTTGGAAGTGATCAAGCGAGTGAAAACATCATGGTTGTGTGTGCAGTTGAAGGAGAACGCCTTCATCATGGCAGAGTGAGCCTTGCCGATAAAACGAGCAAAACACCCGAAGGGCGCAGAGTTGGCAGTGGTAGGATGAGACCTAGGAGCAGACCTACGAGCAGGGGCAGACCTGGAGGCACCCTTTGGAGCAAAATCGTTGGCCATGTGAGGAGGTATAATCCACTTCTTATGCACATGAGTGCGAACAAGAGAGAATGGAGCAACACTCTCAATAAGAGCTTGAATGAATGTAGCATGAGGGAAGTCACGCTTATACTGAAAGCTAGCAAGACGGATTTTATGCCATAGGAAATGAGGAACATTGATCTTGCCTTCGGGAGACTCATGGAGGCGTGCTACATCTCCAACGTATCTATAATTTTTTATTGTTCCATGCTGTTTTATTATCAATCTTGGATGTTTTATAATCATTTTATAGTCATTTTATATCATTTTTGGTACTAACCTATTGACATAATGCCAAGTGCCAGTTGCTATTTTCCCCATGTTTTTTACATCGCAAGAAATCAATATCAAACGGAGTCCAAATGCCACGAAACTCCATGATGATTTCTTATGGGCCAGAAGGAAGGCAATGGGCCCTGGTTGCACCTGGGGGGTTCCCCGAGGGGGGCACAACCCACCAGGGTGCGCCAGGAGGCCCAGGCGCGCCCTGGTGGGTTGTGCCCACCTCGGGTTCCCCCGGACCGCCTCTTTGCTCTATAAATACCACAATAAAGCATAAACCCTAGAAGGGGCGTCGAAATATTCATCCAGCCGCCGCAGAGTCCAGAACCACCAGATCCAATCTAGACACCATCACGGAGGGGTTCACCACTTCCATTGGTGCCTCTCTGATGATGCGTGAGTAGTTCCTTGTAGACCTTTGGGTCCGTAGTTAGTAGCTAGATGGCTTTCTCTCTCTCTCTCTCTCTCTCTCTCTCTCTCTCTCTCTCTCTCTCTCTCTCTCTCTCTCTCTCTCGCTGGATTCTCAATACAATGGTCTCTTGGAGTTCCATATTATGTAACTCTTTTGTGGTGTGTTTGTCGGGATCTGATGAACTTTGAGTTTATGATCAGTCATATCTTTTTATATCCATGAAAGTTATTTGAATTTCTTTGATCTCTTAGAACTCTTATAGCCTCGTATTTCTTCTACGATATTTGGGTTTTGTTTGGCCAACTCGATCTATTTATCTTGCAATGGGAAGAGGTGCCCGGTAGTGGGTTCGATCTTACGGTGCTCGATCCCAGTGACAGTAGGGGAAACGACACGTATGTATCATTGCTACTAAGGATAAAAAGACGAGATCTATATCTACCCCCATATAGATAAATGGATCTTGTCTACATCATGTCATCGTTCTTATTGCATTACTCCATTTTTCCATGAACTTAATACACTAGATGCATGCTGGATAGCGGTCGATGTGTGGATTAATAGTAGTAGATGCAGGCAACAGTCGGTCTACTAATCTTGGACGTGATTCCTATGTAATGATCATTGCCTGGATATCGTCATGAGTATTTGAAGTTCTATCAATTGCCCAACAGTAATTTGTTTACCCAGCGTTTGCTATTTTTCTCGAGAGAAGCCACTAGTGAAACCTACGGCCCTCGGGTCTTTCTTCTCATATATTTGCTTGCGATCTACTTTTCTTTGCATTTTTATTCAGATCTATTAAACCAAAAATAGAAAAATACCTTACTGCACTTTATTTATTTGCGATCTATTATTTCAATCTATTACAATTTATCACAGGTCCGCTTGCCAATTTCTGGAGTCGTTACCCGAAAGGGATTGCAAACCCCTTTAACACGTCGGGTTGCGAGGTGTTGTTATTTGTGTGCAGGCGTTGTTTACGTTGTGTTGCTTGGTTCTCCTACTGGTTCGATACTTTGGTTTCATAACTGAGGGAAATACTCTACCATCGCTGTGCTACATCATCCCTCCCTCTCCGGAGAAATACCGACGTAGTTCTAGCTACCATCAAGGAGAATTTCTGGCGCCGTTGCCGGGGAGGATCTTCAACATAACCAGGTTCCTAATGACAAATCTCATCTCCTTGCAATTTACATTATTCGCCATTTACCTCTCATTTTCCTCTCCCCTCCTTCACAAAAAAATGCCGTTTTATTCGCCTCTCTTTTTTCGTTCGCCGTTTTCTTGTCAGATCTATCCTTTACTTGCAATCATGAGTGATTTTGGTATGGCACCAACAGATGATGGCCTAACTCCTAAGATAGGACGTACGGGCAATCTGGATGCTAAAACTTTTATTTGGGGCAAGGGAATGTTATGGGGAAAGAACGTATCCAAGAATTTTTCAATTGTGTTGGAAATCTAAGTCTTGACAATGCTCCTATACTTAAAACTACTAGATCTTATGCGGATGCTATTTTAGCACTAGTTCTGAAACTTGAAAGTAAATTTATCCGCAATCATCCTACTTTGCAAAGATTTTTTTTGAGCTTCCCGAAATAAAGAATCCTAGAGCCAAAAAGTTGGCCACTCTCGTTCTTATGAACGAGTTTGACTACATAATTCGGGAGGCTAGGGAAATCTTTGTCTTTTATGGTATGAATCATGAAAAACCTGTGATAGATGAAATTCTTTACAATAGTGACTATGCACTAAGACATTTTCTTGGGGATAATAAGATCTTTGATGAGAATCTTAAAAAAGAGGTCCCTGTTCTGGAAATAATCCAACAAGTTTTTAATAATGTTAATCAACACTACTCTTGGATTGTTGCGGGAAATCAAAGGGGTTACGATGAAAACCAACTAAGGAATGCTAAATTTTCAATGGATAATATGTTTTATGTTGTGTTTACCAAACCCCATGATGAAAACACCTCTAACAAAACTAAGAAGAAGAAAGATGACAAAACTTAGATCCTTGCTTTATGCCTAGCTAAGGGTGTAAAACTATAGCACTTGTTGGGAGGCAACCCAATGAATAAAATTTATTTTTGATTTTTTCTTTATGTTCTTGTGTGTTTACACAATTATGATACTGTTATGATTGTGTTTTTAATGTTTTAGTTAGTGTTTGTGCCAAGTAGAATCGATAGGATCTTCCTGGGTGATAGTTGTTTGATCTTGCTGAAAAAGACAGAAACTTTGTGCTCATGAAATTAGTTCTCATTTTATTCAGAAAGAGATTTTGCCCTGATTCTTTTGGAGAAGATTAATATAAAAATTGCTCTGGTTTTCCTATTTTGGTAGAATTTTTGGAGTTCCATAAGTATTCGTTTAAATCAGATTGCTACAGACTGTTCTGTTTTGACAGATTCTGTTTTCTTTGTGTTGTGTCCTTATTTTGATGGCTCTATGGTTTTCTTTGATGAGTTTTTGCCATAGAAAAGTTGGAATACAGTAGATATAAAACAAAAACAAAATATGAATTGGTTTGATACAGCACTTATAGTAGTGGTTTATTTTCTTACATTAACGGATCTCACGAAGGTTTTGTTGAGTTTTGTGTGATTGAAGTTTTCAAGTTTTGGGTTATCTTACGATGGATGAAGGAAGGATGTAAGAGCCTAAGCTTGGGTATGCCCCGGCATCCAAGTGTAAGGGCATATTTATCCCCAAGGTGTTTTGGTGATTGATGACAATGCTTTTGCAGACTAATCGTGTGCCTTGAGTTTCTCAGACGTTTCATCACTAGGCACAAGACGGTTTGGTGCCCCTCGAAGACTATTGAAGACGGCGTTTTTCTACGTTTCTTTTCGGTGGATTTGAGTCGTAGGAAAGCCGTACTATTAAGAGGGGGTCCGTGTCGGAAAGGTTCGGGTGAAATCATCACGTACACGTTTTCTTCCTTGTCTCTACCTTTCCCCATGCGCTTTGGTGCATCCTCCGTTTATCCTCTATGCATCATGTCTTGGTTGTTGATATTGGGCTTGCGGTAGTACTGCTCCCTGGAGCGGTAGTACCACAGGCACCTGCGGTAGTACCGTACCTCGGCGCGGTAGTACCGCAGGAGCCCACAGTAGTACCGCTCCTCTGGAGCCGTAGTACCGTGGCCCCCAGGCCAAGTGCCGCTGCATTGCGGTAGTAGGGGCGGATGTAATTTTTTACATCCGCGCCTCCGCGGTAGTACCGCACCTTGTGCGCGGTAGTACCGCGCGCGACCTGGCTCAGCCGCCACGCGATAGTACCGCTCCTCCAGCTGTAGTACCGTGTCGGATTTTTGCATCGTTTGTTTTTCAGCGGAAGTAGGCATGGATGTATTTTTATTCATCCGCGTCTTTCCCAGGCTAGGTCATTCCTGCCTTGCGGTAGTACCGCAAGGGGGAGCGATAGTACCGCTCCTGCGGAAGTACTACTCTCAGCCTCTATGCTTCAGGCTTGTCCAAGTTCCTGCCATAGTAGCGGTAGTACCGCGGTCACCCGCGGTAGTACCGTGTGGCCGTGCGGTAGTACTGCTCATCAGGGGCGGTAGTGCTACCTCTTGAGCACTGCGTTGGTTTTCCCTTGCAGAGGAAAGGGTGATGCAGCAAAGTAGCATAAGTATTTCCCTCAGTTTTTGAGAACCAAGGTATCAATCCACGGAGGCTACGCGCGAGTCCCTCGTACCTACACAAAACAAATAAATCCTCGCAACCAACAGGATAAGGGGTTGTCAATCCCTTCACGGTCACTTACGAGAGTGAGATCTGATAGATATGATAGGATAATATTTTTGGTATTTTTGTGATAAAGATGCAAAGTAAAATAAAAGCAAAGCAAAAATCAAAGGAAATAACTAAGTGTTGGAAGATTAATATGATGAAGATAGACCCGGGGGCCATAGGTTTCACTAGTGGCTTCTCTCAAGAGCATAAGTATTTTACGATGGGTGAACGAATTACTATTGAGCAATTGACGGAATTGAGCATATTTATGAGAATATCTAGGTATGATCATGTATATAGGCATCACGTCCGAGACAAGTAGACCGACTCCTGCCTTCATCTACTACTATTACTCCACTCATCGACCGTTATCCAGCATGCATCTAGAGTATTAAGTTCATGAAAACAGAGTAATGCCTTAAGCAAGATGACATGATGTAGAGGGATAAATTCATGCAATATGATAAAAACCCAATCTTGTTATCCTTGATGGCAACAATACAATCGTGCCTTGCTGCCCCTCATCCACCGGGAAAGGACACATAAGATTGAACCCAAAGCTAAGCACTTCTCCCATTGCAAGAAAGATCAATCTAGTAGGCCAAACCAAACAGATAATTCGAAGAGACTTGCAAAGATAACCAATCATACATAAAAGAATTTAGAGAAGATTCAAATATTGTTCATAGATAATCTTGATCATAAACCCACAATTCATCGGTCTCAACAAACACACCGCAAAAAGAAGATTACATCGAATAGATCTCCACGAGAGAGAGGGGGAGAACATTGTACTGAGATCCAAAAAGAGAGAAGAAGCCATCTAGCTACTAACTATGGACCTGAAGGTCTGAGGTAAACTACTCACACTTCATCGGAGAGGCTATGGTGTTGATGTAGAAGCCCTCCATGATGGATGCCCCCTCCGGTGGAGCTCCGGAACATGCCCTAAGATGGGATCTCGTGGGTACAGAAGGTTGCGGCGGTGGAATTAGGTTTTTGGCTCCATTTGATATTCCTTTTCTGCGAAACTCTGAAATAGGCAAAAAACAGCAATTCTGGGCTGGGCCTCCGGTTAATAGGTTAGTCCCAAAAATAATATAAAAGTGAATAATTGAAAGTGCTAGTTATCGACTAGAGGGGGCGGGGGGTGAATAGGCGATTTTTATGAAAGTCTTCAAAACATGAAAGTTTCGAAGACAAACACAAGAAATGAACCTATTGATATGCAGCGGAAGGTAGACTACACAAAGCAAGCCATAGTCAAGTATTCAATGAAGTGAAAGCATGGAGACTAATAGCAGCTAGGTAGTAAAGATCAGGATGGAAGATAGTATGAAGCCAAACAATGATAGTAGTCACACAGTGAAGTCAAACAGGTAGTGCAAGAAGGCAATGACTTCACGAAGACAAACTGTAAGTAAAGAGAGGATGAGGATAGAACCAGTCACTTGGTGAGGACACATGATTTGTTGGACCAGTTCCAGTTGCTGCGACAACTGTACGTCTGGTTAGGGAGGCTGAGATTCAACTCAGAAGACCACGTCTTCACCTTATTCTCCTTGAGCTAAGGACAGCCAGTCCTCGCCCAATCACTCTGGTAAGTCTTCAAGGTAGACTTCCAAACCTTCACAGTCTTCGTTCACCGGCGATCCACAATGACTCTTGGATGCTCAGAACGCGACGCCTAACCGGCTGGAGGATTCACAGTCCTCAAGTGTAACAAGTCTTCAGGTCACGCGACGAGAAAGACTTGATGATGCCTAACAATCTTTGGCTCTGGGTGTTTGGGCTTTGTCCTCGCAAGGATTTCTCTCTCTCAAAAGCTTCGGAGGTGGGTTGCTCTCAAACGACAAAAGCCGTGCACTAACTCTGAGCAGCCACGAACTTATGGTGTAGGGGGTGGGCTATTTATAGCCACTAGGAAACCCGACCTGATTTGTCTGAAATGACCCTGGGTCACTAAGGAACTGACACGTGTTCCAACGGTCAGATTTCAAACACACACGGCAGCTTGACTTGGGCTACAAGTAAAGCTGACTCATCCAGCTCTGGATAAGATTTGCTCTCATTGTCTTCGCTCGAAGACATAGGATTTGGTTGAGCATCACTTCAGTCACTATGACTTTGTTCACTGGGACCCCACTTAACAGTACGGTGGTTCCTATGACTCAACAAAGAAGAAAGGGAAACAACGAAACAAGTAAGTCTTCGCGCTCCATTGTCTTCACGCAATGTCTTCTCTTGTCATAGACTTCAATGTGAATATCTTCACATACCACCATTGTCTTCACTGTCTTCATACATTTTTAGGGGTCATCTCCGGTAGGTAAACCGAATCAATGAGGGACTACTACCTGTGTTATCCTGCAATTCTCACAAACACATTAGTCCCTCAACCAGGTTTGTCGTCAATACTCCAAAACCAACTAGGGGTGTCACTAGATGCACTTACAATCTCCCCCTTTTTGGTGATTGATGACAAACTGGTTGAAGTTTTCAACAGGGATAAAAGTATGTGAAATTGTGAAGGATAAAGGTATTGTCTTCATAAGTAGCAAAAGGCTCCCCCTGAAGATGTGCATATAAGTAATTTGCTTTTGGAATGCAAATGCACATGGCAGGTTTTACTTGTGGAGATCCTCGTCAACTTATGAAGACAATTCATCATGCATGATTTGATATAACAAAGATAATGACATGCATAATGAAAAATGGATGTCGGTGTACTAGAGTAGAGGTACCCTAGTATCCCGAACTCGTGCACGGGCAGTCGCAGCACCCCGCGGCAAGGCTTGCCTAGTGACCGCCAAGGTCCTCCGAGGTTCCTTTGGAGCCATTCAAGAACAAAGTATTTAAGCCAAGAAGACAAAGCCCCGGCAAGAGGAGCTTGCCGGGAAGGCCACTCAAGGCCGGCAGAAGACAAGACCCCGGCAAGAGGAGCTTGCCGGGAAGGCTTGGTGAGCGACAAGCTTCCGGGCGCGGCAAGGCACTTGCCGCGGCAGGCAACCTCTCTTCATCTCAGCTCCAGCTCATCCACCAACGTGTCTCCATGGGGCCATTCCAGCGTGCGTGTCAAGAGGCTGTGCAGCCAGCGGAGAGCAGCGTGTAAGCGGCGACGAGGGGTGCCATCATGGCAAGCGGTGGCGCCCACAGCGGTCCCTTTCTGCACTGTTTAGGCGAGATGGGCGGGCATTTAATGCTTTTGTCCCCTGCCGTCGAGTTAGGTAGAATACACTTTGTACAAAGTAGCTGTACCAACCGCAACTCATTTTCCCATTTTGCCCTTGTTTACGTTGCCACTGTGGTGACCCCTTGAGCCTATAAAAGGAGGCCCATGCTAGCGTAGAAAGGGTTCGGCTGGTTCGACTCATTCGAGACTACACACTCAAGCTAGGTTTTGTAGCTCTCTGTGCTCCCTAGCAAGAACACAATATAATCAGACAAGCAGCAGTAGGAGTATTATCTCTCCGGAGAGCTCCGAAGCTAGGTAAACTGCTCATGTGCATCGCCTCGATCTGCTCTTCGTGCAATCTCCGCCCCCCACCGAACCAAAAGGGACTCGGTCCGCCGGTCCCATAGGTGTTCGTGGGTCACTATCAGCTTCCCCGACAATGGACGTCTGCAAAATGAGTAAGTGCGGAATTTATCATCGCACATGCGGAATTTATCATCGCATCACAGAATAGCAGAAAACGTAGCAGCCGACCATCAAGTTTAAGTGTTACAACTCAAAGAACCAAATGTATCAAAAAGTGAGAGTTGTAAACACTAAGCAAAATATAAAGAAACCGCCCATATGGACCCGCTTGAAGACTATCAACTCATATGCTTCTCCCCCTTTTGTCAGTAAGGTCCAAAAAGGTTTGAAGACATAGAGTCTCTACTCGTTCCCAGGAGGAGTAGGAGAAGATGCAGGGTCGGCGTCGGGGTTTGGCGGTGCAGTCGAACTTGGTGCAGTGTCGATACGCGCTGAAGTTGTAGGTGGTGAAGTAGCATCATCTTGATCATCTATCACTCTGGCATTCACCGTTGCAGCAGAGGAGGAATAATCAGAGTCTTCAAGAGAGGGAGTTCGACGCAGGACAACATTCCTTGGGGGAGTGGTGTTAAACTTGAATCTTTCAGTGAAGCCATCGTCTTGAAGATCTGCCTCAGCACTCAGCAATGTCAAACTCTTCCATGACCTCCAACAAGTTTCATGTGTAACAAAGGAATTCTTGGTGGCAAGATTGCAAATGCGATTGACGTCCACCAAGAGGCTTTGCATCTGCCGCTTTAGCCAGAAGTGATGCTTATCCTGTTTCTGATGCAGAGCAACGAGAAGCTATCAATCATTGAGAACACGAGATCGCTTCCGAGGCCTTTGAGCAATAGTGCTTCCAGTGGCTTCAGTTTGCACACGGTGAGGTAAGCGTGTATTGCCAGCCAATGGATAAATATGAGTGACTGCTTGGACTCCTTCAACGGGTTGCGAGAAGCTTTGGTGATTAGCATTGTGAAGACAAACAAGCTCCTTGGCAGGCTCTGGATATATGGCTTCAACTGACATGTCAACCTCTGGCAGAAAGATCAGATGGTTGCGAGCAGAGGGCTGATAGTTGACAGCTGAGTGTAGCTTGATGAGGCGCATGACCCACGGAGCGTAGAACTTCAATCCAAAGAGATCAGAGCCTGATGCAGCCAACTACCGGATAAAGAAGTCTTGAGCATTGAAGCTAATGCCATTGAAGATATAAAAGACCAAAGTCTTCATTGCTCCTTCAAGTTTTGCTGCTGAAGAATGTCCTTTGTTAGGCCATAGAGTTCGCCTGATGATGTGATAAATAGTGCGAGGCAGATACTCTAGGTCATCGACAAAGAACTCCTTTGGGTAATCAGCGTCCTATGGCAGAGGCTTCATCATGCTCAGCATTTGGCTCATGTTGGGCTCTGGCTTATGGAAGATGCTCTCCAAAGCATTGCGGTGAAGCTGACAACCAGGTTCATATAATTCTCCTGGAGTGGGCAGGCCGGTTAGCTCAATGATGTCAAAGGCTTTGGCTTCATGATGGACATTGCCTGTCATCCACTCGAGGGCCCAAGTCGGATCCCTGTTGTAGCCCCGAATGTGGAGGGTGGCGTAGAATTGAAGCAGAAGTTCTTCATTCCAATGCTCCTTATCAGTCACAAAGTTTAGCAGTCCAGCATCTCGGAAGTAGTCAAGGGCTTCTTCAAGGCATGGCAGTCCAGCAATGGCTTCGCAGTCAAGACGCATGTGAGGGAAGATGCGCCCTTGATCATAAAGAACATATGAATAATAATTGCGCTGCTGATAGTTCCAGAGCCGATCAGATGAAATCTTTGGCCTTGAATAGGGGTTCTTGGCGCTATCAAAGAAAGTGTTATGCGCTTTGAAGCCATTTGCATTGAAGGACCCTGGTGAAGTGGCAGTACCTGGAAACCTGGGCAGTCTTGGCTTCGACTTCTGGACCTGAGGCCTGTGCTCGACATGGTAATCAAATTGAGGACCAGCAGCAGGTGGAGGAACCAGAATAGGCCATTTGACAGTGACCATCTGACCATAGTTGTATGCTTGCTCGACAGTATGTGCCCTCGGAGGCGGTACAGGAGCAGTGGCAGTGACTTCAGGCTGCGGATTTTAATCAGGTGTAGCATTGGCTTCTGGTGCTGTCACTTCAGGCACCACATTGACTTCAGGCGCCACATTAGCTTCAGCCATGACAACGTCATTGGCTTTAGTATTGGTGTTGGTGGCAGCCTCAGTGTTGGTAACCTCCACTTCACTAGCTGGAGGGTCAGACACGTTCTCCTCGAGAACAACTTGGTTGGTAGGGGGTGTAGCAACACGTGCTTCTTCTTCTCTTGGTTCTTCTTCTTGGTCATCGGCTGATGCAGCCGGAATATCTTCAGCCGTTTTGGCTTCAGACTCAGGGTTGTTCATAGTTGGAGAGGCTTCAGGAAAAACTTGGCGTGAAACAGATTGGCGCACTTCTCCTTCTGGAACACTTGACAGATTTACTTGAGGCCTTGGTCCTTTGCGAAGCCTGCGGAATGCTGGCGACGCTTGTGGAGATGGAGTTGGTTGGGCCTCAAAGTCTTCATCTTCAATCACCAGAGTGGTGACTTGAGTTGGGGGAGTAGTTGGTGTTTCTTCTTGACGGGGGGTTCTTGTGGGTGATCAGCCCATGAGTCATCCTGAGCAATTGGCGTCAAAGGACGACCAATGCTGATGAGTTCTTTATTCGTAAGAATAGGCGATGATACCACGTTGTGTTCGATCTGAGGAAGGACTTCATCATCTTCAACATTGTCTTGATGGCCAATCTCTTCAGCTGCGGTGGGGTCAACAGATGGAATGTCTTCAGCTTCAGGAGCCTCTGTGGAAGCAGGCTTATGAACTATCATTTGACGTTCTTGGTGAGCAGATTCAGGACGAGCAACAGAAATTGGCTCGACTGCAAGGGGCTCTGTGGGAGCAGCCCAATCTCTCTTCTTGGTCTTGCGCTTCTTGGTGGGTGGAGCTTCATCAGTGGTGTTCTTGGTCTTGCGCTTTCTGGCCTTGGCTTCAGCTGCCCTTGTCTTTTGAAGCTCTGAAGCCACTGTGGGGACCTTAGGCTTCACGCCTGTCATACTGGCTGGGAAGACAATACGAGGTTCTTCCCGCTTGGTTGGTTCAGCTTGGTCCACAGATGGCTTCTTTTTTCTTGGCAGCCATCCCAGGGTCGATGCCAGGACGCCCAAGAGCCTTGCGCTTCTCAGCTTCATTGTAAGCTTGAACGCACTTGGCAGCGAGAGTCTTCATGCGCTCATGAGAACCTTTGGCTTCATCATGTTTCTTGTGAAACGCTTCCTTGAGCTCATGCAGCATGACCTTGAAGTTCTGGACATCTGCCACGCACACTAACAAAAAATACACTTCCGTGATGATATGTGTTTGTCACAGTAGGTCGCGTTTTTTGTCATGCATGTACATCCATGACAAATTTATGACAGAATCAAGATAGTCATACCTGTGCTGTCGTAGAAGTGTTCCATGACATTACCAAAATTATCATCACGGAAGTGTCCACTTTCATGACGATAAATCGCGCGTCACAGAAGTGCTTTCGTCAAGGGTGACCGACAAGTGGCATCCACCGTAACGGAACACCGTTAAGCTATCGGGTCCGGTTTTGGATCCGATAACCCGTTAACAGCCCGGACCAATAGGGATTTTCCACATGTAAAATCATCGTTGGCCGCAGGAAACACGTGTTGCCTCACCGTTGGGACAGATGTCATCCACTCATTGGACAGGAGGCGCCTATGATAGGTCAACACGTGGCACGACCCAACAATGGCCCATTCCGGTGAAAAAGGCCAGCCCAGTAAAAATTAGCAGGCCGGCCCATATAAGGCCTACTTGTGTCAGGTTGATTTAAGCCCACGACCCATACGAGATGTTCCAATTCGTCCCGTCAACGGCCCGTTAAAGATTTGATACCATTGCAGCACATCGTCAGTTCGAGCCCGTTAACAGCCCGCTATATATTTGGGCTCAATATCAGCCCGATGAGATTTTGGCCTGTTAACGACCCATTTAATGGATGGGCCAATTTTCAGGATGTACATCTTTCGGCCTTTTAGCAACCCATTTAAATGTTGAGCTAATTTCCGGCCCGGTGTGTCTTTTAGCCTGTTGACGGCCCATAAATCTGATGGGCCATTTGTAGTCGGACCTGAGTTTCGGCCTTTTAGCGGCCCATTTAAGTGTTGGGCCAATTTCTGGCCCGGTGTCACTTTCAGCCTGTTGACGGCCCATAAATCAATTGGGCCATTTGTAGTCTGACATGAGTTTTGGCCTTTTAGCGACCCATTTAAGTGGTGGGCCAATTCCTGGCCCTGTGTGCCTTTCGGCCTGTTAACGGACCATAAATGAGTTGGGCCATTTGTAGTCAGACCTTAGTTTTGGCCTCTTAACGGCCCATGCCCTTCATAGTCCAATACTAGCCCGGTTTCTCTTTCGGCCTGCTAAAGGCCCACAACACAGTTGGGCCGTTTACAATACGACCTGACTTTCGGCCTCTTAGCGGCCCATGCTCTTCATGGTCCAGTACAAGCCCGCTGTCTCTTTCGGCCTGCTAAAGGCCTACATTATAGTTGGGCCATATGTAGCCCAAACTTAGTAACGGCCTGTTAACGGCCCGTGAAATTAATTGGGGCCACCTGTTGCCCGCTTCGATGTCGGCCTGTTAACGACCCGGGAGGTAAGAGGGCCGACCATTAACTTTCGGCCTAGCGACGGCCCATTAACTTAATGGGCCCACTAAAGTTCGTTCATGTCTTTAGGCCAAATTAGATAATTTGAGCCCATTACCACGAGCAAAGGTACGGCATACAGGGAATAACGTTGCACATCCAGCATATATTACAGGAAATTACATCCACTGGGCAATCAAAGATTGATGCCAGTGCAAATAATTGAGCAGAACCTAACCATCTACAACATCACAATCTGCAACCTCGGCACAGATGACGCCCATAAGCATGTGGGCAAGTTCTTGCTGCTTTGCTACTTGTCTCGAAAACATTGATCAGTTGTTGTGTCACACGACTCTGCACCTCTGATTCATCCACCATTTCCATCATTGCTTCAACCATTAATTGGTTCACAAACATACATTTATTCCGTTGCATTCGAGACAGAGGATACTGAACAGATTCAGATGGCGATTTTGGTAGGCTTGTATTATTGATAGTGGAGAGTGTCTCGACGACTGCATCATAAAATAAATTAGGACGGGAACCAAACAGATTAATCGTGAGTTATTGCCATATTACCTGGCCTAGATTTACTGGAAAGAAACAATGGGGTTGCCTTGCTGTTTTCAGAGTTTGTCTTCTTATCTTCAGCAGCCTACACAAAATTAACACACTAGCATTGCTATCATTGGCCAAGTCAGATAATAGGAAAGCAACATTGACACAACGAACGTTTGGGCAACTAGCCTACACCAAAGTAACACAATATGGCACAGCTATCATCAGCCAGGTAAGGTAATACGAAAGCAACATTGACACAATGAATGAATGGGCAACCAGAGAAGCACTACAATTCAGTAATGTGCGTGATATGAGATAGTACATTCATGCTGCTCAGTATGCAAAACTACCAGGCAGTTTTCCTTACAAAAATCAGCATTGGCGCCTTTAACATTTTGCTACAACTAATTTTAGATCAGATAAAGGTTAGATTCATGCCGATTAATAAAATACATGCTGATGTAAAAATATAGTGATATACAACAGTACTTACATCAGCATTGGAGCATAGAGAATTCCAGCAAGATATTTTCCTCGAATACGATCCCAATGGAGGAAGTCTTGTATCGTTTAACCTTATTTTCTAAAAGAGAGATGGTTAAGAAACATGTAGAAAATATGATCAGAATGATATAAAATTTCATGATGCGAAGATACGCACATGCTTCTTAGAATGGAGTTGACATTATTTTGCTGGACTGGAGCGGACTAGTTCTTTGGCCACTGGAATCTGCTTATTATCTGTGGGAGTTGGGTTCCTCTGTGCTGGAGCGGTATCTATGAAAAATGGAGTTGGTTTATTATCTCCTGGCGTTTGGATCTTTTGCAAAGACCTGGTTTGTAACCCTTCAGATTCTAACATAGCCGTCTTCCCCTTGCATGCTTATATAGAAGAATGGTGATTCAGTTATAAAACATGCTACATCAGAGATGGAATAGGTACTGAAGAATTTAAAGGCATGACATATTGACATGTATTCCCTCCATCCGGAAATAAATGGATGGGTCTAGGCGTATTTCAGTTCTAGATACATCCAGTTTTATCCATTTCTGCGACATTTAATCCGGACGGAGGGAGTATGATGTAAGAGCTAGGGATATGACAGGACAACACAGTAAAAACCCACTAAAAAACCCACTGCAGAACCAAAGTATTCAAACCCACTGATATGAGATAGTACACTCATGCAGCTCAGGATGCAAAACTACCAGGCAGTTTTCCTTGCAAAAATCAACATTGTGGCCTTTAATCATACATTTTGCTACAACTAAATTTAGATAAGATAAAGGTTGGATTCACGCCGATTAACAAAATACATGCTGATGTAAAAATATAGTGATATACAACAGGTACTTACATCTACATTGGAGCACAGAGAATTCCTACAAGAATCTTTCCTCATAAACGATACCATTGCAGAAAATCTTCTATCTGTTAAGCTTATTTTCTAAAAGAGAGATGGGTAAGAAACATGTAGAAAATATGATCAGCATGCTATAAAATTTCATGATGCAAGGATACGCACACGCTTCTTAGAATTGATTTGACATATTTTTGCTGGACTGGAGCAGACTAGTTCTTTGGCCACTAGAATCTGCTTATTATCATTAGGAGTTGGGTTTCTCTGTGCTGGAGCAGTATCTATAAAAACTAGAGTTGGTTTATTATCTCCCGGCGTTTGGATCTTTTGCAAAGGCCTTGTTTGTAACCCTTCAGATTCTAACGTAGTTGTCTTCCCCTTGCATGCCTTGTATAGAAGAATGGTGCTTTAACTATAAAACATGCGGCAGCAGAGAGATGGAATAGGTACTGAAGAATAGAAAGGCATGACATATTGACATGTATTCCCTCCATCCGGAAAAAATGGATGGGTCTAGGCGTATTTCAGTTCTAGATACATCCTTTTTTATCCATTTCGGCAACATGTAATTCGGACGGAGGGAGTATGGTGTAAGAGCTAGGGATACGACAGGACAATACAGGAAAAAAACACTAGTTGAATGTAAAACTGTATGCTAGCGAAATACGTACAGAAATAACTAAGGTAACATACACGTGTATGATTGGGAAAATAAGATGGCATTGTAACAGAGCACTAGAACAACACTTCAATGTAAAAAAAACATGGTATTGTAGACAGATGAAGTACATACTGATGAATAACAATGCATAAGATATTCAGAAGCATGATGTCCAAATTAAGCAGATGGCATTGCGATAGAGTAGAATGACAGTACTTGAATTTGAAAACATGTTATCATGAATGGAATAGGTACTGAAAAACAGGAAGGCATGACATATTTACATGCATGATCAGCATGCTAAGCACATGGCATTGCAACAGAGTAGATACACTCCAGGACGTTATATGCATGTTGTACCCATATCACAGGCCAAGTTAGAGCAAGGACCTTGTGGGGTGAAGAGGATTCATCATCTTTCTGCAAGTCTTCTGAAGAACTGTCTTTACATGTTCCATCATATTGGGTATCATTGACATCAAGTTTATTGGCCTTTACGTTGCTCCGTGAGGTTCTTGTGGATATATGAGTGTGTGCAATTATATCTGACATGCATGGAAGAGAGCTAGTAGTTAGATTTATGTAATGAGTGCTTCTAGGAGACGACATAAATAGCAGGACTGGGGTTGACTAGCAGCAACATGTCTCATAAACTAAAGGGAGAACACAGATGAAAGCTACATAATATGTATCGTTTGTACTCGAGATTAACTAGATGACACACAAAAGTATTAAAGAACAACATAGGTAATACTAGAAGTGGTATAATACTATAATCACCAGCCTGTGGGATAGCAATGGCTGATGGATGATAACTATGGAACAACGTTACCTAAAGAACAAGTATCTTAGCTGAACTATGGAACATCGTTAACTCCTGGACAAGACCCGTAAGAGATCAACATGAATATACAGTGAAATGTGATGATCTATTTTCCATGCTTAGATGAATAACAAAGCCATAAATGTTGCACACAAGTAAGATGAGGGTACAACCTATCTGGCTGCCATCCATAGGAGTGAGCATCATGTGCTGACTTGTCGATGGCCCTGCAGTTGTTGTGGCTGTCCATATCGGGCACGCGCATTCGATGCAGGGAACTGTTGAGTGGGGACTATAGCTCTCTTCTGGAGTATGCTTCCCTTGTTGGAGCAGCTGCGGTGAGTCAGAAGACGGTGTGTCTGAAGATGCAGATAACACATAATGTTAAGAACGACATATCTCTTTGATCTGAAGAAATACACTAAGAGATCAACAGCAAGGTACGAGAGTGGTCACACGTCTCTTGACTGAAGACTAAATTGGGGTCACACGATTTTATTTTATTTTGGTACTGTCCGATCTACGCCAGATGGCTGGCTGTCTTGTGCCTCCCGGCTGATGATACGTCTCCAACGTATCTATAATTTTTGATTGCTCCATGCTATATTATCTACTCTTTTGGACTATATTGGGCTTTATTTTCCACTTTTATATTATTTTTGGGACTAACCTATTAACCGGAGGCCCAGCCCAGAATTGCTGTTTTTTTGCCTATTTCAGTGTTTCGAAGAAACGGAATATCAAACGGAGTCCAAACAGAAAAATCCTTTTTGGAACGTGATTTTCTCACCGGATAAGACCCAGGAGACTTGGACCCTACGCCAAGGCATCGGAGAGGCGGTCACGAGGGTGGGGGGCGCGCCCCTGCCTCGTGGGCCCCTCGAAGCTCCACAAACGTACTTCTTCCTCCTATATATATAAAAACCTAATTCCACCGCCGCCAACTTTCTGTATCCACGAGATCCCATCTTGGGGCCTATTCCGGAGCTCCGACAGAGAGGGCCGTCATCACGGAGGGCTTCTACATCATCATAGCCTCTCCGATGAAGTGTGAGTAGTTTACCTCAGACCTTCGGGTCCATAGTTATTAGCTAGATGGCTTCTTCTCTCTTTTTGGATCTCAATACAATGTTCTCCCCCTCTCTTGTGGAGATCTATTCGATGTAATCTTCTTCTTTTTGCGGTGTGTTTGTTGAGATCGATGAATTGTGGGTTTATGATCAAGTCTATCTATGAACAATATTTGAATCTTCTCTGAATTATTTTATGTATGATTGGTTATCTTTGCAAGTCTCTTTGAATTATCCGTTTGGTTTGGCCAACTAGATTGGTAGTTCTTGCCATGGGAGAAGTGCTTAGCTTTGGGTTCAATCTTGCGGTGTCCTTTCCCAGTGACAGAAGGGGCAGCAAGGCACGTATTGTATCGTTGCCATCGAGGATAACAAGATGGGGTTTATTTCATATTGCATGAATTTATCTCTCTACATCATGTCATCTTGCTTAAAGCGTTACTCTATTTTTAACTTAATACTCTAGATGCATGATGGATAGCGGTCGATGAGTGGAGTAATAGTAGTAGATGCAGAATTTTTTCGATCTACTCTTCACGGACATGATGCCTATATACATGATCATGCCAAGATATTCTCATAACTATGCTCAATTCTGTCAATTGCTCAACAGTGACCGTGAAGGGATTGACAACCCCTAATCGCGTTGGTTCCGTTGAGCTCTTTGTGTTGTGTAGGTATGAGGGACTTGCGCGTGGCCTCCTACTAGATTGATACCTTGGTTCTCAAAAACTGAGGGAAATACTAACCTACTCTGCTGCATCATCCTTTCCTCTTCGGGGAAATCCAACGCAAGCTCAAGAGGTAGCAAGAAGAATTTCTGGCGCCGTTGCCGGGGAGGCTTACGTGAAGTCAAGTGAAGATTTGGACTCCCGACAATGAGCCATTTCTGGCACCGTTGCTAGGGAGTCTATGCAAAAAGTCAACATACCAAGTACCCATCACAATCCCTATCTCCCGCATTACATTAGTTGCCATTTGCCTCTTGTTTTCCTCTCCCCCACTTCACCCTTGCCGTTTTGTTCGCCCTCTCTTTCCCAATCTCCTTCTCCTTCTCTTTCTTTGTTTGCCTTTTTTCTCACTTACCTTTTCGTCATGGCTAGTCTTATTTCTTCTCCGTTATCTCCCAAGAACGAAGTTCTAAATTTTAAACAAAGGGAGGGAGAAAATCTGAAAGACGCTTGGTATAGAATTTGCAATGCTCAAAACAGAGCTATCAGGAAGCAATCTACTTCAGTTCTTCTTCGCAATTTTTATGTAGGTGCTAGTCCTTGGTATAGATATATCCTTGATACCATTACCGGAGGGAATTTCTTGGGTAGCCATACTTTTGATTCTTATAATGCTATGATAGATTTATTTGGCTCACCACCTCTTTTGGTTAATGGAACTATTTGAACTTTCGAGCATGTTATGCAAAGGCTTGAAATTATTGAAAACAAAGTTGCTACCATTGAGTCCATTGAAAATCTAGATAAAAAGATCCATAATCAAATTACTCAATATGGATCTAAGGTAGGAATGACTTTGAAAAATATTAAGGAGAAGGAACCCATGGTTAATAAATAGATCTAGATAACTCTAGAATCGATAAACTTGAGGGTATCATTACCAACTTGGGAACCGCTTTTTCTTCCTTAAAGAATACTCCTAGTCCTCCTACTAAAATTGCTAAGCTTATGTATGTTCCTAAGAATAAGAGTGAATCATCTAGTAAGGAAACTGCGGATCTTAAATCTATAAGTATTCATCCCGACATTTTTGCTTTCATTAAGGAACCTTTTGCTACAAA
Source organism: Aegilops longissima (assembly GCA_021605205.1). Taxonomy (NCBI): domain Eukaryota; kingdom Viridiplantae; phylum Streptophyta; class Magnoliopsida; order Poales; family Poaceae; genus Aegilops; species Aegilops longissima. Next base: position 633,510,885 of record CM038676.1, read on the forward strand.
TGAATTTCTTGATCTTGTGCCTAAAAGTTTGATAATTACTAAAAAGAAAGAGATATCTAAGAAAGGTAGATGCCTCATTGAAGAATTGCCTGCCAAAGATGGCAATACCTAGATCTATCCTCGCATTTATGCCTAGCTAGGGGCGTTAAACGATAGCGCTTGTTGGGAGGCAACCCAACTTTATTTTTAGTATTTTGTGTTTTTCTTCTGTTAGTGAATAAATAACCCATCTACCTTCTGTTTGGATGTGGTTTTGTGTTTTAATTAGTGTTTGTGCTAAGTTAGACCTATTGGATCTTCTTGGATGATAGTTATTTGATCTTGCTGTAATTTCCAGAAACTTTGCGTTCAGTGCCCGAATTATTAAAAATCATCAGAACGTGATAAAATACTGATTCCAATTGCTGCTGATAAATAAACAAATTTTCCAGGTCTTCTAATTTTGGTAGAATATTTTGGGTTCCATAAGTTTTTGCGTTAGTTACAGATTACTACAGACAGTTCTGTTTTTGACAGATTCTGTTTTTCGTGTGTTGTTTGCTTATTTTGATGAATCTGTGGTTAGTAAAATATGTTATGATCCATAGATAAGTTGGAATACAGTGGGTTTAACACCAATATAAATAAAGAATGAGTTCATTACAGTACATTGAAGTGGTCTTTTGTTTTCTTTCTCTAACGGAGCTCACGAGATTTCTATTGAGTTTTGTGTTGTGAAGTTTTCAAGTTTTGGGTGAATTCTTTTGATGGATTATGGAAAAAGGAGTGGCAAGAGCCTAAGATTGGGGATGGCCATGGCACCCCCAAGATAATCCAAGGACACCAAAAAGTCAAAGCTTGGGGATGCCCCGGAAGGCATCCCCTCTTTCGTCCACTTCCATCGGTAATTTACTTGGAGCTATATTTTTATTCACCAACATGATATGTGTTTTGCTTGGAGCGTCTTATATTATTTGTGTCTTTGTTTGCTAGTGTGCCACAATCATCCTTTCTGTACACACCTTTTGAGAGAGCCATACATGAATTGGAATTTGATAGAATACTCTATGTGCTTCACTTATAACTTTTGAGCTATGTAGTTTTGCTCTATGTGCTTCACTTGTATCTTTTGGGCGTTATAATTTTGCTCTATGTGCTTCACTTAGATCTTTTAGAGCACGGTGGTGGTTTGTTTTAAAGAAACTATTGATCTCTCATGCTTCACTTAAATTATTTTGAGAGTCTTAATAGCATGGTAATTTGCTTAATAATAATATGCTTGGTGTTCAAGATTTGTGAAATTTTCTTTTGAGTGCGTTGAATACTAAGAGAAGATTGAAGCATGATAATTGTTTTGAGATATGAAGGTGATAATATTAGAGTCATGCTAGTTTAGTAGTTGTGAATTTAAAGAATACTTGTGTTAAAGTTTGTGATTCCCGTAGCATGCACGTATGGTGAACCGTTATGTGATGAAGTCGGAGCATGATTTATTTATTGATTGTCTTCCTTGTGAGTGGCGGTCGGGGACGAGCGATGGTCTTTTCCTACCAATCTATCCCCCTAGAAGCATGCGCGTAATACTTTGCTTTGATAACTTCTAGATTTTTGCAATAAGTATATGAGTTCTTTATGACTAATGTTGAGTCCATGGATTATACACACTTTTTTCCATCCTTCTACCATTGCTAGCCTCTCTAATACCACGCACCTTTTGCCGGTATCATACACCCACCATATACCTTCCTCAAAACAGCCACCATACCTACCTATCATGGCATTTCCATAGCCATTCCGAGATATATTGCCATGCAACTTTCCACCGTTCCGTTTATTATGACATGCTCCATCATTGTCATATTGCTTAGCATGATCATGTAGTTGACATCGTATTTGTGGCAAAGCCACCGTTCATAATTCTTTCATACATGTCACTCTTGATTCATTGCATATCCCGGTACACCGCCGAAGGCATTCATATAGAGTCATATTTTGTTCTAAGTATCGAGTTGTAATTGCTGAGTTGTAAGTAAATAAAAGTGTGATGATCATCATTATTAGAGCATTGTCCCAGTGAGGAAAGGATGATGGAGACTATGATTCCCCCGCAAGTCGGGATGAGTCTCCGGACGAAAAAGAAAAAAAAAGAAAAAAAAGAGGCCATAAAAAAAAGAGAAAAGGCCCAAATAAAAAAAATAAAAATTGAGAGAAAAAGAGAGAAGGGACAATGCTACTATCCTTTTACCACACTAGTGCTTCAAAGTAGCACCATGATCTTCATGATAGAGAGTCTCTCGTTATGTCACTTTAATATACTAGTAGGAATTTTTCATTATAGAACTTGGCTTGTATATTCCAATGATGGGCTTCCTCAAAATTGCCCTAGGTCTTCGTGAGCAAGCGAGTTGGATGCACACCCACTTAGTTTCTTTTGATGAGCTTTCATATACTTATAGCTCTAGTGCATCCGTTGCATGGAAATCCCTACTCACTCACATTGTTATCTATTGATGTGCATCTCCATAGCCGGTTGATACGCCTAGTTGATGTGAGACTATCTTCCCCTCTTTTGTCTTCTCCACAACCACCATTCTATTCCACCTATAAGTGCTATATCCATGGCTCACGCTCATCTATTGCGTGAAGATCGATTTTTTTTTTGAAAAAGTTAGAGTATGAAAAATTGCTTGGCTTGTCATCGGGGTTGTGCATGATTTAAATACTTTGTGTGGTGAAGATAGAGCATAGCCAGACTATATGATTTTGTAGGGATAACTTTCTTTGGCCATGTTATTTTGAGAAGACATAATTGCTTTATTAGTATGCTTGAAGTATTATTATTCTCTATGTCAACATGAACTTTTGTCTTGAATCTTTCGAATCTGAATATTCATACCACTATTAAGAAATTTTGGATTGAAATTATGCCAAGTAGCACTCTGCATAAAAAATTCTTTTTTTATCATTTACCTACTCGAGGACGAGCAAGAATTAAGCTTGGGGATGCCTGATACGTCTCCAACGTATCTATAATTTTTGATTGCTCCATGCTATATTATCTACTGTTTTGGACTATATTGGGCTTTATTTTCCACTTTTATATTATTTTTGGGACTAACCTATTAACCGGAGGCCCAGCCCAGAATTGCTGTTTTTTGCCTATTTCAGTATTTCAAAGAAACGGAATATCAAACGGAGTCCAAACAGAAAAATCCTTTTGGAACGTGATTTTCTCAGCGGATAAGACCCAGGAGACTTGGAACCTACGCCAAGGCATCGGAGAGGCGGTCACGAGGGTGGGGGCGCGCCCCTGCCTCGTGGCCCCTCGAAGCTCCACTGACGTACTTCTTCCTCCTATATATATCCACGTTCCCCCAAACGATGAGAACAGGCGCCAAAAACCTAATTCCACCGCCGCAACTTTCTGTATCCACGAGATCCCATCTTGGGGCCTGTTCCGGAGCTCCGCCGGAGAGGTCCGTCATCACGGAGGGCTTCTACATCATCATAGCCTCTCCGATGAAGTGTGAGTAGTTTACCTCAGACCTTCGGGTCCATAGTTATTAGCTAGATGGCTTCTTCTCTCTTTTTGGATCTTAATACAATGTTCTCCCCCTCTCTTGTGGAGATCTATTCGATGTAATCTTCTTCTTTTTGCAGTGTGTTTGTTGAGACCGATGAATTGTGGGTTTATGATCAAGTCTATCTATGAACAATATTTGAATCTTCTCTGAATTCTTTTATGTATGATTGGTTATCTTTGCAAGTCTCTTCGAATTATCTGTTTGGTTTGGCCAACTAGATTGGTAGTTCTTGCCATGGGAGAAGTGCTTAGCTTTGGGTTCGATCTTGCGGTGTCCTTTCCCAGTGACAGAAGGGGCAGCAAGGCACGTATTGTATCGTTGCCATCGAGGATAACAAGATGGGGTTTATTTCATATTGCATGAATTGATCTCTCTACATCATGTCATCTTGCTTAAAGCGTTACTCTGTTTTTAACTTAATACTCTAGATGCATGCTGGATAGCGGGCGATGAGTGGAGTAATAGTAGTAGATGCAGAATCATTTCGATCTACTTGTCACGGACGTGATGCCTATATACATGATCATGCCTAGATATTCTCATAACTATGCTCAATTCTGTCAATTGCTCAACAGTAATTTGTTCACCCACCGTAGAATACTTATGCTCTTGAGAGAAGCCACTAGTGAAATCTATGGCCCCCGGGTCTATTCTCATCATATCAATCTCCATCACTTTAATCTTGTTTGCTTTTTTACTTTGCCTTTTACTTTTTACTTTGCATCTCTATACCAAAAATACCAAAAATATTATCTATCAGATCTCACTTTCGTAAGTGACCGTGAAGGGATTGACAACCCCTAATCGCGTTGGTTGCGTTGAGCTCTTTGTGTTGTGTAGGTACGAGGGAATTGCGTGTGGCCTCCTACTGGATTGTTACCTTGGTTCTCAAAAACTGAGGGAAGTACTTACGCTACTCTGCTGCATCATCCTTTCCTCTTCGGGGAAATCCAACGCAAGCTTAAGAGGTAGCAGCTGACACTGTTCGGAATCTTCCTCGAAGACCTAGCGACCAACGGCAGAGCAGCCTACCTCCGCCGTCCGTGGCCCCGGCCAAAACCCTGCTCCCCGCCCCACCGCACTGCCGTGGTTGCGCCGCCCCCAGGCCAATCCACAAAGACTCCCCGTCATCCAGATCCGGCGGCGGTAGTACCTTCAACCCATGCAACTCTAAAAGATAGCCATTTAAGCGCTGCTTCCGCGGCGAACTTGCGGCCCCGCACCCTTACGTTAGACACCAGCCAACCGGCAGCCTTAGGAGCTCTGCCGCCTCGAGAGGTGCTGCTTCCCATTGGGAATCGATTGGCCCAGAATGAAAATTCAGACAACTGACGCCTAAATAAAGTGATTTGAGATGAGGGTGCGACCTATCTGGCGGCATGGTGAAGTAGGCAGGTCCAGCTGCCGAGTCGGTGAGGCCGGCATGGTTGCGGTGGCGACCGACGGCAGGGAAAGAGCGATGTCGCGATGGTCGATAGCTACGCGGAAGCAGCGCCAAGACTCTGGACGGATCCGAAGTTGGAGCCGCTCCGGTACGGTTCACGCGACCGTCGTCAAGGCAGCACCAGCAGCACGGAGTAAGAGGCACACGGCCCAGTGCACGACGGCAAATGGACAGCGTCTCCGGCATTAGGGAGGAGGGCGGCTGTGAAATTGGTGCGGTGGGGGCGCCATGGAGGTGGGGCTGAGGTTTCGCGGCTCGGGAGAAGGGAGCTTCCCGGGGAGAAGGTGATTTGGCGCCCACGAGGTATGAATGGGGGCGGGGGGTGGGAATTGGGAGGAGTGGAACCATGTCTTACGGACGCATTTGTCTGAAATGTGAGGGGGAGTTAAAGTTCTACCCTTGCCTATAGGCTTCTCGGCTTGGGTCTGTGTACTGAGGGTCGGGGATAGTAGAGTAACTTTGCTTCTCCCCGAATAGTGGGCGGGAGCGATTTCGGGCGAGGAGGGCGTGTTTTGAACTATAGTGGGCGCGAGCGATTTCGGGCGAGGAGAGCATGTTTTGAAAAAGTGGGCGCGAGCTATTTCGGGCGAGGAGAGCGTGTTTTGCCGACCATGGTTTATGAATTATTCGGCACATGTCATTTCGGCTGAGGAGAAGGCACGCTTGGATGAAGTTACGAACCTACCCTCGATGTACAACGGGCCAATTGATCCGTGTCCCACATATGATGGTAATTTCGCCTCTCCCATTTATTTGCTTGGGCGAATTCCACCGAGAAGAGAGGATGTTTAACGGTTCGTTCAAATTTTGGGAGAACGAGCATCCACGTCTACCTTACCAAGTCGATTCGGATCAAATTTTGAAATATTAGCTTGCCACTTATTTTTTAGATGGAGAGATGATGCTCGGGAGTAATGTGTTTTTACATACTCATTGCTAGCGATTTACTATATGACAAATAGTTGACCCACTCAAAAACGCGAATCAAACCCGAAATGAAATATCTCGATTCAATGAAATAGCTCGTTCAGTAGGTCAAAATAGTGAACTAAATCCAAAATTGAACACCTCAATCGAGTAGCATGTTGTACAGTATTATAGTACTCCATGAACATGTTGAAAGTCAAATTAATGAACTTGTTTGATATATGTATATATCCGTTCATGTGTGGATTGCAGACAACATGTTCTCCAATTTAAATATTTGAATGCAAGTTTATGTCGAAACATGGTTTATATCAGTCTTTGATGCATAAAACGCGACCTCCCCCTCTCCCGGACTCCTGTTCTCTCTCTCTCTCTCTCTCGCCGACAATCTTCAATTCTGTCGCACGCATCCGACACAAAAACCTTGTTGGTCCCTCTCCCTTTCTCTCCATCTCTCTCTCTCTCTCTTTGTGTGTGTGTGTGTGTGGGGGGGGTCTTTCTAGTTCGCATTCATATATACACCATCTATAGGTCTCTCTCGCACACTATGTATGATACTCTAGCTAGTCCAAGCTAGATATCTTGGGTGCACTCATCGTACGCACACAAATTCCTTGGATCTTTGCCAGTAACTCTCTCACGCACCACTATGTCGTCTCGGAGCTCTTCCCCCCTCTCTCCAACTCTCCATCCACCTGGGCACACATACACATGCATATCTCACTTGCACTCGATAGGCCCATCTAAAACTCTATCTCTCCCCCTCGTTCTCTCTCCATCTCACATGCCCACACACACAATCTCATGCCCAGCTAGCCAAATATGATGGTCTCTCACTCAATTGTAGGCACACGCAGTCCCCCTATATGTATATGACTAGCTAATCTTAGTCTCCATCACAAACATGTGCATGGTCTATCTCGATTTCTCTCGGGGCATCTTTCTATCGTGCACGCACTCCCTCGATCTCCCACCCATATAGTCCCCTCACGATCTCGACGGGATCTCTCTATCACAAACACACCCTCTCTCCCTCCCCATGCGTCCATGCCATCCATGTGTCCCTCTTGACCTTTGTTCCTTGTTGGCCATACCTCTATTGGACATTTGCTACAGGGGTGTCTCTCTCCGTTGCAAACAACCACACACTAGCTATCTTCGTGTATCTCCTCGCCTCGCTTTTCCATCTCGGAGATGCATGCGTGATATGTTCGCATAAGAAACGAAAAAACACACACTCTCTCTAATTTATCGTTTGTTGTCACTTTTTCTTTCACAACATAATCTTTTTGCACACTTACTCATTCTCCTTCACACGCACTTGATCTGTCTCGACTGAGGCACTCTCCTCGGTCCATAGCATATAGATTTATTGAAAAGTCAAACATCACAAAGTTTGACCATGTACGTGGAGAAAAAGAATTACATCTAGTACGACATACATATACCATTAGATTCACCATGAGATGTAGTTTTGTATGATGTATCTTTGGTATTGTAGATATAAATAACATTTGCGTAAACCTGATCAAAGTTTCCAAAGTTTGACTTCTAAAAAATTTACATGCACTTTGCATTATCGGCGGATGGAATATCTCTTTCCCCTCTCAGCTATATGACGCACCACTCAGCCTTATCGGGGCTCCTCAATCTCTCTCAAACTTTATTGGTCAGTTTGGTTCGTGACTGACTCTCATGCCTTGATGGCGGTCTTGCTGGTGTGGACGTGAGATGTAAAATATTTCTGCTGGCCAGGCTTGTGTGGTCTTGAAGCGTTTGGTTCATGCAGGCCAGAGCAAATCATCAACGTCCCATCAATCAATCCATGCATCAATTATTTAATGCTAATATCCATCCATGTTGCTTGTTAGCCTCGTGGCCACCACGACCGAGCACGGCCAGCGTTCAAAATCGGTCGCTTGGGCGGCTACTTGCGATGTCACGGAGTTCAGCCAAAGCTAATTAAAGTGCAAGGAACCCAGGCCAGGCGGGCTTTCTTTTTCACAGGGTAGCAACCAAACAAGCGTGCATGAAATCCAGCCACAACCCCAGGCCAGGCAAAGATGCTCAGGACGCAAGCCAAACTGGCCTTATATCTCCCTAGTTCACACATACACATGTCTCGCTCGCGCTATACATATAGACCCATCCAACACTCTCCGCCATTGTTCTCTCTCCATGTGACACGCGCCCCCCTAAGTACCATAATCCCTCACTCCATCATAGGCGCAAGCACTCCCCCCCTCCTAAGTATGATTATCTCTTACTAGCCATCAGGAACACACGTATTTTCTCCTTCCATCCATACGTCTATCTCGATATCTCTCGGGGCATCTTCTATCACGCACACACCTTGTCACTCGATCTCCCACCCATGTAGTCCCATCATGATCTCCTGGGGATCTCTCTATGACAAACATACACTCTCTCCTCCCCATGTCTGCATTTTCTCCGTACGTCTCTCTCGACCTCTCTCCATTGTTTGTCAGACCCCTCTTGGCCACGTTCTAGGGGTCTTGCTCTCTCGGTTCCAAACAACCACACACTATCTCCTCACCTAGCCTCCGTTTTCGAAGATGCATGTGTGATATGTTTGCATAAGACACACACGCTTTTTCTCTACTTTTATCGTGTGTTGTCCATGTCTCTTTCACACGCGCACACACACTTTTTCCACTCTCTCTCTCTCTCTCTAGTTAGGGACTCTGTCACGTCCATAAGCATATGGATGTTTTGAAAAGTCAAACCTCAGAAAAGTTTGACCAGGTATATGTGGAGAAAAACATTTACATCTGGAACAATCATTAGATTCATCACAACATGTACTTACTTCATACTATCATTTATCTTTGGTATTGTAGATATAAGTAATTTCTTTATAAACTTGGTCAAAGTTTCAAAAGTTTGACTTAAAAAAAATGTTGGAACTACATTATCGAATGGAGGGGGTAGCTCTTTCTCTCTCTCTCTGCTACCTCTCACGGGCCTCCCCTCTCACTCGAACTCTCTATACCGATGGATTATACGCTCACTGCGTCAGCGTATAACTCCGTATATTGTTTAGTTGACCAGTCAACCAATCCACATGCTTCCTTGTCAGCTCGTGTTCTGTATCTTCGTGTGCTGGCCCATGTGGCAGTGGGTGAAAATAAGTAAACTAGAGGCCCATCTGACACGCGGTGAAGTAAACAAAGTTGAAACCACTCGGGGTAGCACCCCACACGCTAGTAAATTGAGGGTGCATTGAGTACAAACTTCTTGTGCGCGAAGGACGCACTCACGCACAATTCACCACTGCGCGGCGACATGCACAGAAGGACGCACTCGCGCACACCCAGCACACAACACACACCAGCACACGTGTACACCAACGTCGCCGCCGGTTGAGATGGACGGCGAGACAGCCAACAAGCGGAGGCGGCTCGAGCCAAAACCACATCCGGCGAGCCTGGACTTCATTAGCAGCCTCCCCAACGGAATGCTGCTCGTCATCATTGGCCTCCTCCCGACCAAATCTGCCGTGCGGACCGCCCTGCTCTCCCGGCGGTGGCGCCCCCTCTGGCGCTGCGTCCCCCTCAACCTCACCGTCGACAGCTGCCTCTGTGATGGGGATTGCAAACGCATGGCCGCAGTCTCCAAGATCATTTCATTGCACCCTGGGCCAGCCAGACGCCTTGACATCCGCATGTTCAGTACCAACTGCAATGTCCAAACCAAGTTCGACAAGTGGTTCTTATCCCCGCCCTAGATCAGCTCGAGGAGCTCAGCTTTGAAGCTGGACGATGTCGCTCTCTGCCGCCGTCCGTGCTCCGCCTCACGCCAACACTGCGCCGCACCAGCTTCAGCTCTTGCTATCTTCCCCAGATTAATGCCGCCCCCGCCGTTCTTCTCCCTCAACTCAAGCAGCTTGACCTCTTCGACGTTTTCATCTCGAAGAAGGCTATGGAGCACCTGCTCTGCAGCTGTACTGCGCTCGAGTACCTTCGTCTTGAGCAGATCCATGGGTTCATTAGCCTCCACATCGCCTCGACGAATCTCCGATGGATTTATGTGTCTTGCTGGCCCCGCAACAAGACATCAATTGGGAAGAGATCACTCCAGCTGTTCCACGTTATGTTCATTGAGAATGCGCCTTTCCTTGAGAGATTGCTTGTATCGGATCTAGAAGGTTGAACAAAAATCAGGGTCATTGACGCGCCGAAATTGACAGCGTTGGTGTATTCGTCGGCCAAATTCCCCGAACTCTCTATTGGATCTGTAATCTTTCAGGTACAACACTCATCTTCTTCTCTGTCTTCTTGAAATTCACATTTTTAAATTTCTTCTTGATGTATTTACGACCGTCTTCCAGAAAATGATTCCCACAAGCTTGACCCAGTCCATGCGCATAGTGAAGATCTTAGCACTAAAATCTATCGGCCCCAATCTGGATCAAGTTGTTGGATTCCTTACATGCTTTTCGTGAATGGAGAAGCTACCCATCGAGGTGAAACTTCTTTCCTATAAGTAAACGGTAATCACAACGTAGCTCAATTTTTTTGTAATTTTCCCAAATTATGATGACAAGTGTAGTGTTGAAAACTGCATCTACGCACTGCACCGAAAGAAATGTTTTTAGTATTTTTCTCATGTGATCACCTGCATCGTTTTTATGCTGTACTACTATAGTAGCCTAGGCTAGTCATAGTGGAAAGTAACTTAGACTACTCCAAGAACTCTATGGTTACCCTAAGAGCAAGTACTACCTCCGTCTGGTTTACTCTTCCAATTTTGTAGTATCAAAATTTGACCATAGATTTAACTGACAAAATGTTAATGCATGTCACTAAGAACTATATCGTTGGATTCGTATTTGAACATAATTTCAAATGGTGTAATTTTTAGTGACATGCATTGGCATTTTCTTAGGTAAATCTATGGTCAAAATTTTATACTAAATACGAGGTAGTAGAGAACAAAAGTGGGCTATGTAGGCCAAAACATGTGCCAAATTCACTTGTGATGCATTTGGCATCGATGCCCCTCCATTGCTGACCTGGTGCCCCAATCTGGATCACCTACTTTGCTCCGGTACCAAATTAACTCACGCAATGAAAAAACACTGCGTGGGAGAGAGAGAGAGGACGGAGGCAATAAAAAAACACTTGTTTGGGAGAGTGAGAGGCTGGTGTAGTTGGTTTGATTTATTTGTTTATACATGTGGGTCTGTGTGCACAGCGGTGCCAACTCTCTCACCTCGCGAGAGCGGTGCCAAAATCTTTTGATTTGACATCGATGCGTATTATGTGGCATACTTTTGCGAAATATGGCATCGGCCACATAGTGGAAGCCAACAAATGCCCAAGCTATTCACGTGCTCCTAGTTAAATGAGAGGAAACAGAGAGAGAGAGAGAGAGAGAGAGAGAGAGAGAGAGAGAGAGAGAGAGAGAGAGAGAGAGCGAGAGAGAGTGTGTGTGAAAAAATATCACTAGCCAGCCAACCCTATCGTATGAGCGAATGATATTGGTACCTCTTGATGACACAGCAATCTTATGCAACCAGCTGGTCTAATATGTTCTCTTTATTTGCAGATAAAAAAAGACCCGAAAGTGAAAAATGTGTTGCACTATAACAATCTCATCGAATGCCTTGATCTCCATCTTACAGAAATTGATTTGATCGACTACCGAGGCAGCACATCTGAGATTAAATTGGCCAGGTTCTTTGTTCTAGAGGTATGTGTGCTCAAGGTAATGAGGTTTGGCGTTCTCTGGCACAACAATGAATAGCATGCTGATCACCGCAAGCGTCTAAGCCTAAATGACCAAGTCTCCGCAGAAGCTGAATTTGTTTTTGAAACATCAAGTGGCCAGAGACTCGAAAACTTATTTGCCCATTAGTGACTTGTCAGGGCGGTGGATTTTAGTTTGTATGATAATGCTGCATCCGCCTAAAGTAACAAAATTTCTTACGTAAACTTCCTAGTAATTCCCTCTTCGTAGGTGCAGCATTACTCCTAACATTTGTATTATCAGTTTGAAACTTGTAATATTGCCGTGTCCTATTCCTGCGTTTTCAAAATCCTGTGAATCAAACAGGTCCTGAGTTGGTGATGATGTTGTGCCTCCCATCTTTTACCAATAGCCGTCGGATCTAGATCTGACGCATACAAACCAAGCTTCTCCATTTTGCAAAAGATGCCGCACTTGTTCCCTATTTACAAACAACTCCTTGTCTCTCACAATCAGCCTTATCTCCTCCCACCACATCTAGAAGGCCGTGGAAAAATCTCATGCGATGGCGCTGCGGGCCGTCCACCCCCAATCTTGGTGTTCCGTGCAATGCACGGGCATCTACGCACGGGAAATTATGTCGAACAGGGCTAGTTGTAAGCAGGCTAGCTCTACAGCCATGATGATAGTGACTGCAGACGGTGAGGCTGACTATATGGTATGCCGAACACGGCGCCTATACTCAGGTGTCATCTCCGGCGCAGGGTCTTGTCACTTCACTGTGAGGAGCAACATGTAATAATTTGACCAACGGGTAGTACAGTGCTAGTACTCCTACTACTACATTGGTAGTACTACTACTAGTACTAGTAGCACCACCGTCTGGATTTAGGAGTACTACCACATCCATCTGGATTTTAGTATTTGACTAGCAATATCTAGTAATGCATGTCACAAAAAATGTACTACTCCTCTGTAAGTAAATACATGGTGTTTTATTCCTATCGGCGAGAGAACTTAATGTTTTTTGCTAACTAGAGTACTAATAGGATTACATGCAATGAACTAAACACTGCATGTCATGTTTGGTAGTCTCAAGTCATTGAAAGCATGAACGTCCCACATCTCTCATTGGTTGATATGTCACGAAATAAGAAACAAGGAGGGAGTTAATGCACCGTGCCTAAGTATTTTGGGATTATTTGGTTTTCGTAAGGTGACTTACAAAACATTTTCGTTTACATCCATTAACATTTTATTAGTTAAATCAAAGGTCAAAACTTGGCGCAAAATGCAAAGGGGACCAATAAACCAGTAAACATCAAACTTCTCTCATTTGGCGCCAACTAGAGGTTCGGTGAGATGACTATACTGCACCGGCACGGAGGGGGACGCAGCTTCATTGACTTACGGCAACTGCCTTTGGGTGAATGACATGTGGGCCCAGGGGGTGGCTGGCCCACCTATCATACAGCCAAAGTCAGGTGCAGTAGAGGGCCGAGGAGTAGTACGAAATCCTACGCACCTACGCACGCTAACCAAGGGCAAGAGTCATCACTCGAATCGAAGATCAGTTGACTAGAAGCTAAGCTAGACCCATGGAGGCGATGAGCGCGAGCATCGGCCGGTTGTGCGAGATGGTCCACGGCCGCCTGCGGCCCGGCACCGAGGAACGTCTCTAGGTAGTATTGCTTGAGGCCACCAGGGCGAGGGGCCGCTTGGACGACAGCTTCGTCTCCTTGTTCGACGAGGTCCTCGTCGGTTTCCTCAACAAGTTCACCATCGTCAAGAAGCTTGCGGGCGACTTTGGCGTAAGCCTCCGGCCGGCGCGCCCGGGCTCTGCGATGCCGCCACCCTCAACGACCACTATGGTGACAACCTCTTCAACCCATCGGTGGCCTGCGACGCCCGTTGTCGGCGGGAGAATGTCCACCTCGAGGCGCGCTTCACGCGCAGCCTCGGCGCAGCAAGACACCATCGACATAATCACCCACGTCTACGCGCAAATTGTCCACAAGGACTACTACATGCAAGAGGAGGATGATAGGACGCTGGCCTTCTTGGACCGCAGGGCAACCTTGGACGGCACTGTTCAGAAGCACGTTGTGCTCGCCGCCAACGCCGCTGCTCCTCACACGTCGTTTGATGACCCGGCGCACTAGGGCGTGAGGATGTCATTGAACGTTGATGGATCAGTATGTATTTTTATCTTTCCGTCAAATCCATGTAGTAGTATATGATACTACAGTAATTATCTTACCTTTCGCATCAACTTCATAATTTTCGTACATACTCCATGCATGAACGGCGCCAGAACCAAACTTCTCATTACTCTAGGCAAAATCGTTATTTTCTATCTATCGGTCACGCCATGGAGCAGAACCAAATTTTACAAGTTATGAGTTCAAAAGGAAAAGCCTGTCGTGTTCGCTCGCATCCCCACATGGTTGGTCCGACACGCCGCTCAAGCGGGAATGCGTGCGGTGTTGCATTTTCACTTACAAGTGGGACCGCAGTTGAGCAAACCGACTATCGGCAAACCCCACCCATGTAGCGATGGCTGAGAAAACAGGAGGGAGAAGAGATGGCTGTAGCATGGACTCCAAGAAAATTGGTGTCGGATGGGACTCGTGTGGGTGGCGTGTGCCGCTTGCTAGACGTGAATGCTAGTTATGGCCCATGCCACCCCACTATATCGAGCCTATATCGAGGTACGTAGAACAAATTTCCTGCAGTCCGTGCTCAGCCCTACTCTATCTCTCTTCTCAGCCAGCCAGCGGACGCGCGGAGCCCATCGTCTGTTTGCTCACATGCGGCCCCACATGTTAGTGAAAACACAAGAGGACCCACTGAACCTGCACATCTTTCACCTCGACGTGCTGGTGATGAAAAACAAATCCAATAAAGATCTTCGGTGGCCGGTTTTGGAGTTACTCCCTCCGCCCGGAAATACTTGTCATCAAAATGAATAAAAAGGGATGTATCTAGATGTATTTTAGTTTTAGATACATCCCTTTTTGTCCATTTTGATGACAAGTATTTTCGGACGGAGGGCTCAAGAGTAGTAAGATTCTATTTACAGTTTAACCCAAGATGCACATCTCGTGGCTTCAACTACTACTCTATTTTCTTTCATGACACGACACGGATCTTTGGATGTCCCACGGTCGGCAAAGGAGGAAGAACCCGACCAAATCTTTGGTTGTGCTCTCGGATTAGACTAGTTGTGCTAACTTAAATTTTTTATTGTGTACTGCCTCCGTTCCAAAATACTTGACTTCCATTTGTCCAAAAATGGATGTACCTATATACTAAAACATGTCTGGATACATATATATTTTGACAAATAGAAGGCCTGTATTGTGCAACAGAGGGAGTAGAATGGATGCAAGTTTTTGTATTGGGAAGAAGAGTAATCCATATATTGATAGAGCGCAATTTACTAGATGTTCTATCACTTTTAGCTAGTAGCACAGAGGCTAGAGATGAGATTAGTGCACTTGTTGATACTCCTACTAGAATAGAGGCTAGACATGAGACTAGATGCAAGGAAGCAACGTCTACTTCTTTACACTCGAAGAAGAAAGAAGCACGCAAGATCGAGCCTCCGCAGATCAACAATGAATGCATCGAGAAGGCACTAATCCAACTTACAGGAGTAGTAAAATGTATTCTTGTGGTTCTTGTTTTCTTTGGTCTTGCTATTATAGTCAAAATTATCGTTGGAGTTCGTGCAAAACGGAGGTCCGTTTGGGGTCGTGCGTTGGAGTTGGCCTTACAAGTGGGACCACAATTAAGGAAACCGACTATCGGGAAACCCCCACCTCGCCCGCCGCGCGATGGCTGAAGTTAGAGAAACGACGAGGTTGAAGAGATTGCTCTAGCACGTACTCCAAGAAATAATATGGTGTTAGATGGATGTCGTGGTGGTGGCGTGTGCCGTACTCCTGGACGTGAATGCTTGTTCTGACCCATGCCACCTGTCGGTGTGAAAACCGGCGGATCTCGGGTAGGGGGTCCCGAACTGTGCGTCTAGGCAGATGGTAACAGGAGACAAGGGACACGATGTTTTTACCCAGGTTCGGGCCCTCTCGATGGAGGTAATACCCTACTCCTGCTTGATTAATATTTATGATATGGGTAGTACAAGAGTAGATCTACCACGAGATCAAGGAGGCTAAACCCTAGAAGCTAGCCTATGGTATGATTGTCGTTCGTCCTACGGACTAAAACCCTCCGGTTTATATAGACACCGGATAGGTTAGGGTTACACAGAGTCGGTTACAATGGTAGGAGATCTACATATCCGTATCGCCAAGCTTGCCTTAGCCGCCAAGGAAAGTCCCATCCGGACACGGGACGTGTGACACTCAATTTTTTTTTTGGTTTTCAACAAAAACTTTGTTGGTTTTGAAGAAGGTCATTTAAATCCTTCCAAAAATCTCTCTCTCAAAACTTTTCCCTTTGGCAAAGGATTTTATTTTGGCACCTTCTTCAACTCTGGTGTTTGGTTATTAAAAACCTTTCTTCTGATTCTACCCTTCTCAAATTTATTTTTGGGATTTATTTTCTTTTAAAAGAAAACCCTAGGAGTTTTTGGGTCTTCTCTTATAATGAACCACCCATGGTTTTACCATGCCTCATGTGGTAAATCTTCCCAAAACCCCTCCTTCTACTTTGGGGCAATCCAAATATTCTGTCCCAACAAGTCCAACTCATTTTTGGATTTTATTTAATTTATTTCTTTCCCCAAAACAATTATGTCCATTATTTTGAGCCTAGGTGATTTGCAAAGCAAGTACCTAATTGACTTTGAGTTTTAATCTCAAACCAACTACTCTGGATAGTCCTTGGCACCCACAACCTAGAACCATCAAGATCCACTCTTCTTATTTTCAAAATTTTCAAGTTTCAGCTTCTGCAAGTTTGGACCAGATTTGTCAAATTTGGTGAAATTCATATCTCCTCTTCTCCAAAAACTCCACCAAAATTCAGGCAACCCCCAGTTGCAATGAGAGTCCACTCCACCAAAAATCAGCTCAAGGAAAAATCCCCACATACCAAAATCATTCTGTCGAACACCTGGCTTGCACTGTTACTTGGCACTTTCAGAGAAATTCAAAGTTTCAGTAAGTTCAGTTTCGTCAGAGTCTGGTCACCTGTCAACAGTTCGCTCTGGCGCGTTGCGCACGGCCTCTCCTCCCTGGCCAGAGCACCGCACGCCCCCTTGGACGGATGCAGGCGTCGGTGGCGGCGTGCCTCACCGGCGTTGGCGGTTTCTGTGGTGGCTGCACCACCCGTGGCGGCGAGTGAGGGCCCGAGCCAGCTCGCCACGCCACCCGTCGCCGCCCATCGTTCCCTGGCCCTCTGTGTGGCTCATGCACGCCAGCGCACTCCCGTTGCGCACGCCCTCTACCGCCGACGGGCCCGCGGCGCCCCGTTCCGTCGAACTCCCCCCAAAGCTTCTAACCCAAGCGCGTTTAGTGCCTAAATGGAGCCAGTGGACCTCCACGAATTCGCCTAACCCCTAAACCACCCCGACCAAGCCCTGCGCCACCGTAACCTTCGCCGGAGAACTCCGTTCATGACCGTCGCCTCGGACCGCCTATAAAAAGGGGCCCCGAGCTCGCCCTCGAGCACGCACCATCCCTGCACCTCACCAACACTCCGCCAGGCCACTAGGAGGACCTCGAGGAGGTCTCCTCCCCCAACTCCGGCCGCCTCGTTCCGCCTCGGCCTCCACCTCGATTCACTCCGGTGAGGCCGTCCCCGGCACCCAAACCTCGTCAGCACTCCCCTCGAGCACCCAGTAGTCTAACCCCCACTTCAATTTGCCCTTCGCAGCACTCTCCGGCGAGATCCAACCCCTCCCGAATCGCCGTCCACCGGAGCAAGGGCCGCCGTCGACGTGGTGCTCGCCGCGACCACCACCACCACCCACCGACGCGGAATGATGCACTGAGCACGGAGGTACCACCCGATCCCCTTGCCTCGCCGCCGGCGACCACCGCAGCTCTCGGGCGCCGACGAGCCCCGTCTCCCCCTTTCAAATTTTCAAACCTGACGGGTGGGACCCGCCTGTCAGTCTCTCATCTGTTTTAAACGAACCGTTTTCTAAAAGCGTATTCTGGCAAAATGCGCTTTCCAGTCTGAATCCTTTTTTTGACTTTTCTGCATAACCCCCTGGGAAGTTTCTGTTTCATTACAGAGGTCCTTGGACTAAAACACTTATAACTTTTAAACAGAAAACAATTTTTGAATGATTCTTTTTGTGCCCTCTTCAAAATTTTGTCTAGTTTTTTTACCAGATTTATTTGAAAAATATTTGGTATATTTCTGTACACCTCACGGTATTTACGATAGCGCGTGTATTTTTGTATACCGTAGATACCGAAGGAGGTGACGGAACCGCAAACTTCACCGAGCTAGGCCCCGACTACTCCGAACCAGGCAAGCATGTTTGAACCTTTGATATGATGAGTGTCTTGGCATGTTTGCATTAAGTAGTTCCATGGCATGTTTTTGGAGCATCTCGATGAATGTCATATTACTTGCAAAGTGGAGACAAGTGGATTTCGGTAATCCATGAGTTGTTGGATGTGAGTTTGCATGGCCATGAGATGGCATGAGAATGGGTAAGATGGCAGTGTTGTAGCATGCCAGTCTTACGTGTGACCCAGTGTCAACATGAATCAATCCAGTTCCCGTCCGTTTTCCCTTCCGTGCTACCACATGTTTTCCGCAAGGGATACTGCTTAGTAAGTTGCAAACCGCTTTCTGGTACACACCAAATCGAGAGGCCGGGATGAGGGTTCCATGGCCCTGGATTAAAGCCTATCATCCGGTCAAGGGGCATGGGTGTTTCCGGTTGGGACCGAGAGGAGGGCACCCCTTAGAGCGCGTGTATATAAATTTGATCCCATGCTATTCGAGATTGTGATCTCCCCGTCTCAAAGTTTTTCTTGTACGCTGTCTAGGGTGATTCCTGGCATCGTGAGGTGGGATGGGTGTGTACTGGTTAGCTGTGCTTCCTCCGAAATACCGTAAACGGAACTAGTCCTTCGTGACTACGGAAATCCGTTGGCTATGGATAATTTTAGTACAAACTCTGCAGAGTCAAAATCCTTGAAATTATCTTATCCATGTCCAATTGCTGTGTTCATCTTATCTTGGTAAGTGTCAGTCTCGGTGACAGAAACTCCTGAGAACCACATGAGTGTTAAATGTTTATTTCCTGTGGATGTACTAACCCGTTTATTATCATGTGTTGAATATTTTCCTATGAGCACTATTTCTTGCAAGTTAACCGATATGAAAAGTGAATTTTAAGCCTTTTCTGCGATGTCGCTCAGACGTCCGACTGTGGCATTGTTATTATTTACTTTTGTTATAAGCCATTTCTGCGATGTCGCTCAGACGTCCGACTGCGGCATTGTTATTATTTACTTTTGTTATAAGCCCTTTTCTGCGATGTCGCTCAGACGTCCGACTGCGGCATTGTTATTATTTACTTTTGTTATAAGCCCTTTCTGCGATGTCGCTCAGACGTCCGACTGCGGCATTGTTATTATTTACTTTTGTTATAAGCCCTTTCTGCGATGTCGCTCCGACGTCCGACTGCGGCATTGTTGTCATTTACTTTTAATATAAGCCCTTTCTATGATGTCGCCCCGACGTCCGACTTTGGCATTGTGACGCCCGGATAATCAAGCTACAGTAATATATACTTATGACGCCATGTCACCTCCGTTACTGTCGCTAATCTCGCGTTAGTTCACAACGATTCGAATTCAAATTTGGAATTTTGGCAAACAAACAAAGTTTTCAAACTTCAAAACAAAAATGTTCGGACCGTGTCAAATATTGAATAGATAATTATGGTGAAATAAACACCTTTTTAGAAAGTGCCTAAATACATTAAAATGAAATAAAACAAAAAAGAAAATAAATAAAAAGAAAGAGAAAACCCCCCTGCCCCCACTGGGCTACGGCCCAGCAGGCCACCGCCCACCCCCCCCCCTTTTGGGGCCTCAACCCACCAGGCCGCCAGGCCGGCCCATTCCGCCACCTTAACCCCTTCTCCCCCCCCCCCCGAAACCCTAGCGCCACAGCCTCCCACTCCCTCCCACTCGCGCCCCCACAACCCTCTCGCTCCCTCGTCCCTCTCCCGATCCGATCCGGATCCGGGACCAACCTCCCCCACTCCCCCCTCGATCCACTCCTCCCTCTCTCCTCCCACTGGATCGGGCCGACGCCCCGCGCCCCCACGACGCCGGCGCCCCGTCCCCATCGCCAATCCCGCCGCCCGCGGCGACGACCCCCCTCCCTCGCGCCCGTGCCACGGCCTCCCCCTCACCGGACCCCGCCACCTCCCGTCGCCCCGTGCTGACGCCGTCGCCAACCACCGCCGCCCCGACGCCTTGCACCCGCGCCACCGCCGGACGTCATCGCCCCTCTCCTTCGCCCATTCGTTCCAGATCGGGACCATGCCTCCCCGACGGCGCGACGTCGCCGAATCACTGAGGCCACCTCGCCCCGCCGTACCCGGCCGCGGTCGTCGCTGCTTCCGGCCAGCCGCCCCGCGCCATCGCCACCAACGGGCCTCCCCCTTGCAGGCCCGCATCATGCTAGATCGAGGCAACCGCCTCGACCTCGTCGCCGGACCACCGCGTCGCCGCCCGTCGCCGCCTCGTCCTCCACCTCCCCGACGGATGCCTTCCCCGACCTCCTCCCCGCCGGCGCCATCGCGCCTCACCGCCGAACTCCACTACAACGGGGGTGAGAACCCCATCTCCCTGCTACCCTCTCCCCCGTTCATTGCTGACCCCAGCCGCCTCCGCGCCGGCTGCGCCATACAGTCGCCGTGGCCTCGCCGCCGCCGGGCACAGCCACTGGCCGCCTCGCCTCCCCTCGCGTGGTGGCGCCTAGGCACGCCCGCACCCACTGCGTCGAACCCGCTCGTGTTCCCCCTGTTCTTGCCCGGCGAGCCCGCGTCCCCACCGCGCCATGGCGAGCCTCGCCCAGCGCCAGGCAGCCGCGTCGCCGCTCGCCTCGCCAGTCCCGTTCGGCCGGACGCCCGACGCACGGTGCCCGTTGCGCCCGTAGTGCCCGATCCACTTTGGCCTATGGGCCAATGACCAATGGGCCAGTGCCCCCCATGGCCCTATGACACTTGGGGCCCACGGCCCCAGAACGTTTTTATATATATAAAAAAACAAACAACAAAAGTTAAATAAATATTAGTAATAAATAATAATTAATAATTAAATTCGTTAATTAATTAATTAAAGAATCCTGATTAGACTAATTAATCATTTAATTAACCTGACTAATCTACTAATTAAATTAGTTAATTTAGTTAGTTAGTTATCAGTCAATGACATGCGGGACCCACCTGCAGGGTTGACCTAGTCAACCTTTGGTTCTGCTGATATCATGCTGATGTCATGCTGACATCATAATTGTTATTTCTAAATTAATTTAATTATGCTGATTTCTAGAAAATGATTTAAAATCTTTAAAAATTAATATAAAATAATCCATAGCTCGGATGGGAAAACTTTGTACATGAAAGTTACTCAGAACGACGAGACGAATCCGGATACGAAGCCCGTTCGTCCGCCACGCATCCCTAACCTATCGAACCTGCAACTTTCCACCTCCGGTTCATCTGTCCGAAAGCACGAAACACCGGGAATACTTTCCCGGTTGTTTCCCCCTTTCGCCGGTATCACCTACCCCTGCGTTAGGTCACCCCTAGCACAACGTATTGCCGCGTCTTGCTTTGTGTTACATTAGATTGCTCTGTTATTTATTTTGTTCCCCTCCGTTACTTCTTTCCGGTAGACTCCGAGACCGCTGCCGATGTTCGTGTGTTCGACTACATCGAAGACGACCCCTCCTACTTGCCAGAACAACCAGGCAAGCCCCCTTTGATCACCGGATATCGCCTACTCTTCTCTATCTGCTTGCATTAGAGTAGTGTAGCATATTCTTACTTTCGATTAATCCTATCTTTCTTTGCATAGCCTGTCCTTGCTACTCTTTTGTTACCTTTACCTGCTATCCTCTTGCTTAGTATAGGATGCTAGTGTTCCATCGGTGGCCCTACATTCTTGTCCGCCTGCGCCATGCTATACTACTCTGGCTGTGATCACTTGGGAGGTGATCACGGGCATATCTATATACTTTACATCTTTGTTACATTACTCCGTGATACTGTTAGGAGATGGGGGTGAAAGGACGGTGGCTCCATCCCGGTAGAGGTGGGCTGGGTTCCCGACGGCCCTGATCGTTACTTTGTGGCGGAGCGACCGGGCAGGTTGAGACCACCTAGGAGAGGTGGGCCTGGCCCTGGTCGGCGTTCATGGATACTTAACACGCTTAACGAGATCTTGGTATTTGATCTGAGTCGGCCA
Source organism: Aegilops longissima (assembly GCA_021605205.1). Lineage (NCBI taxonomy): Eukaryota > Viridiplantae > Streptophyta > Magnoliopsida > Poales > Poaceae > Aegilops > Aegilops longissima. The sequence continues at coordinate 633,532,949 of CM038676.1, forward strand.
TTTGGTCTATCGCACTAACCATCTACGTGGGAGTAGTTATGGGTATCCGGCGTCGTGGTATCGGCCAAGAAGCACTTCAGGGCGTCGGACGGAGCGGCGCGCCGGATTGGGCTGAGCGCTGCTAGGCTAGAGTGCGCTTCCGGCCGCCCTGCAGCGTCTTGGTGTGCTATGGGCGATGGGCCCAGACCCTGTCGCTTAGGTTTAGAACCGGCGTCTGGCCTCTCTGTTGTGCCTAGGTGGGGCTGCGGCGTGTTGATCTTCAGCGGTCGGGCATGACCCGAAAGTGTGTCCGCTAAATGGGATCAAGCGTGTTGGGTTATGTGGTGCACCCTGCAGTGAGTTTAATCTATTGAATAGCCGTGATCTTGATATGGGGCGACTTGGAGTTGTACCTTGACCTTATGACAACTAGAACCGGATACTTAATAAACACACCCTTCGAAGTGCCAGATACAACCCGGTGGTCGCTCTCTCTTAGGGTTACGAGGAGGGGATCGCCGGGTAGGATTATTGCTATGCGATGCTACTTGGAGGACTTCAGTCTACTCTCTTCTACATGTTGCAAGGCGGAGGCTACGAGCGTAGTCTTGACGGGATTAGATATCCCCTCTTATCCGGCATTCTGCGATTCAGTCCACCGATATGGCCCTTTACATATATCCATGTATATGTAGTGTAGCTCCTTGCTTGCAGTACTTTGGATGAGTACTCACGGTTGCCTTGTTCCCCTTTTCCCCTATCTCTACTCGATTGCTGCAACAGACGATGGAGCCTAGGAGCGACGCCACCGTCGATGGCGACTGCTACCCGGAGGTGCCTACTACTACGTGCATCCCACCGCGGCGGCGGGAGTAGTTTAGGAGGATCCTAGGCGGGAGGCCTGCGCCTCTTCGATCTGTATCCCAGTTTGTGCTAGCCTTCTTAAGGCAAACTTGTTTAACTTATGTCTGTACTCAGATATTGTTGCTTCCGTTGACTCGTCTTTGATCGAGCACTTGTATTCGAGCCCTCGAGGCCCCTGGCTTGTATTATGATGCTTGTATGACTCATTTTTATTTGTAGAGTTGTGTTGTGATATCTTCCCATGAGTCCCTGAGCTTGATCGTACACGTTTGCATGTATGATTAGTGTACGATTGAATCGGGGACGTCACAAGTTGGTATCAGAGCCGACTGCCTGTAGGAATCCCCCTTCCAACTCCTTGGCCGAAGTCGAGTCTAGACTTTACAAAACTTTACTAACATGGCTGTGCGGCCCATGGGCCCACGTCGCCATTGGGTGGTATTAGGATCTTTTACTCCTCGACCTTTACTCTGGGACTCTGAGCTCTCTTCTATTCGGGTTAAATGATTTTGCTAAAAACAAAACTAACTATAGGTTCTCGCAAGTACTTTCTCCCAGAGAGCCACTTGTTACCGATGACCGCTTCTTTGCACGAAGATTCCGAAGATACTCTACGATGTGCTCTTGAGACTATGTGCCATCGCTTTTGCCATTCACTTCCATCGATAAATCCTTATGGATAACTACTTACACTTGCCATTCTTACTATCATTCCCCATTGATCTTGTTATTACAAGATACCCCGAAGTTTTCTCTATTGTTCCGAGAATACTTTGTGCCTACTGCCTAGCAGTTCTTTGCCACATGAATACCCCTTCAAATAAATCCTCGCACTTGTCGAGTATCCGCTCATCCCCAGTTGTTCATGTGTTTCACAAAAGTCTTCAAAATACTATTCGATCTTCCGAAAATCCTCTGGAGCCTTTGGCTCTTGAAATTCTGCTTGCTCGCATTATGGTTAATTCCATAAGTCTCGTAGTCTTATTGACATTCCTTGTCATTATCATTTTGGGTCTATTGACTCAATATGTTTGCGAATACACGCAATCATCATTGATCCTTATAAATTACCTTTCCGGCTGAGCTGCCATTCTTTTAACTGGAATTGGTTCTCGACCAATCCAATTGTCGTTGATTGTACCCCTAAGTCTATTCAGCTTATCCATTCTTGATCAGAGCATTTGCTCCTGATCCCTTGATTTGAAAATCATAATTACTTTGCTAATTAAGTGTTGAACTATTAAGCTGTTCTATAAACCGATGCATTTGCAATCTTTCTTCCTCTGATTGGGTATCGATACTCATATCAGCCCCATTGTGGATCGCCATATCCACTGTTGGATTATTATCCGATAGTGTCCTTCATAATTAATCACTTTGTGAGTTCTTTCTCCGATACATAATGCCTTTGGTAAATTGTATCCTTTCCTTTTGTCAACCATGCTCTGCTTTCGAGTTGGTGATATTTACTCTTGAAGCTTATGGTATATTTTCGTAAGAAGCCCGATGGGATTGAACCAACGCCTTCCCTCATCGGTGTGAACCGAAAGATTTCACGAGTCATACTTATCGGTATTGCACCAGTAAAACTGTCAACAACTAATGTCATCTTGAAATCTGAGAGGTGAATGGAAGACTATGCATTGAGGAAGTGGAGTCGACCTTGAACTTTGTGTTCATGCCCATGGACGCGATGTATATCCTATCATGGAAGCTTCTTGTAATAATAACTATTTCCTTGATAACTAACATATGGTATCGTGAATTGATCCCTTGCAACCGTGGTTCCAACCATGATTGTTCTTCTTTGATTCCATTTCTCGGACAAGTTAAAACAATTGTCTCCTATGGATCAATACACCAGTCCAACCCTTACTTTGATCTTGTGTCGAGTATTACCCCTGGTATCTCGAGATTATCATGGAACTGCATAACTTCTTATGAGTTCTTCATCAAGTTCTACCTTCCCATCGATTCCAATTTTTCACGGGCTCACGTTATTAAACACTCAAAGACACCGATAAGCTGAACCGAGTCCGCTCTACGGTTCAACAACTCTTGATAAGCTTCTATAAGTGCGAGTTTGTACCCGATCACGCCATTCCTAGCCTGTTTGGCTATATCATTGTCGTGGCGATTCTAAGCTGTGCTACCTGGTCCTTATTCTCGGAGCACCAATTTGCGGCGATAGCTAAGCTTCGTCGATTTTCCTCGTCATACCCTTTCACCTTAAACAACAAGCTTGAGTTCGAGTTTGTGTCGTAACTGTGGTTCCAATAACCTCTTGCTTCATCATTCCTTTGACTTGATGTCGTTGCTGATTGATTACATCTGCATGAAATCTCTCGACAATTGTGTCGTGATCATCATCAACCTTATGAGCTCTTCCAGGAATTCAATTGAATTCATGATGGGTAATACTATCCTTGCCCCTCGATGATTCTTATTCTCATCGACCACCTTATTGCCTTTCGTTCAACACAACTTGTTCGTGTTTTGTGTAAACCTTGAGATCCCTGCTACCCAGCAGTTGATCTTCCTTACCTCGGAAGTATTACCATCTCTTTTTATCAAGAATGTGGTGAGAATTTCACCACCTCTTAAGAATTCTTGATATCATAATACTTCTTGCCATCTTCGTTCATTCCTTGGTCCCCGTATTGTTTTCAATCGGATTACCGACAATTGAGCTATAACGTGTGAATTCAAAACTTCTAGCAACCCTATTGCTTTGAAGTGAATGGGTGATAAATCATTCTAACTCTTTCGATAATTGAATCACCATTCTAACATTGGCCGTGCAACCCAACCCATATTTCGGGTGCATCGTTCAACCAATGTTTAATTATGTATGTTTTCCTCGAGCATATCCCATTATATCATTTGATCTAACAAGTGTCATCTTCTTGTTCACCTTACTGTGGAAAGCCATCCGTTGGAATTCTCGATGAATTGTCGCTGAGCCCATCAGCCACCTTCTCATCCCCTCCTTGGTTTAAGGATGAACTATTGCTTCAAGAACCCGCTCCCGTAGTTCATTTCCTGAGAATCTTGAAATGTCATTTCGTCTATTTGTGTTGCACCTTTTCTTCTCGGACATCCTGAGTCTGAGGTATCATGACACCAATCGGATCTGAATCTCGGTCAGATATGATGGCTGGGACAACTTTCCAAGAGTTATGATATTGGTCCTTTGATGAACCGGTAACATGATGTCATGCCTAGCACCCCCCCTGGGTGGAGGACTGATCATTATAAATTCTTTTGCAAGGATAACCATTCTTCCTGGAGGAAATTGTAAGACCTATTTTATAAGTTGTTCCTGATGGATCCATTGAGTATCTAAAGTCCGACCTTTGTTTGGAGACCATGTCAATGCTATCTCAAAAGCTTGTCTGTGATACTCTGATTTTCAACAAGATCATTTGAAGCCCAATGCTAAATGTTTCTTGCTCAATTATCCAAACATCGATGTGTGGGTAATGTCATGAAAATTCTCTCCCCTACCTAAAGAGATTTTTCTACATTATATCGTGTCATGGATATCATGCTCTGCTTATCCTTGGGAAGGATATACCCACGAAATATGCGTTTAAACACATTTTCCTTTCCATTGTTACATTTAATCCGAGAATATCATTTTCCTTTCCATTGGGTTGCTTAACCCTTCTTGTGATCTATATGTAAAACACCTTGGTGTACAAACCGTGTCGATAAGACCTGTTTCTATTGTTGATGACATTACGGTAGCCACCGATGGACGAGAACCTTGCCTATTGGTCCGCCTCGTTCAACGAGCAAGAAAATGGTTCTCTTCGTACCTCGCCCTTGGTACCGACATTGTTGCCAACAAAACCGACAGGCTATCCTCTGACATACCTTGTTATCTTGACCGTGCAAATATTAGCGCCTTCCTGCTTTTAACCCACATGGTGGGCCCATAACCCACAGTTCCACAGGATCGAAACCTGACTCTCCTGTACACCCTGTTGTCAGAGTTATTCCTCGTGCTTGACTTTGTATGTAATTCACGGGCCACTTGCCTGTTGATCTATTCTGGTATCGGACACAATACTTATTCTCGTTGCTCTGAACCCCTTTCGCACTCTGCTTCAGGCAATGAACGATTGCCTATCCGCTTGAAACTTCTTATTACACCGTCTTACTTTGCTCTCGATGTGTGTCATTTGTTCAACTCGAGAGATACTCATATGTTTATTCCTGGGATACCCCCAGATGAATTTCCCTTATAACATCCTATCATTGTAGAGCTGCCCCTTACCTATTCGTAAATGCGATGGAGCTCCCGAAGAAAGGGCGACAACTTCATCATGATGCTTTGGAATAAAGAATTGAAGGCATCAACGAAAGGGATTAACTTCTTCAAGAAGATCCATTAGAATAACGAAACTCCCCCGCCCTTACTCCCCTCTTAAATCTCGGGGCGAGATTTCTTGTAATCAGAGGAGAATTGTGGCCTGGATAATCAAGCTACAGTAATCTCTACTTATGGCGCCATGTCACCTCCGTTCTTGTCGCTAATCTCGCGTTAGTTCAAAAGCGATTCAATTCAAATTTGGATTTTTGGCAAACAAATAAAGTTTTCAAACTTCAAAACAAAAATGTTCGGACCGTGTCAAATATTGCATAGATAATTATCGTGAAATAAACACCTTTTTAGAAAGTGCCTAAATACATTAAAATGAAACAAAACAAAAAAGAAAATAAATAAAAGAAAGAAAACCCCCCCTTTGCAGGCTCACGGCCCGAGAGGCCACCGCACCCCCCCCCTTTTGGGGCCTCAACCCACCAGGCCGCAAAGCCGGCCCATTCCGCCGCCTTAACCCCTTCTCCCCCCCGAAACCCTAGCGCCGCACCCTCCCACTCTCTCCCACTCGCACCCCCACAACCCTCTCGCTCCCTCATCCCTCTCCCGATCCGATCCGGATCCGGGACCAACCTCCCCACTCCCCCCTCGATCCACTCCTCCCTCTCTCCTCCCCTTTGGATCGCGCCGCGCGCGCCCCCCCCATGACGCCGGCGCCCGTCCCCATCGCCAATCCGCCGCCCGCGCGAGCAGCCCCCTCCTCTCGCCGTGCCACGCCTCCCCCTCACCGGACCCGCCACCTCCGTCGCCCGTGCAGACGCCGCCGCTAACCACCGCCGCCCCGACGCCTTGCACCGCGCCACCGCCGGACCTCACGGGCGTCATCGCCTCTCCTTGACCATTCGTTCGAGATCGGGACCATGCCTCCCGGCAGCGACGCGCCGGATCACCGAAACCACCTCGCCCCGCCCGTACCAGCCGCGGTCGTCGCTGCTTCCGGCGAGCCGCCCAGCGCCGTCGCCACCAACGGGCCCCCCTGGCTGGCCGCATCGTTCTGGATCGAGGCAACCGCCTCGACCTCGTCGCCGATCCACAGCGTCGCCGCCCGTCGCCGCCCTAGTCCTCCACCTCCCGGCGGACGCCTTCCACGACCTCCTCCCGGGCGCCATCACGCCTCACCGCCAAACTCCCCTACAGCGGGGTGAGAACCCCATCCCGCTACCCTCTCCCCCGTTCCATGCTGCGACCCACAGCGCCTCCGCTGCGGCCCGCGCCCAGCGGCCGCCGTGCCTCGCCGCCGCCGGGGCACAGCCTGGCCGGCCTCGCCTCCCCTCGCGTGGTGGGCGCCTAAACGCGCCCGCACCCACTGCGCCGAACCCGCTCATGTTCCCCCATTCTGCGTGAGCCCGTCCCACCGCGCCATGGCGGGAGCCTCGCGCGCCAGGCGGCCTTCGTCGCCGCCCCTCTCTAGTCCCGGAAGATGATTTAAATCTTTTAAAATTAATAGAAAATAAACCGTAGCTCGGATGGAAAAACTTTGTACATGAAAGTTGCTCGAGCAGCGAGGCGAATCCGGATCTGGAGACCGTTTGTCCACCACATCCCTAACATATCGAACATGGAACTTTCCCCCTCCGGTCCATCACGTAAAAAACACGAAACACGGGATACTTCCCGGATGTTTCCCCGTCGGTATCACCTACTACGCGTTAGGGCACCCCTAGCACAACGTATTGCCTCGTTATGTTTGTGATACTTTGTTGGCTCCGTATTATTTGTTTCTTCCCCCTCTTCTTCCCGGTGAACCCGAGGCTGGCGCCGATGCCACCGTGTTCGACTACATGAGTTGATGACCCCTCTCTTGCGAGCAACCAAGCAAGCCCCCCTTGATCACCGGATATCGCCTATTCTACTCTATACTTCTTGCATTAGAGTAGTGTAGCATATTCTTGCTTTCGATTACTCCTATCTTCTGCATAGCTTTGTCCTTGTTACTCTTGTTGTTACCTTTACACGCAATCCTATATGCTTAGTATAGGATGCTAGTACTTCCATCTGTGGCCCTACATTCTTGTCCGTCTGCGCCATGCTATACTATCGGGCCGTGATCACTTGGAGGTGATCACGGGCATATACTATAATTATACATGATACATGTGGTGACTAAAATCGAATTACGGCTTGAAAGCACCAGTGTGATTCCATCCATTGGGGCTGAAAGGACCTTTGTCCCAGCGGCCCTCTGGATGGATCTTTGTGGCGGAGCGATAGGGCAGGTTGAGACCGCCTAGGAGAGAGGTGGGCCTGGCCTGTTCGGCGTTCGCGGATACTTAACACAACTTAACGAGATCTTGGTATTTGATCTGAGTTTGCTCATTTGCTTATCGCACTAACCATCTCGTGGGAGTAGTTATGGGTATCTCGGCGTCGTGGTATCGGCGAAGCACTTGAGACGTCGTGACGGGCGGCGTAGCGCGGATTGGTGGAGCGCTGCTAGGCTAGGTCTACTTCCGGCCGCCCTCGCATAGCGTCTGGTGTGTGCTGGGCGATGGGCCCAGACCCTGTGCGCTTAGGTTTGAACCGGCGTGCTGGCCTCTCTGTTGTGCCTAGGTGGGGCTGCGGCGTGTTGATCTTCAGCGGCGGGCATGAACCGGAAAGTGTGTCCGGCCAAATGGGATCAAGCGTGTTGGGTAAGATGGTGCACCCTGGAGAAGTTAATCTATTGAATAGCCGTGATCTTGATAACAGGGCGACTTGGAGTTGTACCTTGAGCTTATGACAACTAGAACCGGATACTTAATAAAACACACCCTTCCAAGTGCCAGATACAACCGGTGGTCGCTCTCTCTCAGGGATATGAGGAGGGGATCGCTGGGTAGGATTATTGCTATGTGATGTTACTAGGAGGACTTCAACCTACCCCCTCCTACCTGTTGCAAGACAGGTGACCAGAAGCGTAGTCTTCGATAAGACTAGCTATCCCCTCTTATTACGGCATTCTGCAGTTCAGTCCACTGATATGGCCCTTTACACATATATCCATGCATATGTAGTGTAGCTCCTTGCTTGCGAGTACTTTGGATGAGTACTCACGGTTGCATTGTTTCCCCCTTTCCCCCCTACCTATACTCGATTGCTGCAACCGGACGATGGAGCCCAGGAGCCAGACGCCACCGTCGATGACGACTACTACTCTAGAGGTGCCTACTACTACGTGCAGCCCGGCGGCGACCGGGAGTAGCTAGGAGGATCCCAGGCGGGAGGCATGCGCCTCTTCGTCGATATCGATTTGAGCTAGCCTTCTTAAGGCAAACTTGCTTAACTTATGTCTATACTCAGATATTGTTGCTTCCGCTGACTTCGTCTATGATCGAGCACATGTATTCGAGCCCTCGAGGCCCTGTCTTGTATTATGATGCTTGTATGACTTATTTTATTTGTAAAGATGTGTTGTGATATCTTCCGTGAGTCCACGATCTTGATCGTACATGATTTGTCTGCGTACATGATTCTTTTACTTTCAATATAAGATTAAATCGATTGTGCGTCACATTAATGTTACCGATGTTACCTCCTCATTTGGATGTACATTATTTATCTCTCATGGCGCATTCATGCATGCATTTGTTATATCTTATGTCGAACTGTCTTGCGAGTACTTTCAAAGTACTCACGGCTTATTGATTTGGCGGATCTTGTGAAAGCGATCTCATGGATGAAGAGTTCGATAGCGAGTCCGGCGCCTAGAGGAATCGGTCGGTCTCGTGTGACCCTGGTTTTGGTCAGCATGTTATATCCGCTTCCGCTACCCAAATAAATTCATCGAGCCTCACCTCGGCTTTCGATGAGCCGCCCGATGTAAGTCATGTTATCCACTCCTTTGTGTAATTCCACCACCACTTTACCTCGAGTCGGTGGTATGCCACCACTCCATTGTGTCATATCCACCATTATGTATAATTATTGGCGTGCTTGTAATAATTGGTAGAGCACCCAGCTCGACCACTGTAATATATTCTAATACTCTTGGCTTATTGTATCAAGATTTTGTCTACCGGTCGGGAGGATTTTTCCTCGTCTTTGGACTCAAAAGGTCGGTTTCTCAATAAGCATTTTATTGGAAAAGCGGTCGTGACAAGCTTGGTACGAGCCGAGGCTGGCTGTAGGAAGCCACTAGGTGCGATCGCTAATCGGTTATTAGCATAATAGAGCTTATTATTTATTTCGCAATGTAGTCATTTTACGACGATCGGCATAAATTTATGACCTGACCACTCAAAAATTTGGCCTACTTTTGTAGATGGCTTACAGCATTGCTGCGAGTCACAGATGTTAGCCAACATGCACGATGGGTTCATCAAGCTTCTCTCCTTCATCGTCCAAGTCGCGATGGGGCCATCTGTGCGCCCAGTCTTCACACTCTCTCATCACAAGGTCAACGACAGGCTAACCATGCACCAGGCCGCGGTGCAATTCAAGGGAGGGCGTGTTGAGTTACGCTATTTCCGGTTCTTTGGGCGAGCCATGCCTACGGAGAAGCATGCGATGCAGATGGCAGCCCGTGAGGCGATAGCTCGTCTCAGGGATGTCCTTCCTTCGATGAAGACCCGTCGTTACCGCTACCTTCCATGTCACGTGCCATACACCTGTCACTACGCGTTCTCTTGCCCCAGAGGAGAACGAGACGAAGCTTTTGAGATGCTTATCGAGTATCTCCAGGCTCTGGAGGCAGCCTTCGACAACCTGGTGGACGACCTTGTGGCTGCCTGCATGAACTCAGTCCATGGTCGTGCCGCCAACAGGAGGGAGCTCCTGCGCACCGCACCGCCACTGACTTTCGTCTCGTCATAGGCATCTTTTGCACCTACTACTCTCGCCGCTACACGTCGCCTGCCTACCACTGAGGAGTTCAATCAAGTCATTGCGCCTACTCAAGTTCGTTCTGCACCACCCCTTGCACCCACTCATGTTCGTGTTGTCCCGCATAGGGCGCCTGTTCCACTAACTCAGCGCAGCACTTCACGTCTGGAGCCTATTAGCGAGGAGGAGGTTGAGTCCCCAGCCTCACTGCGCCTCACCCTCGGCAGGCCAAGGGAAATCCTTACCATCTCCGATCGAGTCGCTTAGCCGCCATGTGATGTACCGACTTATGCGATATGTTTATATGTACATAGGCTGTGAGAACTAGCTTGTTTGCGCATCATGTAGGAACTGGGAGAAGTGCACTAGCCTAAATAACATGTCGGTATATGTATGCATATCTGAGTGATGTATTATATAATTACTGCTTGCGTGTAAGATATGTAATGAGCAGTCCTTCTCCTTGCATAGCGTTTATTCTCTTAAATAATCTTGGAGCATTTAAGACTTTTCCGTCTTCATGAATTTATTGACTTTTGCGACTCAATTTCTTTTCTTATGAGTTTTACAAAATATATCCCAGTGAAAAATGTCTCGTCCTTGGGCAGCTCCATACCAACTCCGTCGGAGGAAAATTATGGCACACAACCAAGCAACAATTTCACACGAGGCAGTCAAGTCAACACGACAGTGAAACAGCACTTTCCCAAATGTGCCATCTTTATGAGCAAAGTCAGCAACAACATCAGGAAATGATGAACCAAGTCATCAATATGGGAAATCACCGTGGACAGTATAAGCAGCAATCAAAGTTATCTGAGCTACAGAAGACGCGTCCCCAAACATTTTCTCATACTGACAAACCTCTTGAGGCCGAGGACTGGCTTCGAGACATGGAAAGAAAATTAATTATTGCCCAGTGTTCAGATCTTGAGAAAGTGCTATATGCACTACTATCTCCTTTGGAGCAGCTGCATCGTGGTGGGAAAATTTCCTACACATGCACCCCAACAAAAATAATATAACACAGGAGGAGTTCAAAGAAGGTTTTAGTGGATCACATATTCCTAAAAGTCTTATGAAGATCAAAAGAGATAATTTGATGACCTCAAGCAAGGACCATGGCGGTGTCGAATACAATGGTCAGTTTACTCTGTTGTCTCGCTTCATGCGAGGAGCGTATGTCCAAAAAGCAAGAAGATGGAAAAATTCCTAGGCAATTTGGCGCCGCGCTTAAATGCCAGCTGGTTGTGCACACCTTCCCAGATTTTAAAAGCGCTGGTGGATAAGGCCATTACCTTGGAAAATGAGAGCGCAGCTTGGAAGATTTCCATAAGTGAAAAAGGACCAGACTAATCATGCTGCAACCACATGAGCAAGACAGATTTTCAGAAAGGTGGGACACTCAAACCCACGACAAACGTCTCACGCCCAATCAAGAATTTCCATGCAAGGGACAAGTAGTTCACATACCGCCCAGGCGTTACTTGCTACGCTTGTGGAGAAGAAGGGCACTATGCCAAGCAGTGCCCCAAGCCAAGGAACTCGACCCCAAAGCCGAACAACGGAGGAAATAATTCGGCGCCAAAGCGCAACAATTTCAACCCAAATAACAACCACAGGAAGGGTCATATGAACCACGTGACCAAAGAGGAAGCACAGAATGCCCCAGATATCGTACTCGGTACGTTTCTTGTCAACACAATACCTGCCATGGTTTTGTTTGATTCTGGAGCTTCTCACTCATTCATTTTGAAAAGTTTTGCCTTGCAAAATAATTTTTCGATGCTTCCCTTGGAAAAATCTATGATCGTCAAGTCCCCTGGGATTAAGCAAGTTACCCAGAGTTATTGCCAAGGTGTGGTTATTGAGTTCGAAGGGTTGGAGTTTCATGCCAATCTTATTGTGTTGGAAAATAAAGGACTGGATGTCATCTTAGGGATGGATTGGTTAACCACCAATAAAGGTTTTGTTGGCTGCTTCAACCGGAACGTAATTCTCACCCACCACCACGGGAAGACAATAGAGGTTTCAGCCAAAGAAAGAAAAATATCCCGGCAACCGAGATTGAACAAGGTGGATATTTCTGAATTAAGCAAGGTTCGATGGTGTGTGAATTTCAGGCGTATTTCGAAGAACTACCGGGCATGCCACGGTGAGAGATAGAATTCAGCATTGAGCTAGCACCGGAACCGCCCCCATATACAAGAAACCATACAAAATGGCACCATCCGAATTGGTAGAACTGAAGAAGCAAATAAAAGAATTCTTGGACAAAGGATATATCTGAGCCAGCTCCTCACCTTGGGGTTCACCAATTTTATTTGCCAAAAGAAGGATGGAACTACGAGATTGTGCATAGACTATCGGCGCTTAACATGGTCACAATCAAGAACAAATACCCGATGCCACGGATAAATGATTTATTTGATCAGCTCGCTCAGGCCAAGGTATTCTCAAAAACTGACTTGAGGTCGGGATACCATCAATTAAAGGTACGAACAGAAGATAATCCCAAGACGACATTCACCTCCAGATACAGATTATATGAGTTCACCGTAATGCCTTTTGGACTAACGAACGCCCCCGCATATTTTGTTCACCTCACGAACAAAGTATTTATTAAGTTTATGGACAAGTTTGTTGTTGTATTTATCGACGATATTCGATATACTCCAAGACGCCCGGAAGAGCACGCTGAACATCTCCGAATTGTACTAGGGAACTCAAGAAACATCAATTGTATGCTAAATTCAGCAAGTGTGAATTTTGGCTAAAACAAATAGATTTTACGGGCCGCGTCTTGACCCAAGAAGTTATTGCCGTGAACCGGAAAAAGTCAAGGCCGTGCCAGGCTGAAACCACCAGCCATCGTAGCAGACGTCTGAAGTTTCTTGGGAATGGCATGATACTACCGAAGATTTATTGAAGGATTCTCCACAATAGCAAAGCCAATGACGCAGCTACTCAAGAAAGATAAGAAGTTTGAATGGACAAAAGCTTGCGAGAAAAGTTTCCAAGAATTAAAAAGGAAATTAACGACAGCACCAGTATTAATTGTACCAGACATACACAAGAATTTTGAGGTGTATTGTGACGCATCCCGGAAGGGCCTCGGATGCGTGTTGATGCAAGAAGGCAAGGTAGTCGCATATGTCTCGGACAACCGCAAGCATCAGGAAAATTATCCTACTCATGACCTGGAGTTAGCAGCAGTTATTCACTCAAGGAATGGAGACACTTTTTACTTGGAAATCGTTGTGGAATATACACGGACCATAAGAGCCTCAAGTATATTTTCACACAACCGGAACAGAATTTACAGCAACGACGCTGGTTGGAATTAGTGAAGGATTATGACGTTGGAATCCACTACCATCCAGGAAAATCAAATGTAGTGGCAGACGCTCTAAGTCGGAACCCTAGCCCAAACGACGGCAACCTACCCAACCTGAGACCTGAATTTCGACAGGAGTTTGCTAAGCTCAACTTGATGGTGCTCACCCAAGGCAGTGTGTCAAATTTAGAAATGCAGCCTACCTTGATAGAAAAGATTAAAGAGGCTCAGCATGGACACCCCAGCATTGAAGGCATTAAACGGAAAGTGAGTTTGGGCAAGGCCTTAGAATTCGTTATCGATAAGCAAGGAATATTGTGGTACAGAGATAGACTTTGCGTACCAAATATCAAGGACCTGAAACAACAAATCTTAGCTGAAGGCCACACCACTCCGTATCCTGGAGGAACAAAAATGTACAAGGATATTCAGGAGAAATTTTGGTGGCACGGTCTAAAGAGGACATAGCCACGTTCATCGCATCTTGTGACTCTTGTCAACGCATCAAGGCGAGCACGAAAACCGGCGGACTTTTACAGCCAAATAAAATACCAGTGGAAATGGGGCGAGATTGGAATGTATTTTATTGTTGGGCTACCTCGGTCACGGCACGGAAATGATGCCATATGGGTCATCAGCGATAGGTGACTAAAGTAGCACACTTCATCCCGTGAAGACAACCCACACCACTCGAAAGCTTGCTAGGCTTTATCTCTCCCATATCGTGCCTTACATGGAGTCCCAAAGACAATAATATCGAGACAGAGGCACTCAATTTGTCTCGATTTTGGGATCACTTACAACAAGCTTTGGGAACTCAACTGGCGTTTAGTACCGCATACCACCCCCAGACTGATGGACAAACTGAACGCGTGAACCAAATTCTAGAAGACATGCTGAGAGCATGTGTCCTCACCTATGGAACCAGTTGGGAGGAAAGCTTACCATACGTAGAGTTTGCATACAACAATAGTTACCAAGCCAGCCTGCAAATGGCACCATTTGAGGCTCTGTACGGGCGGAGATGTCGTACCCCGCTAAATTGGTCAGAAACCGGAGATAGCCATATCTTCGGCCCAGACATGCTCAAGGAGGCTGAAGATAAAGTTAAGGTGATTAGGGACCGACTCAAGACAGCCCAAAGTCGACAAAAGTGTTATTACGATCAAAAACATCGGGGAGTCAATTTTGAACCCGGTGAGTTTGTGTACCTGCGAGTATCTCCTATCAGGGGCCTGCAACGATTCAAGATTAAAGGGAAGCTAGCACCAAGATTCATCGGACCATTCTCCATAGTGGCACGGAAAGGCACGGTAGCCTACCAGCTAGACTTGCAGAAGATTTATCCGGCGTCCACGACGTGTTCCGTCTCGCAGATTGAGAAAGTGCGTAAGCAACCCGAGAAGCAGGTATCCCATGAAAACATTGACGTGAAGCCAGACCTCACACATCGGGAGCATCCAATAAAAATCTTGGAGGAGTCTGAAAGGAGGACCCGACAGAAAACCATCAAAATTTTCAGAGTTCAGTGGAGCAACCACACCGAGAGTGAAGCTACTTGGGAAAAGGAGGATTTTCTTCGGACAGAGCACCCACATTTATTTGAGGATCAGCTGAAATCTCGGGGACGAGATTTTTCCTAAGGGGGTAGGTGCTGTGACACTCAAATTTTTTTGTGTGGTTTTCAACAAAAACTTTGTTGGTTTTGAAGAAGGTCATTTAAACCCTTCCAAAAAAAACCTCTCTCTCAAAACTTCTCTCTTGGCAAGGATTTCATTGTTGATGTCTTCTTCAACTCTGGTGTTTGGTTATTAAAAACCTTTCTTGTGATTCTCCCATTCTCAAATTTATTTTTGGGATTTATTTTCTTTTAGAAGAAAACCCTAGGAGTTTTTGGGTCTTCCCTTATATTGAAACCGCCCATGGTTTTACCATGCCTCATGTGGTAAATCTTCCCAAAACCCCTCCTTTCACTTTGGGGCAATCCCAATATTCTGTCCCAACAAGTCCAACTCATTTTTGGATTTTATTTCATTTATTTCTTTCCCCAAAACAATTATGTCCATTATTTTGAGCTTAGATGATTTGCAAAGCAAGCACCTAATTGCCTTTGAACTTTGATCTCAAACCAACTCCTCTGGATAGTCCCTAGCACCCACAACCTAGAACCATCAAGATCCACTCTTCTTCTCTTCAAAATTTTCAAGTTTTAGCTTCTGCAAGTTTGGACCAGATTTTTCAAATTTGGTGAAATTCATATCTCCTATTTTCCAAAAATTCCACCAAAATTCAGGCAGCCCCCAGATGCAGTGAGAGGCCACCTCACCAAAAATCAGCTCAAGGAAAAATCCCCACATACCAAAATCATCATGTCGAACACCTAGCCTGCACTGTTACTTTGCACGTTCAGAGAAATTCAGTGTTTCAAAAAGTTCAGTTTCGTCAGAGTCTTGTCACTGTCAGCATGCGCCATGGCGCGTTCGCCTGCACCCCTCCTCCTGGCGGGCGCCGCCGCCCCTTGGGCGGATGCAGGCGTCGTTGGCGGCAAGCCTCGCCGGCGTTAGCAGTTCTGCGGTGGTGGGCCACCGTGGCGGCCAGCGAGGCCGAGCCAGCTCGCCACGCTACCCGTCGCCGCCCATCGCTCCCTGGCCCTCCGCGTGGCTCATGCACGCCAGCGCACTCCTGCTGCACCGTCGCCGTGGCCCGGCAAGCACAGGGCACGCCCTCTGCCGCCGACGGGCCCACGCCGCCCTATTCCGTCGAACCCCCCAAAGCTTCTAATCCAAGCGCGTTTAGTGCCTAAATGGAGCCAATGGACCTCCACGATGACGCTCAACCGCTAAACCACCCCGACCAAGCCCTGCGCCGCCGTAACCTTCGTCGGAGAACTCCGTTCACGACCATCACCTCGGATCGCCTATAAAAAGGGGCCCCGAGCTCGCCCTTGAGCACGGACCACGTCTGCACCTCTCCACACTCCGCCAGGCCACTAGGAGGACCTCGAGGAGGTCTCCTCCCCCAACTCCGGCTGCCCCGTTCCGCCTCGGCCTCCACCTCGATTCACTCCGGTGAGGCCGTCCCCGGCGCCCTAACCTCGTCAGCAATCCCCTCGAGCACCCAGAAGTCTAACCCCCACTTCAATTTGCCCTTCGCGGCACTCTCCGGCGAGATCCAGCCCCTCCCGAACCGCCGTCCGTCGGAGCCAGGGCCGCCGTCGACACAGTGCTCGCCCGCGACCACCACCACCACCCACCGACGCGGAAGGATGCACTGGGAACGGAGGTACCACCCGATCCCCCTGCCTCGCCATGGATCGCCGCCGGCGACCACCGCAGCTCTCGGGCGCCGACGAGCCCCGTTTTCCCCGTTTGAATTTTAAACCTGACGGGTGGGACCCGCCTGTCAGTCTCTCATTTCTTTAAAAATGAACCATTTTCTGAAAGCGTATTCTGGCGAAATGCGCTTTCCAGTCTGAATCGTTTTCTGGACTTTTCTGCTTAGCCCCCTGGGAAGTTTCTGTTTCATTACAGAGAGGTCCTCGGACCAAAACACTTATAACTTTTAAACAGAAAAGGATTTTTGAGTGATTCTTTTTCTGACCTCTTCAAAATTTTGTCTAGTTTTTTATCAGATTTATTTGAAAAATATTTGGTATATTTCTGTACACCTCACGGTATTTACGATAGCGCGTGTATTTTTGTATACCGTAGATACCGAAGGAGGTGACGGAACCGCAAACTTCACCGAGCTAGGCCCCGACTACTCCGAACCAGGCAAGCATGTTTGAACCTTTGATATGATGATTGTCTTGGCATGTTTGTATTTAGTAGTTCCATGGCATGTTTTTGGAGAATCTCGATGAAGGTTATATTACATGCAAAGTTGAGACAAGTGAATTTTGATAATCCACAAGTTGTTGGATATGAGTTTGCATGGCCATAAGATGGCATGAGAATGGGTAAGATGGCAGTGTTGTAGCATGCCAGTCTTATGCCTGACTGTTTGACCAGTGTCAACATGAATCGGTCCAATTTCCATCCGTTTCCCTCTTGTACTACCACATATTTTTTCCGCAAGGAAATATAGCTTAGCAAGTTGCGAACCGCTTTCTGGTACACACCAAATCGAGAGGCCGGGATGAGGGTTCCATGGCCCTGGATTAAAGCCTATCATCCGGTCGGGGGCATGGGTGTTTCGGTTGGGACGAGAGGGGCACCCTTAGAATGGCGTATATAAATTTGATCCCATGCTATTCGAGATTGTGATCTCCCCGTCTCAAAGTTTTTCTTGAACGCTGTCTAGGGTGATTCCTCCGAAATACCGTAAACGGAACTAGTCCTTCGTGACTACGGAAATCCGTTGGCTGTGGGTAATTTAGTACAAACTCTGCAGAGTCAATAATCCTTGAAATCATCTTATCCATGTCCAAGTACTATTTTCATCTTATCTTGTCAAGTGTCAGTCTCGGTGACCGAAACTCCGGAGGACCATATGAGTGTTAAGTCCGGTTAAATGTTTATTCCTATGGATGGACTAACCCGTTTATTACCATGTGTTGAATATTTTCCTATGAGCAATATTTCTTGCAAGTTAACATATATGAAAGGTGAATTATAAGCCCTTTCCGCGATGTCGCTCAGACGTCCGACTGCGGCATTGTTATTATTTACTTTTGATATAAGCCCTTTCTGCGATGTCGCTCAGACGTCCGACTGCGGCATTGTTATTATTTACTTTTGATATAAGCCCTTTCTGCGATGTCGCTCAGACGTCCGACTGCGGCTTTGTTATTACTTACTTTGATATAAGCCCTTTCTGCGATGTCGCTCCGACGTCCGACTGCGGCATTGTTGTCATTTACTTTTAATGTAAGCCCTTTCTGTGATGTCGCCCCGACGTCCAACTGTGGCACGCATGTTTCTTATTTTCAATATAAGCCCTTTATGTGGTGTCGCTCAGACGCCCGACTGTGGCATAATTTATTTATTTTTTTACCCTTCGAGGCGTCGCTTGAGACACCGATCGGTTTTCATTTATTTTTACTACCACCTGACTTCCTTCTTACTAATTAATGTTGTGCTACCTCCTCACTTGGATGTACATTATTTATCACTCATGATGCATTCATGCATGCATTTGTTATATCTTATGTCCGAACTGTCTTGCGAGTACTTTCAAAGTACTCACCTGGCTTGTCGATTTGGCGGATCTTGTGAAGCGATCTCATGGATGAAGAGTTCGATAGCGAGTCCGACGCCTAGACGAATCCCAGTCAGTCTCGTGCGACCCTGGTTTTGGTCACTGTGTTATATCCGCTTCTGCTACCCAAATAAATTCATCGAGCCTCACCTCGACGCTCGATGAGCCGCCAGTGTAGGAGTCATGTTATCCACTCCACTGTGTTATTCCACCACCACTTTACCTCGAGTCAGTAGTATGCCACAACTCCATTGTGTCATATTCGACATTATGTATAATTATTGGCGTGCTTGTAATAATTGGTAGAGCACCCCAGCTCGACCCTGTAATATATTCTAATGCTACTGGCTTATTGTATCAAGATTTTGTCTACCGGTCGGTTGGATTTTTCCTCGTCTTTGGACTCAAAAGGTCGGTTTCTCAATAAGCATTTCATTGGAAAACCGGTCGTGACAGTTCCACCTTAGCGTGTTTAGCGGCGGTTTCCTTGGCACGTCTTATCAAATTATAGATCGTGCCCCCTTATTCCGGGATTCTCATCAATACGGACGTGGGTAACCCATCCGCGCCATTGATTATGGCGCTTGGGAGATAAGCAAGTTTTATCAGGCCGGTGGGGGACGCATAGCTTCGTCCGTCCATATAAGGGGATAAGGATCCACCTTTTCACCTACGCCTTCTTCCTCCTTTGCTCCTCCATTTCCGCGCACTCGAGCTCTAGCGCCCTAGTCCGCACATTCCTCCTCAACCTTCTCCAACCATGTCAGGAGTGGGAGGCAGATGGATGGCCTCCTCCGTCACGGAGGGGCACATCACAAGACTGCGGGAGGCCGGATACTTGTCCGGCGATATCGCGCACGGGCTGCCCGACGCGAGGCAGCTCATTCCAACCCCAGGCCCCATGAGAGGGTGGTGTTTCTCCCCCACTTCCTCCGCGGACTAGGTTTTCCACTTCACCCATTCGTCCGGGGGCTCATGTTCTACTACGGCCTGGACTTCCATGACCTGGCCCCAAATTTTGTCCTCAACATCTCGGCGTTTATCGTCGTGTGCGAGGCCTTCCTCTGCATCTAGCCCCACTTCGGCCAATGGCTGAAGACCTTTAATGTCAGGCCGAAGGTTGTGGGCGGCCGTTAAGCGGAGTGCGGAGGCGCCATGGTCGGCAAGATGGCCAAAGTCCTATGGCTCGAGGGCTCCTTTGTGGAGACAATAAAGGGTGGCAATCGGGGTGGTTCTACATCACCGAGCCACGCGACCCTGAATGGGCAGCGGCCCCCGAATTCAGATCTGGCTTCCCCACACGGCTCTCGTCATGGAAAGAGACGGGCCTGACGTGGGGGGATTCAGACGAGCTATCCGGACTCCAAACATGCGTCCGAAACCTGGTGGCCAAGAATCTCAGGCTTGTCGACATAATCCAGGTGATGCTCATCCGCCGGATTCTCCCATGCCAACAACGGGCCTTCAATTTGTGGGAGTTCGATCCGGCACATCACCGAACCTTGAGCCAGCTCTTCGACACTATGTACGAAGATGCCTGGAAGGTGTTGTTCAAGGGCGCCGAAGCCCCCGCATCCGCTAACAAAGATCGCGGATACAGCTCGCGGCGTCAAGCCGGCGAGGTAAGTTATTTTACCCTTTATGGGACTCTTTTTTCATAGATTGACTCTATGTGGGATCTAAAAACTCCCTAATCTTTGATAGGACTAGCTGAAGACATCCGGACAGATTAACTGTCCGGCTCCTTTGCCAGAAGACCCAGCGGACGCCCGATTGACGCGGCTGCTGGCTCCGGTACCCCATGTGGTGCCGGAGAAGAAGGCCAAGAAGGAGGCCAAGGGAACTCGAAGGAGGTCCCAGCGCCAGGTGCTATCAGATTCTGAAGCAGAATCTTCTCCTAAAGACGAGGAGGAGGAAGAAGAAGCTTCTCCCCGGTGAGGAGGAGAGGAAAAGGAAGGCCGCCCCAACGGGAGGCGGAGAATCTAGAAGGAAGAACCCTTCCTCCGGACTTCTCCACAAACGTCGGCGACGACGAGGAGGATTAGCCAACAAGGGCCAAGCCCTGGCGAATCGTAAGTGTCCGGCTACCCATGGCTTTTATCATTGCATAGTGTTCTCTAATACCGAACCATCATGCAGCCCGCCCAAGGCGGGTTCGCCAGCTTCAACAAGCGGGTCCCTGAGTTAAATCGGAAATGGAGAGTACTTCACTTCCGACCGCCTCCTCACCTCACGCCCTGGACGACGCCATGTGGGGCTAAGAGGGGCTTGGTCAAGAGGAAGTGGCGCAGAGACGCCACAAGGCAACCTCCGGACTCGGCGCGTGGGGGCGTACCCCGGGGCTCTAAGCCCGACCCTCGTCCGGACTCCATGCGGAACCTTGATGGTTCCGAGTCCGCAAGCAGTCCTTCATAAAGAAGGTAAGACGCCGGTGTCCTCCGTCCAACGGAGGCACCAGCTAGCTTACTTGGGCGCTTAACAACGCTTCCATCGAGGAGGAGCACCGCCTTTGTTATGAGTGTGGTGATCCGAACAGTTCATCCGCCAAGCGGGCTGACCGAAGCTTGTACCAGCCTTCTAACAGGCTTTGAGGTAAGTTTAGAATATCTGAAAATATTACGGCATAGACGGTAGCCCCTGATGCTTAGTTCGGTGTTGGAAAGAAAAGCCGAACTAAGGATCTAAAAAGATAAACGAAGGAGTCTAACATAAGTATGTCAATATGGGAATGCAGGCTGCGCTACTGACCTCTGCCGCACTGACTGCGGAGGTCATTGCATTGAAGCAGAGCCTCGAGCGGTGCGAGAACGAGCTCGGCCAAGCCAAGAAGCAGCTCGAGGACAAGGAAGGTGAGTAGTACCTTATTAAAGAAATACCTTATAGAAAGGTTTCAGTTGCAAAAAATAAAAGGAATAACATGGGTACTGCAGGGGCCACAAACGAGGTGGCGACCCTGAAGGAAGCGGTGTCCGTGGCCGAAAACAAAGTGGCTGCGTGTGACACTCCAAAAATTTTCTTTTGGTTTTCTTCAAACTTTGTTGGATTTGAAGAAGGTCATTTAAACCCTTCCAAAAATCCCTCTCTCTGAAAACCTTTTTCCCTTTGGCAAGGTTTTCACTTTGGCATTTTCTTCAACTCAGGTGTTTGGTTATTAAAAAAATTTCCTCTGTTTGCCCTCTTCCCAAATTCAAAATTTTAGGATTTTATTTTTCTTTTAAAGAAAACCCTAGGAGTTTTGCAATCATCTCCAATATTGAAACCACTCTTGGTTTTACCATGCCCCACATGGTAAAACCTCCGAAAAACCTTCTTTCCACCTTGGGGCAACCCAAACTTTCTGTCTCATCAAGTTCAAACCATTTCAAAATTTATTTCATTTATTTCCTGCCCAAAATCTTTTCTGTCAATTATTTTGAGCCTAGGGGATTTACAAAGCAAGTACCAAGATGCATTTGAGTTTTGACCTCAAACCAACTCCCCTGGATAGTCCTTGGTACCCACAACCTAGAACCATCATGATTCACTCCTCTTCTTTTCAAATATTTGAAATTTCAGTCTCTGCAAGTTTGGACCAGATTTGTCAAATTCGGTGAAATTCATATCTCCTCTTCTCCAAAAATTCCACAAAAATTCAAGCAGCCCCCAGATGCAATGAGAAGGCACTCCACCAAAAATAAGCTCAAGCAGAGCCTCCCACATACCAAAATCATTACATCGAACACCGACCTACCTTTGTTTCATTGCACTTTCGGAGATTTAGAAGTTCAGAGTTTAGTGTCGCTTCTCTTCGTCAGATTTGATCCGCTGACCCAATGCGCTCTGCACGATGCACACCTCTTCCCTGGCCAGCACCCAAGCGCATGCTTGGCGATTCTCAAGGCGTCGGTGGAGACGATCCTCGCCGGCGTTGGAAGTTTCTGCGGTGGCCGCGCCACCCGTGGCGGCCAGAGAGGGCCCGAGGCGCTCGCCACGCCACCCGCGCCGCCCATCGCCTCCTGGCTCTCCGTGTGTCCCTGCCATGCCAGCGCACGCCCGTGGCACCGTCGTCGTGGCCCGGCAAGCACACAGTGTACTCCCTGCCGCCGACGGGCCCGCGCCGCCCCGTTCCGTCGAGCAAGCCCAAAGCACCCAATCCTGGCTCGTTTAGCACCTAAACGAAACCAGTGAACCCCCACGACGGCGCTCAACCCCTGAACCTCCCCGACCAATGCCCTGCGCCGCCGTAAACTTGCGGAGAACCCGTTCTCGGCAACACGCGGGCGGCTATATATAGCACCCCCGAGCGCGCCCTCGCCCCCGCACACCTCCACCACCTCACTAGTCCTCGCCAAGCCCCTGGAAGGGCCTCGAGGGGCTCTTCTTCCTCGACTCCGGCCGCCCCGTTCCGCCTCGGCCTCCACCTCGATTCACTCCGGTGAGGTCGTCCCCGGCGCCCAAATCTCGTCAGCTACCATCTCATGCTACCACAAGTCTAACCCCCTCCTCAATTTCTCCTCCGCAAGACTCTCCGTGAGACCCACGACCACCGAACCGCCCGTCACGGGCAGGAGCCGCCGTCGGCGTGGTGCTGCGGCGACCACCACCACCACCAACCGCCGCGGAATGACACCCTGAACATGGAGGTACAATCCGATCTTCCTGCCTCGCCGTGGATCGCCGTCGGCGACCACCGCGGCTCTCGGGCGCCGACGAGCCCCGTCTCTCTCGTTTGAAAATTCAAACCTGACGGGTGGGACCCGCCCGTCAGCCTCTTTGCTGTTCTTTTTGAATCGTTTTCTGAAAGCGTACTTTGGCAAATACGCTTTCTACTCTGAACCGTTTTTCTGCAGTTTTCTGTTTATGCCCCTGAGAGTTTTCTGTTTCATTACAAATGGGTCCTTGGACCAAAACTCTTATAACTTTTAAACAGAAAGGTATTTTTGGGTGATTCTTTTCTGCCCTCTTCAAAATTTTGTCTAGTTTTTTATCAGATTTATTTGAAAAATATTTGGATTAATTTTCTGTACTCCACGGTATTTATGTTAGCGCGTGTATTTTGTGTATCGTAGATACCGAAGGAGGTGACAGAACCGCGAACTTCACCGAGCTAGACCCCGACTACTCCGAACCATGCAAGCATGTTTGAACTCCTGATATGATGAGTGTCTTGGCATGTTTGCATTAAGTAGTTTCATGACATGTTCATAAGCATCCCGATAAATTTTCGTCTCGTGATAAGTTGAAATAAGTGAGTTTCGGAAATCCATGAATTAATGGAAATTAGGTCGCATGGCCACGTGATGGCATGAAAATGGGTAAGATGGTAGTGTTGTAGCATGCCAGTCTTATGCCAGTATATTTTTGACTCCGGTATCAACTCCGTTCATTTCTTTTCCCGTCTTGCCACATGTTTCCCATAGGGAATATGGCTTAGTAAGTTGCAAACCACTTCCTGGTACACACAAATTGAGAGGCGGGATGAAGGTTCCATGGCCTGGATTAAAGCCTTTCATCCGGTCGGGGGGCATGGGTGTTTCCGGTTGGGACGGAGAGGGCACCCTTAGGCGAGATATAAATTTGATCCCATGCTATTCGAGATTGTGATCTCCCCGTCTCAAAGTTTTTTTTGAACGCTGCCTAGGGTGATTCCTGGCAACGTGAGGTGGGATGGGTGTGTACTGGTTAGTTGTGTTTCTTCCAAAATACCATAAACGGAACTAGTCCCTCGTGACTACGGAAATTCGTTGGTTGTGGGTATTTTAGTACAAACTCTGCAGAGTCAACTTTCCATTGCAACATCTTATCTATATCCAAGTCCGCGTCCCTATTATCTTGTCAAGTGTCAGTCTTGGTGACAGAAACCCCGGTAAGCCAAATGAGTGTTAAGACCGATTAATGTTTATTCTTGTGATGAACTCACCCGTTAATATCCCGTGTTGAATTTTTTTCCTGTAAGCATTAACCCTTGCACGTTATGAACAATGATCTATAAGCCCTTTCTGTGATGTCGCTCAGACGTCCGACTGTGGCATTGTTTTCATTTATTTTTGTTATAAGCCCTTTCTGTGACGTCGCTCAGACGTCCGACTGCGGCATTGTTATCGTTTATTTTAATATAAGCCCTTTCTGCGATGTCGCCGCGACGTCCGACTGTGGCATTATTGTTATTTACTTTTGATGTGAGCCCTTTCTGCGATGTCGCCCCGACGTCCGACTGTGGCACTCATGTCTTTTACTTTCAGTACAAGCCCTTTATGTGGTGTCGCTTAGACGCCCGACTGCGGCATGCTTTATTTATTTACCTTCCTTTCGAGGCGTCGCTTCAGACACCCGATTGGTTTACAGTTCTTTTGTTGGGTTTTCGAGCGGATTACCGCCGACTCCCTTTTTACTTACCTTTTTTTTACGAATTAAAGGTGCATTGTTAAAATTACTCATGACGCATTCATGCATGCATCGGTTATATCTTTTGTCCGAACTGTCTTGCGAGTACTTTCAAAGTACTCACCTGGCTTGTTGATTTGGCGGATCTTGTGAAAGCGATCTCATGGATGAGGAGTTCGATAGCGAGTCCGGCGCTTAGAGGTCGATCGGTCTCGTGCGACCCTGGATTTGGTCACTGTGTTATATCCGCTTCCGCTACCCAAATAAATTCATCGAGCCTCACCTCGACGCTCGATGTGCCGCCAGTGTAGTAGTCTTAATATCCACTCCACTGTGTTATTCCACCTATCACTTTTATCTCGAGTCAGTAGTATTGCCACCCCACACCATTGTGTCATATCCGCCATTATGTATAATTATTGGCGTGCTTGTAATAATTGTTGAGCAACTTCAGCTCGACCATGTAATATATTAATGCTACTGGCTTATTGTATCAAAGTTTTGTCTACCAGTGAGGAGGATTTTCCTCACACTGGAGAATAAAAGATCGGTTTCTCAATAAACATTTTTATTGAAAAACCGGTCGTGACAAGCTTGGTATTAGAGCCAGGCTGACTGTAGGAAACCACTAGGTGCGATCGCTAATTGGTTATTAGCAGAATAGAGCTGTTTATTATATTTTTTACAAATGTAGTCAATTTCTAACAGTCAGCATAAATTTATGATTTGACTACTCAGGATTTTTGCCTACTCTTGTAGATGGCTGGCAACGACTACGAGTCATGAGATGTTAGCCAACATGCACGATGGGTTAAGTCAAGCTTCTCTCCTTCATCGTCCAAATCGCGATGGGGCCAGCTATGCGCCAGATCTTCTCACTCTCTCGGCACAAGGTCAATGACCGTCTAACCATACACTAAGCAGCGGTGCAACTCAAGGGAGGCGTATTGAGTTACGCCGCTTCCGGTTCTTAGGAGAGCCATGCCCGCGGAGAAGCATGCACTGCAGATGGCAGCCCATGAGGCGATAGCTTCGTCTCGAGGACATCCTTCCTTCAATGAAGACTAAATCGCTACCGCTACCTGCCTTGTCACGTGCCATATACCTGCCACTACACGTTCTCTTGCCCGAGGAGAAGCGGGGCGGCTTTGAGATGCTCGCCGTGTATCTCCGGGCTTTGGAGGCAGCCGACAACCTGGTGGGCGACTTTGTAGCTGCCCGCATGGACTCAGTCCATGGTTGTGCCGCCAACAGGAGGGAGCTCCTGCGCGCCGCACCGCCACTGACTTTTGTCTCGTCATCAACATCGTTTGCTCCTACTGCTCTCATCGCTACTCGTCGCGTGCCTACCACGGAGGAGTTCAACCATGTCATTGCGCCTACTCCGGTTCGTTCTACACCACCCCTCGTGCCGCTCATGTTCGAGTTGTCCCTTGACAGGCACCTGCTCCACCAACTCAGCGCAGCACCTCACGCTGGAGCCTATCACCGAGAGAGGTTGAGTCCCCATCCTCCTCGCCTCACCCTTGGCAGGCCAAGGAAATCCTTACCATCTCCGACTAAAATGCGCTTAGCAGCCATGCGATGTACCGACTTATGCGATATGTTTATATGTACATAGGCTGTGAGAAGTAGCTTGTTTGCGCATCATGTAGGATGCGGAGGTGCACTAGCCTAAATAACATGTCAGGATTATATGCGCATATCTGAGTGATGTATTAATATAATTACTGCTTTCGTGTAAGATATGTAATGAACAGTCCTTCTCCGTGCATAAGCGTTTATTCTCTTGAAAAATCTTGGAGCATTTGCGACTTTTCCGTCTTCTTGAATTTATTGATCTTTGCGACTCAATTTCTTTTCTTATGAGTGTTTCAAAATATATCCCGAGTGAACCATGTCTCGTCCTTGGGCGCTCCATACCAACTCCGACGGAGGAAAATTATGGCACACCCAGGGCAACAATTTCACACGGGGCAGACTAGTCAACGGAGACGGTGAAGCGGCACTTTCCCAAATGTGCCATCTTTATGAACAAAGTCAGCAGCAACATCGGAAATAATGAACCAAGTCATCAATATGGGGAATCACCGTGGGCAGTGTCGGCAGCAATCAAAATTATCTGAGCTATAGAACCGTCCCCAAACTTTTTCTCACTGTGACAAACCTCTTGAAGCGAAGACTGGCTTGAGACATGGAAAAAGTTAATTATTGCCCAGTGTTCAGATCTTGAGAAAGTGCTTTATGCTCCGCACTACCTCCTTTGGAGCGATCGCGTCGTGGTGGGAAAATTTCCTACACATGCACTAGCGAAAATAATATAACATGGGAGGAATTTAAAGAAGGTTTTAGGTAGGCGCATATTCCTAAGAGTCTTATGAGGATCAAAAGAGAATTTGATGACCTCGGGGCAAAGGACAATGGCGGTGTCGAGAATACAACAGTCAGTTTACTCTCTTGTCTCGCTATGCCAGCGAGGAGCGTATATCGGAAAACAAAAGATGGAGAAATTTCTAGGCAGTCGACACCGGCGCTTAAATGCCAATTGGTGGTACACACCTTTCCAGATTTTAAGGCGGCTGGTGGATAAGGCCATTACCTTGGAAAATGAGAGCGCAGCTTAGAAGATTTCCATAGCGGAAGAGGACCAGACTAATCACGCGCAACCACATGCAGCAAGACGGATGTTCAGAAAACTGGACACCCAAACCTCGACAAGCGTCTGGCGCCCAATCAAAATTTTCATGCAAGGGACAAGGAGTTCACATACCGCCCAGGCGTTACCTGTTACGCTTGTGGAGAAGAAGGGCACTATGCCAAGCAGTGCCCCAAGCCAAGGAACTCGACCCCAAAGCCGAACAACGGAGGCAATAATTCTCTAACATAAGAGGCAGGTGTTTCATAGCCACTTCATCATTGTCGCAGCCAATCTGAACAGCCACTCGGTAGTCCTCAAGCCAAGTATCAGGCTTGGACTCACCAGTGAACTTACTGACTCTAGTCGCCAACCTAAAGTTGGGAGGAATCACCACGGCCCTGATGGCTCTACTGAAGCACTCTGGACCTGAGACGTGCACTCTGCTGCTGGTGGGTACATCTCTGTCATGACCTTCTCGGTGAGCTCTGTTTCTGTCGACCAAACCCTGAACGAGGATGGATCTCGCATCAAAGCCTGGTTCTTTGGGTTCGACTGGAATCCTTCGCCCAGCACTGTGAGGGCATCTGTCATCCTGTTGTCGAGGCACGTATGACCCACTCCTTGGGGGAGGGGTGGGCACTCGACATCGATCATCACGATCGAGTCGGTGATCATACTGCTCATGGTTCCTATACTGATCACGCCGGTCTCCACGTCCCTCATGCCTCGGGGGCAATCTTGGGCTGTGAGCCGACTGGACTGTATCTGCAACAACGGATCTGCTGTGGATCCTATTCCGCGACTATGATACAGTTGTATTTTGGTCTCCTGCTACCCGGAGTAATGCTCTGATCTGCAACAAGCCTCTGCCAGCCTCTGACTGGGAAGGCTGAATCGACTCTACTATACGGGTCGCTGCTGCTAAATTCTGAATCGGAGTTCGATATACCTGCGGGACGAAAAAAGTTGGCGTCGACTGGACTTGGGGATCCGCTGCCAAGCGCGCTCGTCGAGTGCGCGTTGGAGGTTGTCCAGTCGAGTGCGCTCGGCCAAGTTGGCCAGGTGCACCTCTTCCAAGGCCCGAGCCTCGGGAGTTTCTCCAATGATAGGAGTGTGAAGTGCATCCATATTACGGCAGCGAAGTTCTTCCCTCTGCTGAGATGAGAGGGGCTCGGGGAGGTACTCTTCGTGGACGCGCGACGGGTCGCCTGCGCCGTCGCCATCGTCACCACGGGGAAAGCCTGGAGGACTGCGAGGACCATCGATCATCAGGACTTCCGCCGGTGGAAGTCACTTTGTCGCACTTTCGGACCGGTCTCTCTGAGCGGTCGAAGATCGAACAAGTCGTAGAGATTCACCGGGCTCGATCGCCGCGACTTGGGGGGTGGCCGACTGGCGAGCCATAGCATGCCTCACCCACCGCTGGATCCTCGACCGACCGGAACGCTTGCGCCGGCGGGCAGCGGGGAGCGAGGACGTCACCAGGGCCGACCGATACTGAGTCGACGATTGTCGCAGGAGGACGCCGCGGATGCACGCGCGAAAGTGCGTTGCCCCGCGGACGGGAAGCGCATCGACATCGAGCGGAGCCTCCTGAAGCCAAGCGGAGTCGTCGGCGATGAACAGCCGCCGAGGCGGATCTCGCGACCCTCGGCCAAACCTCCGCTGAAACCATGATGATGGGAATCGGAAAAATCACAACTTATCCAATAAGTCGCTAAGACACCTGCCTCACAGTGGGCGCCAACTGTCGTGGTTCTAAGTCTGACAGAAGAATAGGGGGTAGGAATGTAGAGGCAAGATCTCAGCTATGGAGGAGTTGTACACGCAAGGTTTACGAGTTCAGGCCCTTCTCGGAGGAAGTAACAGCCCTACATCTCGGAGCCCGGAGGCGGTCGACTGGATTATGTGCGTGTGAGTTACAGGAGTTGCGAACCCTTTACACTAAGGAGGGGGGTGGCTTATATAGAGTTCGCCAGACCCCTCCGGCCCTCAGTTATGTAGGGTTTAAGGTACATTAAGGTCGAGCGTTAATGGTAACGTCACAAATAAAGTGCTATGATGACCATAAAAGCTACTTAATGACCGACCGTTAGCATGCGGAGTGACTTTAGATCTCCTGCCTGTCGAGTGGTTGGCTTCATGGTCGTGTGATGGTCTTCATGGTCGAATGTCTTCGAGTCCGTCGAGTGGAACACTTCTAAGTCGATTGAAAGGTGATTCTTCTCAGAATGTTTTCTGGTTCTTCTAGAGATATCCTTGGGGAGGGTATCTTGGACAGGTCCATGACCCTACCCTAGGTACATAGCTTCATCAGGCGGCGCTGACTGTTTCGGGCGGAAAGCATGCGCGGGCGAGGAGATGACTTTACTTGGAGAGGATGACAATGGCGACCCACCAAGTCCATAGCCTCACGTACGCAAGTGCCTCCTTATTATATATATATATATATATATATATATATATATATATATATATATATATATATATATATATATATATATATATATATATATATTTTTTTGCTTCCTCCTGGTTTCACGACATCATGGTCCCACACCATTGTCAACATATGTAGTAATCAATAAACGAGAGAATTGCACAAGAAGCGGCCGACAGCTGGGACCAAGCAGCTCGAGCAGTATTTGTGTTTTTGTGGTGTGAGCACTGCAGAGTTTTTCGATGTTTAGCCCAGATATTAATTTTTCTCCTCTGAACAACAACGAAAACATCGCTGCAGGTATTAACTGGGCGGGTTGTGGCCCGTCTAGCCCAGGCTAGATATCCAGCCCAGATATTAATTTATTTCAAGCTGAAAATGGCTAGCCCAGCTATACATTTTTTTAGGAATACCCAGGCAAGGTCAATTTGTTATTCTCCGGCCCGCTGGGCTGCAAATCTTTCCTAGGAGGGATGCATTAGGCTTAACAAAAAAGTGGGCTTTAAGAAATAATAAATGGGATATAATTATTAAAACTAGGCAGTAACTATAAAAAAATGCACCAAACACGTGATTACTTTATAAAATATTATTTTTGGATATTGAAAATTTTAATTTCATTAATTGTTGCGACCGCAATGTTTCGTTGGATTTTTACGTAATACAAATTTATATTGAAATTGTATTTAATCTGACTAGAAATTTCGGGATAAAAATATTTAGGATCCCGTCAAAATGTGGGAAATTTTATTGAATTCTGTTTTGAACGGTTGGTTGAAATGGGCTGTACTTTTAACAAACTGTAAATGGGCTGTAGTAAATTCCATTAGAATTCAAAAATGTGCTACACATTCTTACAAATCTCAAATGGACTATAAGTTCTCTGCCACACACTTCTGGCCTTACTAAGTTGACGCATCCCCTAAAAAAACAGAGTTGACGCGTATGCAAAGCTTTGTAAACTTATAGCCAACACACGGTTCTAGCAGAAGTGGTCGTTGGATGTCCATCCAACGGATGCCGTGCTTCTTCTTCAATCTCGGATATTCTAGCTTCACCGCCCAAAAATGATTCCTCCCACGACATCGAGGGGCGCACCGTTCGGAAGCTGACTGTGGGCCTACTAAGTTGGCGTACCAAGGGCTTTGTCAACTTAGTCAATATAAATGATTCTAGCTACGATGACGTCGATGTCCATGCAGCGGCCGTCGTGCTTCTTCAACCTTTGGTCTTCTTGCTCCGGCCGCCCAAAGCAGCGCCCGGTCGTGCCGCTCCTGCCTCTCGTGGCGGCTGTGTTGCCTTGGAGCCTCACCGCCCCTACTACTCCCACGCTGGCGAGGCCATCCCTCCACTCACCCACCCCTGTTATTCTGCGGCGGCGGCAGCGCAGCCAACCATTGAACCCTCGTACTCCTCTCGCATGTGCATCCTTGCCGCGTCTTCCCGGCTCGCGTCGTCCCCTTCCTAGGCCTCGTCGTCGTCCACCGCCCTGGTGCTCTCGGCGCGGCGTGGTCAACGGGGTCAAGGAACAACTTCCATCGGACGTGGACTATACGTGGAGATGCTGACAGCTGGGTCCGCGGTGGCCGCAAGGAAGTGCCTCCTTATTACGCACAAAATAATTATTCCTCCACCTGACAGCAGGGACCCACCAGACGGGCCACCGTATTTTGTGAAAAAAATGATTCGCCCCTGACTGCTGGGACCCACGAGCTACATCTTCACGCGCAAGGAAGTGCGTCCAGAAAAAAACGATTCGCCCCCCTGACTGTTGGGACCCACGAGCTACATCTTCGCACGTAAGGAAGTGCGTCCGAAAAAGCGATTCGCCCCGATTGTTGGGACCACCAACTACACCTTCGCCGCGCAAGGAAGTGCGTCAGGGCAAAAAAGCGATTACGCCCCATTGCTGGGACCCAGCAGCTACACCTCGCATGCAAGGAAGTGCATCCGGGCAAAAAAAGCGATTCGCCCCACATTGCTGGGACCCACCAGCTACATCTCCGCGAGCAAGAAGTGCGGCGGTCGGGACCCACCTGGTCGAAGCGTGCGTGGCGTTGTCATTCTGGTGGCGACGTTATGCGTACATACTAGTCCATGTAAGGCGCCGCGTGTAGTAGTAGAAACGCATGCGTAGCATGTACACGCGTCGCGATACAGCGGCCAGGGTGCAAGAAAGAAAATACAGCCACGTATGTGTACATACGGGCGGGGTCTCGAATGCCTACTCGCGCATACGTGCGGCCAGGGCTCGTGTACATGGCTGGGTCGGAAGGGAGAAACAGCGTCGTCATCGTGTTCATGGGAGGCAGCGGAATGCGTCGTGTTCGTGGGGAGGCAGCGGAATGCGTCGTGTTCATGGGAGAGCAGCAGAATCGTCATGTTCGCCGGGAGGCAACGAATCGTCGTGTTCATCGGAGGCAGCGAAGCGTGGGAGCCAACGGCTGGGTCGAAGCGGAATGCGTGGTCGTGTTCATTGGGAGGCTTGGGCGGAACAGGTGATGGAAGCGAGGCCTGGCGTGCGCGGAAGCGGAGAAGCGGACCTCCTACGGTCGGTAAGCAGGGGTCTGTTGATCGGGAGGGTGTGGCGTACCGCAAAAGCGAAGAAGCGGACCTCCCTACGGTCGGCGAAGTCTGTTGATCGGGAGGGTGTGGCGTGCCGCCAAAAGCAGGACCAACGGACCTACTACGGTCGAAGCAGGGGTCTGTTCGCCGGGAGGGTGTGGCGTACCACAAAGCAGGACTCCACAGGATCCTGTTCATCTCCACCGTTGACCTCCTCCAGCCTCCACGGGCTACCGTCGACCTCCTCCAGCCTCCACGGGCTCCTGTTCATCCAGCCTCCATCGCGTGCTTCTCCACCGGCTACTGTTCAACCACCCCTCCACGGGCACCCCTCCACCGTCTACTGTTCATCCAGCCCTTCACACCACGGGGTCTTGTTCAACCACCCCTCCACGGGCACCCCTCCACCGTCTACTGTTCATCCAACCCTCCACACCACGGGGTCCTGTTCATCCAGAGGCAAACGCCACCGCTCATTGTTCATCAACCCCCCCCGCAATGCTCACTGTTCATCCAATCGAGCGACTTGATTAGCAGCGATAGCGAAGAATCGCTTTCGATCGGGTTCGATTAACAGCCATCGATCGATCGCTCGGGTTCGATAGCGTAGCCTGCGGTGCAATCGCTTTCGGGTTGATTAGAGCCCAACGCCTACGCTTCGGGTTCGATTAGAGCTAACGCCTACCTGCACACAGCGTCGTGTATGAAGAAAGCAGCGCATTGCTCGGCCCCCGACCTCCCAGCGTAACCGGGAACTCCCCGAAACTTTCCTCCGCCTTGCTTCTACCACGGTTTTTTCCGTCATGGATGGCCCAAAGAATGTCATGCAGCTGCGTCTCCGGCACTCCCAGGACGAAAAGCCCATTTTCTATCATGATTTTTTGTCATAGAAGTAGGATCCCACCACATGTATGATGATACCGGGTTTTGTCACAATTATCTTCATAGAAGTGTCATATGTATGACAGAAAAAAAAATTGTTCGGCCCAAAATGTCACGGATGTGTCTTTTTTTGTAGTGTTTGTCTCTTTAATTCTTTAGGATCTACGATTTTTCCTGCAGAGAGCATCTTTAGGATCGACGAGCATGATGTAGTGAAAAGTTAATGATATATTTACCTGAATTTCTAGTGTTCTCTGTTCCTGAAATGGTGTCCTGTATCCCATTACGCAAAGAGGGTGCCATATGTCGCTGTGAACTAACAGTGGACACAAAGCATTAACTTTCAGATAGATTATAGTAAGCAACTACAGTTCACTTGCAAGAACAAGATTAGAAGCTACTAAGTACATTATATTTTCAGCAAGTGCACACAGGAAAATACAAGCACGTGTTCAATTCAACAGTAAGTAGTACTACAAGAATTGGGCCCTGCTGAGATCCCAATACATACAAGAATTGGGCCCCGCTGAGATCCCAAAGCTGACAAAGAAAATATTTAAATGAAAGAATCTCATATATACAGGCATGTACTATATATATTTAAATGGGAGTATATATGAAATAACAGTTCACACGCTTAAGTGAGCACTCATGCAGATAACACATATGGTCATCTATTACCAGGAGTTAAATGCCACTTCAGATATTACATATCAATATCATACCAAAATTATTTAATAAAAGAGTGGCACAAACAAATCAGACCAATTTACTAAATTAGTATCACATCCTCGAGGACGCGCAACCTGAAACCAGCACCTTAACTCATTTACCCGCAATATGATGTTCATTGCTCTACCTACAGTAGCATAAAAAGGTTATTTCTGAGGCTTGCCTGGAAAGTAAAGCCTTCTTTAGGTTGATCGCACCATGTATTATAATCCCAATTTTAGTAACTGGAAACGTGTCTCGGTAAGTCTATTTTTTAGTGATATAGTGGATATATGGTTCACTAATATCCAGAAACCTTGCAATACATAATTATGGAGTAAAGGTTTGCAATCATAATTGTGGAGTATAAATAATAGAAAGGTAATCAAGAAAAATGGATGAAATGTTTAGGCACTACCGCAACAAACCATGACACCATGCAGATACGTGCATATTAGTTTGGTTTTCCTGAAAATGCATGGATGAAAGGTGAAAGTATAGAGAAATGCTTCCTCTCACCCTGTTAGTCAATGGAACGAAGGTTTACGCCTTAGAGCGAATTGTAGAAAATATTGTTGCAGCTAGTCATAGTAGACTTGTAGGTGAAAACAAACTTACTAAAAATCTAATAATCAGGAACCCGTAAATAGAAAGTATTTAGAATTATTGGTACATGCTTTAATTAAGGAAATAGCCTAATGCAAATTGTAAGGTCTACAACAAAAATGAAGTTGTACATGACTTACATTATCCATCGATGCAAAATAATTGCTATAACTGAAGCCTGAAATAGAAAATGCAGATAAGTTACATGATAGAACTGCATAAACTTGGACCCTGAACGACTAACTGTCTACCAAGCTAATTTGCCATATAGCATCCATGGGTGGATGGATCTGAAATAGAAGATGGCACAGCTCAAAGCAGAGGAGAGGGGCAGAGGTCGGGGTGGGGCCTGAGAAGAAGTCAGCCGAGAAGGAGGGAGGCTCCATGGGGCCTCTTCGTCGTGGGGAGAAGGAGCTCCGTCTCCATGGCAGCATCCTGCCCCACGGATGTGCGCCCCTCCTGCCGTCGTCGCCGTCTGTGCCATGGCGACCTGCAGAAAAAGTAAGACAATATGAGGTGAGGAGGAGAGGGTGGGTGAAGAAGGAGGGGAGAGACCAACCTGTGCCGGATCCGGCCACCTCTCACCTTGCCGTTGCTGGTTGCGGCGGATCCCGGTGATGTTTTGGGCGTAGGACAGAGAAAGAGGGAGAGAAAAGGGATTTTCTCCAAGCGGTGTGAGATTAGATGGATGGTTGTGTCGTGAGTGGTAGTGTGGCTTAGCAAACACCCCCTACTACTAAATGGTTCCATTAGATTACAGGCAGAAGAGATAGCAGTAGCGCATTTTGCACACCAGGCGCTACAGCTATGTCTTTAGCAGTAGCGTTGGGTTGATCACCCACGCTACTACTATGTATTAACCTGGGGGTGTGGTGTGGCACACTTACTAGTAGCACTGCCCAAAAAAACCCACGCTACTGCTAAGTAATACCAGCAGCGCGTTTTGTACCAAGCGCTACTGGTATTTACCAGTAGCGTGGGGTCCTAAACAGGTGCTACTGGTTAAGTTCTACGTATAAGCATTTTCCTAGTAGTGGATGTGTGTCTTTCCTTGTTTTATTTTGTGTTTTAAGCCATCAATCCTTGCTGGACACACCTATTTGAGAGAGCTAAAATTATATCATGACTTGTTAGAATAGCTCTCTATGCTTCACTTAAATCTTTTATGAGCTAGGACTTGCTCTAGTGCTTCACTTATATCTTTTTGAGCATGGTGTGCTTTGTTAATTTTTAAAGAAAAGCTCTCTTGCTTCACTTAGATTTCTTTGAGAGCTAGTAAAATTTTGAAGAAATTCTCCCTTGCTTCACTTAAATTATTTTGAGAGAAAGAAAATTTTGTTATGCTCATGATCTTCACTTATATTTGTTTGAGCTTATGAAAAGTAACACATGAAAATTAGTCCCAAAGTGATAGATATCCAAGAAGGATAAAAGAAATAAAAATGTCATGAAGATCACTGGACAAAATAAACTTGATTCTTAGTAATAGTTTTGAGATATGATGATGTGATATGTGAGTTATGTTGATGAGTAATTGTGCTCTAGTAAGAATATTAGTGTTAAGGTTTGTGATTCCCTATGCATGCACGAAAGTCAAAGATCATGCAATGAAAGTTATATCCTACTTGTGGTGCATTATTCGGTGTTAATTATGCTTAATGCTTGCTTATGAGATTATTCATTTCTTGGTTGGTCGCTTCCCAATCTTTGCTAGCCTTCTTTTCGCACCAAGTATGATCTCTACTTGTGCATCCAAAATCCTTTAAACCAGTTTTGCCACATGAGTCCACTATATCTACCTATATGCGGTACTCCTTTTCCGTTCTAAGCAAATTTGCATGTGCCATCTCTAATTTAAAAATAAACTTCTCTTTTGTGTGTTTGTTTCACTCGTGGAACGGTAACGGGTGGCTAATATTTTCCATGCTAGATGTGTTATTATGAAGATGAGTGTTTATTCACTTGTCATTGCACGAAAGTAAGGAAAAGGTCTTAGGGATGCCTGAGGGAGTCCTGGATTAGGGGGTCTCCGCACAGCCGGACTATATCCTTTGGCCGGACTGTTGGACTATGAAGATACAAGACTGAAGACTTCGTCCCGTGTCCGGATGGGACTCTCCTTGGCGTGGAAGGCAAGCTTGGCAATACGGATATGTAGATCTCCTTCCTTGTAACCGACTCTGTGTAACCCTATAAACTGGAGGGTTTAGTCCGTAGGACAACAACAATCATACCATAGGCTAGCTTCTCGGGTTTAGCCTCTACGATCTCGTGGTAGATCAACTCTTGTAATACTCATATCATCAAGATCAATCAAGCAGAAGTAGGTATTACCTCCATCGAGAGGGCTGAACACAGGTAAACATCGTGTCCCCGCCTCCTGTACCATCCGCCTTAGGCGCAGCAGTCGGGACCCCCTACCGAGATCCGCCGGTTTGACACCGACATTGGTGCTTTCATTGAGAGTTCCAACCGTGTAAATCACCGTAAAGCGTGATGGCTCATTCCATCATCGGTAACGATGCGGTCTAAGGTGAGTTTTCTTCCGGACAGATCTTCAGTATTTGGCGGCCGCGATGCGGGCCAACTCGCAGCCATCTGGAGCAGATCGAGAGCTACGCCCCTGGCCACCAAGTCAGGTTCAGAAACTTGAATTACATTGCCGACATCCGCGGAGACTTGATCTTCGACGGATTCGAGCCCATGTCAGGTGTGCCACACGATCACGACGAGCATGATTTAGCTCTACCGTCGGACAGTGTTCGAGAGATCCCACCTGCAACTACTCCGGCCCTCAATCTGGAGCAAATTGCACCATCCGAGGACCAGGGGATAGACCCCGCCACGGAGGCCGCACTCTCAGTGGCGATAGAGCCGGATATTGACTTCACCCCTTACGAGAACCGTGCTGCAGAACTGTTGGATTCGTCCCCGACCATGGGCTCCGAACCGCCGTCATCCGTGCCCATCGAATCCGATTGGGCACCGGTCATGGAGTTTGCCTCCGCGGATATCTTTCAGCACTCGCCTTTCGGCGACGTGCTAAATTCATTAAGGTCTCTCCTTGTCAGGAGAACCTTGGCCGAACTATGTCCGGCTAGAATGGGATGCGGACGACGAAGAAATTCACTCCCCACGCACCACCCACTTAGTAGCCACTGTCGACGATTTAACCGACATGTTTGACTT
Source organism: Aegilops longissima (assembly GCA_021605205.1). Lineage (NCBI taxonomy): Eukaryota > Viridiplantae > Streptophyta > Magnoliopsida > Poales > Poaceae > Aegilops > Aegilops longissima. Next base: position 633,570,909 of record CM038676.1, read on the forward strand.
AGATTCCGAAGACATCGACGGTATGGACGACGATGCAGGAGACGAACAGGAACCACCGCCCACAGGGCGCTGCACCGCCACCTCATCATATGATATATACATGGTGATACCCCCAAAGAAGGCAATGGCGACAAAACAGCGGAGGATGACCCCTCCAAGAAGCAACCCAAGATCAACGTCAGCGGCGCCGCTCTAAGTCCCGCCATAGTAAAAGTAGTGATACCGGCACAAGAGACAATAACACTCTGGATAGTGCCGAAGACGAAAACAATCCCCTCCACACGATTTAGAGCGGGAGGGTGAACAAGCTAGCCCTCCAGAACAGGCAGCAGATGGGGAAACGGAGGATGACAATTGCATGCCTCTTTCCGAAGACGAGGTGAGCCTCGGCGACGAAGAATTTATCGTGCCTGAGGATCCCGTCGAGCAGGAGCGCTTCAATCGCCGGCTTATAGCCACAACAAATAGCCTGAAGAAAAAGCAACAACAACTTCGAGCTAATCAAGATTTGCTAGCAGACAGATGGACCGAAGTCCTTGCAGCCGAGGAATACGAACTCGAACGCCCCTCCAAGAGTTACCCAAAGCGCAGGTTGCTACCTCAACTCGAGGAGGAAGCATTGAAACCTACATCACCAGCGTATGATGCGGCGGACCAACCACCTCGTGGCCGAAACAGAGAGGCGTCTCAGCCTGAAGTTCAGCCTGCACCCCGCCGCCACTCAAACAAAAATACCAAGGCCCGGGGCAACACGCGGAACCTGCGAGACGTATTGGAAAGCAGGGCAAAACATGCAAGATCGACATACGGATCACGGGGGCGCGCACCCACGCGGGACGATGACTGTCACGCCGGATACACTAAAAGTAAATCCGGCCGGGCCGAATACAGCAGACAAGACTCATATGAACTGCGTCGTGATATAGCCCGGCACAGAGGCGCCGCACACCCCCTATGCTTCACTGATGAAGTAATGGATCATGAATTCCCAGAGGGTTTTCAACCCGTAAATATTGAATCATACGATGGGACAACAGATCCCGCGGTATGGATCGAGGATTTCCTCCTCCACATCCACATGGCTCGCGGTGATGATCTACATGCCATCAAGTACCTCCCACTAAAACTCAAAGGACCAGCTCGACATTGGCTGAATAGCTTGCTAACAGACTCCGTTGGCAGTTGGGAGGATCTGGAAGGTGCATTCCTCGACAACTTCCAGGGCACTTATGTGCGACCACCAGATGCCGATGACTTGAGCCATATAACTCAGCAGCCAGGGGAATCGGCCAGGCAATTCTGGACACGGTTCCTAACTAAGAAGAACCAAATAGTCGACTGTCCAGATGCATAGGCCTTAGCGGCATTTAAGCATAACATCCGTGACGAATGGCTCGCCTGGCACCTCAGCCAAGAGAAGCCAAAATCCATGGCAGTCCTCACGACACTTATGACCCGCTTTTGTGCGGGCGAAGATAGCTGGTTGTCTCGTAGTACCAATAAAGCAAGCAAACCTGGCATATCAGAAGCCAGGGATAGCAAAGGCAAACCACGACGCAACAAACACAAGCGCCGCAAATATGGTGCAAATGCTGAAAATACGGTAGTTAATGCCGGGTTCAGGGGCTCAAAGTCCGGTCAGCGGAAAGGGCCACCCAAAAATAAAAATCTAGGTCCATCCAGTCTGGACTGCATACTCGATCGCCAATGCCAAATCCATGGCCCCCCAGAAACGCCAGCCACCCATACCAACAGAGAATGTTCAGTCTTCAAACAAGCCGGCAGGGCAGGCGCCAAAGACGAAGGGGGGTCTCAAAGCGACGATAGTGACGAAGAGCCCAGATCACCGAACACAGTAGCGCAAAAGAAATTTCCCCCGCATATCCAATCGGTGAATGTGGTAAATACCACCCAAATTACCAACGTGGACCGGATATGCACCCTTACGGATGGCAACTCAACGGAACTAGTTGTCCCACAATATAAACTAGGGCCGATCACCTTCAACCGCACGGATCATCCGGTCAACGCCAATCAGGGCAATCCAGCTGCACTAGTCCTCGACCCAATAATAGACAGGTTCCACCTCACCCGAGTCCTTATGGACGGTGGCAGCAGCCTAAATCTGCTTTACCAGGGCATAGTGCACAAGATGGGAATCGATCATTCAGCGATCCCACTAAATCCACTTTCAGAGGCATTATACCAGGTGCGGAAGTTAGCTGTACAGGCTCCATTGCCCTTGAGGTAGTCTTCGGATCACCAGAAAATTACCATACCGAAGAGTTAATCTTCGAAATCGTCCCTTTTCGCAGTAATTATCTAGCACTGCTCGGACGAACCGCGTTCGCTCGATTCAACGCGGTGCCACATTATGCCTACCGTAAGCTCAAGATGCCCGATCCACACGGCGTCATTATGGTTCATGGCAAGGCCGAACCTTCCCTCGGCACCAACAAATACACCACTGCCTTAGCAGCAGGAACAACGAGCAGCATCTTGCAGCCGAACCTCGAGTCACCGTCCAGGCTCCCGGACACCGTCAAGGGGCTCCGAGCTACTTCGCGGAAGGATACCCCGGCTCGTCCAGAGCTCAACTAAACACTCCGGCGAAGGCCAGGACAGGCCGAACTCAGCGGTTCAACCGCCCTCCGGCACGTAAACATTTCTTACATTTCCTTCGCAGGTTCACCTTTGCACCGACCAGGACGGACTACACGGAGGCAGCTTGAATGCGTTAGGGAATCCTTAGACATTCCCCACAGTGACCATCCGGCTATATTACGGATCCGCACTCAACCTCTTCCCCCTGGTCACAGCAGGTTCTGCTATCATAACCCTTTTTATCACATTACTTGTACCCATACGCATAGACGTATTATTCAAATACAACATGTGGATTTATATGAAGTTTACCTGCTGATTATTTCTTATCAAAATCAGTTTGTCAAGTGGCATTCGTACACAGAGATATGCCTTATATATGCCAGGGGCTTCGTTTTTCCCGTAACACGGCAATAAAAGTCCGAACACCTTCATGGAAGTTCGGCACCCCGAACTTAGAGCATTATATGCATCAGCTCCAAATCATGTCTTGGGTCAATAGTTGGGTTTGCCCGGCTCCCATGTTTTGGTACCTTACGTTCCGCTATATCGGCTAAGGTAACACTGGGAGAACTACTGTGATTGTGTCCTGGTTCTTCCGGATGAGCACCTAAGTAGAGAAAGCCGAAAACTGACTGTCATGATATGGCGAGAGTGGTCAGCTGTTCGAGTGGTTACAAAATCTTTAAGGATTTCCCCTGCATAATGCCATAACCAATGCAGCGTGCAATGGATCGGTTTTTCTCCGATCAGGCGCTTATAGAGCCCCTAGTACGGTCTTCCGAACACAAGGTGTTGCGCCTACCATACTAAAGCTCCTATGGCTAAGTGAGAGTGATAAAGCCCTATAGTCTGATTGCCTGGTTCGTTGTGCTGGGCACCTCCTTAGAAGGACCCAAAACTGGGATAAAGAGTGCTCCGGTTTATCCCGAACACCTAATACTTCTTACGTGGGAAGGTAAGCGACGGTCGCCAACTCCTGTGTTTAACATAAAAGCGGCCGCAGGGAGGGTAAACTTTTATATAACAGGCGACAAATAAATGACCTTGTTCAAACATTACAAAAGACTACACGATTGGCATTCATGGAAATATAATGTCCTTCGTGCATAGTTCCGCTGCAAGGTAGGATCCCTTCAGGACATTCTGATAATATAATTCGGGCTTGCGGTGCTCCTTCCCCTCAGCTTCTCGGAGTCCATCTTCCCCCAGTGCACCTTTGCGCGGGTGAGGGCCATTCCCGCACCTTCTATACAGACCGACCGCTTGATGACGTCAAGTCTAGGGCAAGCATCTACAAGCCGCTTCACGAGTCCGAAGTAGCTGCTTGGAATCGGCTCGGTAGGCCAAAGTCGGATAACCAAATCTTTCATGGCTAGTTCCGCCGCCTTATGCAGTTCCATCAGATGTTTCAGTTGATTGGCAAAAGGCACCGGATACTGCGGCGCCAAATACTGCGACCAGAAGAGCTTATCCGCAGTGTTCCTTTCTTCGGCTCGGTAGAATTGGGATGCATCTGATATGCTGCGAGGTAGCTCAGCAAATACCCCTGAGAAATCCGGATTCAAAATTAGAAACAGAGTTTTCCCTTCAAATACTTGCTTTACATGGAAAAAGCCTTACCCGCCGCGATCTTTCTCGTCTCCTGGATCCCCTGCAGGGTGCTTTGGGTTTCCCAGGCGTCGCTTCGTGGCTTTGACGCCTTTGGTGAGTTCGGATTCTTTCTCCAAACTCTGCTCCAAGGTCTCGCATTTCCATATGGCCTCTTGCAGCTCCTGCTCAGCTTTAATAACTCTGGCCTCGTGTTTCTCACGAAGAGTCCGCTCTGTGGCCATCTTTTTCTCGGCCTCGGCAACAGCCCTTTTGAGGGCCTCGACTTCGGTCATAACCCCTAGCACAAATTATGCAGTTTGTTTCATACTAAAAATCTATTCCGCAATAAATGTGAGCAAAGCTTGTGCATACCTTGTTTATCTCTCAACTGCATTCTCAACTCGCCAAGCTCTTCCATGGCCCGCTCCAAACTTTGCTTCAGTCCGGAGATCTCCATGATCTGAGAGGCAGCAGCAGCCGCCAGGCCTTTGCTTGTAGGTAAGAAGAGAAGTCATTCAATGAGCCTTCCTGTGATCATTAATTCGATCCCCATGCAGTTCTTTCTCTCACCGAGCAAAGTATCGTGGGCTACTATCTATACTACGACACTCTTTGACAACTCATAAAACATACCTCAAAGCCTCTTATAAGGCTGATACAGGCTTCGTTCAGTCCACTCTCAGTTGACTGAATCTTCTCAATCACCGCACCCATAAGGGCACGGTGTTCATCAATGATGGAGGCATCTTTCAACGCCACCATCAAAGCGTCCGCCACTTCTGGATAGACAGAGGTCGCTGGTGGAACAGGCACGCCCCCTCCAGCCGAAGGGGGCTGCCTGCTTGTTCTGGAGCCGTATAGGTCTCTGGAATCGCATCCGGTTGGGAGCCAGACTCAGGATCGCCCCCACCATCGGCCCCCACGGGAATCTTTTCCCCCATATGTTCGGCCCCTGAGGTTTGACCTCTAGGCGCCGCCTTCACGATTTTTCCCTTTCCTCCTTGGCCGGGGTCCTTCTGGGATGAAGCCTCGGTGTAATACACCTGTCTGGAGGAAGGGGCCTTTGGGGGCATCCCGCTCTCCATAGCATTTGAGCTCAGCAAATCCTCTGATGAGTACTGTTTGGTACGGGGCCTCGCCGAACTATACAAAAAATGGCTTAGGTTAAAATATTAAGCCACGATGAGTCCGGACGCCTAAAACGTGCTCGGATCTTACACACTTAGGAGTTCACCAGGGGTTGGGCCCTCGAATCTCATGCTAGGCCGCTGTCGGCGGCGGCAGTGGACTCCTCCGGAAGAGGAGCCTTTCCCCTTTTGGGCAGCTCGGCCTCCAAGTTTGCGGAGGTCGTCCTCTTCTTTCTTCCACCTGTAGGGGATTCATCTTCCTCCTCCTCGTCCTCTTCGAAGGCGGAATGGGCATTGGAGCCTTTGGATATGGTGTTTGAAGTGCCGCGGCGGCGAAGGCCGCCCCGGGTCTTTTTGGCCTCCCTTTCGGCCGTCTTCTTGGGCACCTTGTAAGGCACCAGCACCAGCATCTTCGTCAGAAGTGGGATGTCCGGTTCTTCGGGCAGCGGGGCCGGACAATGCATCCGCTCCGCCTTCTTCGTACAGCCCTGGAGAATTGTATAAAACGCGTTAAGCGCTTCCCTTGGGTTACACGGATAAAAAGTTTTCGATGACTTACCGAACTTGCAGGGTGGGACAGTTGATACCCGCGGTCCTCGGCGGAATCCGACCATGATTTGCTGGACTTAAAAAGCACCTTCCAAATGTCCTTGTGTGAGGAGCCGAAAAGCTCCCACAAGGTATGATGCCTGGCCGGAACAAATTCCCATAAATTGTAAGTCCGGTGCTGACAAGGCCAGATCCGGCGAACTTAGATCACCTGGACCATATTGATAAGTTCAATGTTCTTGTCTCCCATATCCTCTACGCGCGTCTGGAGCGCTGACACTTCGTCGGATGAGGACCAGTCCAGGCCTTTCTTAATCCAGGATGTAAGCCGCAGGGGGGCACCGGATCGGAATTCGGGAGAGGCGGCCCATTCCTTGCCGCGCGGCTCCGTGATGTAAAACCACTGTTGTTGCCACTCCCTAATATAATCATTAAAGGTTCCCGTTGGCCATATGACGTTGGGCATCTTGCTCACCAGAGTGCCTCCGCATTCGGCGTGCTCGCCGCCCACCACCTTGGGCTTCACGTTAAAAATCTTCAGCCATAAACCGAAGTGCGGTGAAATGTGGAGAAAATCCTTGCACACGACAATGAATGTCGAGATGTTGAGGAAGGAATTAGGGGACAGGTCGTGTAGATCGATCCCATAACAATACATGATGCCACGAACGAATGGGTGGAGGGGAAACCCTAGCCCGCGGACAAAGTGAGAGAGGAATACAACCCTTTCGTGGGGTTCCAGAGTAGGGACGATCTGTCCCGCCGTCGGGAGACGGTTGCTGATTTCCTTGGCCAGGTACCCGGCCTCCCGAAGCTTTTTGATATCCTTCTCTCGGACGGTAGAGGCCATCCATTTGCCTCCTGCTCCGGACCCAGACATCTTCGGAGGACCGTTTATGGGCAGGGAAGACGAACGCTTGGGCGCTGGAGCTTGAGCAGAAGGGAATGAATCAGGAAGAAGGTGTGGGTGAAAAGAGTAACTCCTTGTCCCTTTATAAGGCCGGAAGAGGCGATGCGCCTCCCCACTCACCTGGTAAAACCTCTTATTCCCTAAGCGCCACAATTGATGGCGCGGCTAGGTTACCCACACCCGTATTGATGAGAATCCCGTGATAAGGGGACACGATCTCTGCTTCGACAAGACGTGCCAAGAAAACTGCCTCGCGATATGTGCAGTGCTGGTTGAGAAAAATGGTTCGAATAATGACCGGGCCATGGCATGATGTCATGCTGCTAAACATGTCAGCAGATTAGATTTGTGGAAATATTATTCTCTCTACGGTGGTATGTGGAACTTGTTTTGCAGAGCCGGACACTATCCTTGTGTTCAAAATCTTCTATGGAGTATTCGAAGGAAGAACCCGCCTTGCAATGTCGTATACAAATCTGCGCGTTGGACTCATCGTCATTGAAGGCTGGTTCAGGCGCTACTGATGGAGTCCTGGATTAGGGGGTCTTCGGACAGCCGGACTATATCCTTTGGCCGGACTATTGGACTATGAAGATACAAGATTGAATACTTCGTCCCGTGTCTGGATGGGACTCTCCTTGGCGTGGAAGGCAAGCTTGGCAATACGGATATGTAGATCTCCTTCCTTGTAACCGACTCTGTGTAACCCTAGCCCCCTCCGGTGTCTATATAAACCGGAGGGTTTAGTCCATAGGACAACAACAATCATACCATAGGCTAGCTTCTAGGGTTTAGCCTCTACGATCTCGTGGTAGATCAACTCTTGTAATACTCATATCATCAAGATCAATCAAGCCGGAAGTAGGGTATTACCTCCATCGAGAGGGCCTGAACCTGGGTAAACATCGTGTCCCCCGCCTCCTGTTACCATCCGCCTTAGACGCACAGTTCGGGACCCCCTACCCGAGATCCGCCGGTTTTGACACCGACAATGCCGAGTCCTCAAATGCAAAAAAATGAATTTACTTTATGTTGTCAAATAATAAATTCCTTGGAAAGTGTTGGTATGGAGGGCACCCGTGGATACGGCTAGCCATGGAAAGTGAAAGAATGGTGGAAAAAGGAATAAACTTTATTTTCTGTTTGGGAACCGCCTATGGCATATCTAGCATGGACACTGTTCGTTTTCGTTGGTGGGATGGATACACCTCCCAAAAAGTTTTTATCTCTAATTTTTCGCTTTGAGCTCTAGCACCTCTACAAATCCCTACTTCCCTCTGCGAAGGGCCTTTCTTTTAATTTATGCAATTTTTATTTTGAAATTTGAGTCTCCATCTTCTCTCATAAAAAGCACCAACTAGGAGGCAATATGATCGTGCTCAAGTATTGGGTGTAGTTAATATTCGAGTGTGTTTCACGAATGGATCAATGTTTGAGCATGATGGGCTAGGGATAACTTATTTTAGCATTGATACTTTGGAAGACATGGTTGCTTGTTGATATGCTTGAGTATCTAAATTATTATGTCAAAACTAGACTATTGCTTTGAACAACTAAAAGTCCAAATGTCCATGCCATAAAGAAAAGAATATGTTATGACTTGATGAACAACACTCCACATCAAAAATTCTGTTTTTATCACTTACCTACTCGAGGATGAGTAGGACTTAAGCTTGGGGATGCTGATACGTCTCCAACGCATCTCTAATTTTTTATTGTTCCATGCTGTTTTATTATCAATCTTGGATGTTTTATAATCATTTTGTAGTCATTTTATATCATTTTTTGGTACTAACCTATTGACATAGTGCCAAGTGCCAGTTGATGTTTTTCCATGTTTTTTACATCGTAGGAAATAAATAACAAACGGAATCCAAATGCCACGAAACTCCACAATGATTTTTTATGGTCCAGAAGGAAGGCAATGGGCCCTGGTTGCACTGGGGTGCCCGAGGGGGCACAACCCACCAGGGCGCGCCAGAGGCTCAGCGCGCCACAGGTGGGTTGTGCCCACCTCGGGTGCCCCCCGGACCGCCTCTTTGCTCTACAAATACCACAATATTCCAGAAACCCTAGAAGGGGCATCGAAATATTCATCCAGCCGCCGCAGAGTCTAGAACTACCAGATCCAATATAGACACCATCACGGAGGGGTTCACCACTTCCATTGATGGCTCTCCGATGATGCGTGAGTAGTTCCTTGTAGACCTTCGGGTTCGTAGTTAGTAGCTAGATGGCTTTCTCTCTCTCTCGCTGGATTCTCAATACAATGGTCTCTTGGAGATCCATATGATGTAACTCTTTTGCGGTGTGTTTGTTGGGATCTAATGAACTTTCAGTTTATGATCAGTCATATCTTTTTATATCCATGAAAGTTATTTGAGTTTCTTTGATCTCTTAGATCTCTTATAGCCTCGTATTCTTCTCTGATATTTGGGTTTTGTTTGGCCAACTTGATCTATTTATCTTACAATGGGAAGAGGTGCCCCGTAGTGGGTTCGATCTTACGGTGCTCGATCCCAGTAACAGAAGGGGAAATGACACGTACGTATGATTGCTAATAATGATAAAAAGACGAGATCTATATCTACCGCCATATAGATAAACGGATCTTGTCTACATCATGTCATCGTTCTTATTGCATTACTCCGTTTTTCCATGAACTTAATACACTAGATGCATGCTAGATAGCGGTCGATGTGTGGAGTAATAGTAGTAGTTGCAGGCAGGAGTCGTTCTGCTAATCTTGGACATCATGCCTAAATAATGATCATTGCCTGGATATCTTCATGAGTATTTGAAGTTCTATCAATTGCCCAACAGTAATTTGTTTACCCACCGTGTGCTATTTTTCTCGAGAGAAGCCACTAGTGAAACCTATGGCCCCGGGTCTTTCTTGTCATATATTTGCTTGTGATCTACTTTTCCTTTGCATTTTTATTCATATCTATTAAACCAAAAATACAAAAATACCTTGCTGCACTTTATTTATTTGCGATCTATTATTTCAATCTATTACAATTTATCTCACGTCCGCTTGCCAATTTCTGGCGCCGTTACCCGAAAGGGATTGACAACCCCTTTAACATGTCGGGTTGCAAGGTGTTGTTATTTGTGTGTAGGCGTTGTTTACGTTGTGTTGCTTGGTTCTCCTACTGGTTTGATACCTTGGTTTCATAACTGAGGGAAATACTCTACCGTTGATGTGCTACATCATCCCTCCTTCTTCGGGGAAATACCGACGTAGTTCTAGCTACCATCAAGGCGAGACATAAGATCAATGCAATAACTGTTGCAAGATCCCTTGTCACCCATCTTAGGATAGATGGTACGGATGATACATTGGTACATGATGTAGTAAGGAGATCTCCAAATAGAAACTTGATTCAGATCCTTCATCTTTTCCTCCTCAGTAAGATCATTGTCGGTGTTCTGGGAACGGGGGTCCCCAGACTTGCCTGCCTGCGGCCTGCGGCGTGGCTCGAAGGAGGCCCAACACGGCCCATCTGAATCAACGCAAGCTCAAGACCTCGCGAGGGGCCAAGCCTCACGGGCGGACGACAAGGAGCTTCTCGTGCACTGCCTGGCCAGCTGGCTCATGAGGAGGCGGAGAGTTCAAGGCAGGGTACCTCGCGAGGTGCCCATGACGCAGCCATGACGACCAAGGGCGCCAGCCGGGCGCCAGCCCTGCAGAAGGTCCCCTTTCCTCTTTGGTGCAAAGGAGCAAGCGCAGCGAGGGCATCAAGCAAAGGCATCCGCTTCGTGCAACAAGACCAAGACCAGCCCAACGACCGGAAGGGAGTCATCGTGGAGCCCAAGCAAGCGCCATCACTGAGCCTTTGGCGCGAGGACCAACTTTAGTCAGATAAGTGTACCCATTGTCCCTTCAAAATGGCCAATTGTTGGTGCCCTTCCCGCCAAGATTTAGGAAGAGGCCCAGGGCCTTCGCCATAAATAGGAGTAGCCACCCCTGGGCGGGAGATCTGGATTCTCATCAAGAAACCAGAGCTAGAGCGACCGAGCACCACCTAGCAGTTCATCGACTCGCCAAGAACAGACCTCACGAGGCTGTTCTTCCTTGTATTGTTCCTCATCAGCCCAAGAGGCAATCCACCACACCACACACCGGAGTAGGGTATTACACCACAATGGTGGCCTGAACCAGTATAAATCTCGTGTCTCTTGTGCTGTTCTGCTTAGTAGTTTAGGTCCCAAGGATTCGGCGAGGTGCGTAGACGGTGGAGGGTTGATCTCCGCTACACCCCAAAGAAATTCGAACCTCAAGGGTTTGCCGAACCCGAACCGACATTTGGCGCCAGTAGGGGTGCGCCGAATCCACCTTCGCCACTCGTGTTCCGTCGCGATCGTCATCACCATGTCCGCCACTGCTGGCAACCTGATCTCTGGGCGCGGGCCCGCCCACAGCAGAGCCGCCACGGGCGCACCCTGCGCCCTGTGCAGCTCACGGTTCAGGGAGGCTGAGGGCCGCGGGCGGCGCGACAGTCTCCGACGGTTTCACGCTGCAGGCGCGGGTCGGCAGCAAGGCCTCCAATCACGCCACGACCACGCCACCGCACACCCACCGGAGTAGGCGAACTCGAGGGCCGCACAGTGGCCCGAGAGCTGCTGCAGTGCAGGCTATCGGAGCGCGGGCGTTGCTGGAGCGCGAGTGGCAGAGCCTCGGGCTTCGCCACCTGGGGCTCACCCTTCGCACTCCAGCTTCCATCTCTGGCCCAGGCGCCCCTGCTGGGCTCCACGCTGTTCCTGCTGGCTCCAAAGCTACTCCAACACCGGGCGGTTGTTACACTGGGCCGGGCGGCGGGTTGCCCCGCCCCGGGTCCGCTGGAGAAGAAGGACTCGACGAACCCACGGCCCAGCTTGACCGCCGCCACCACCCCACGCTGGGCAAAGAGATTGCCAGAGCCGCATGGCACGCTGAGCACTATGGCGTGGCCTTCGGGATGACGGCGCAGAAGAATATGTGCCCCACATGATGGACCAAGGGCACCCGCATGAGGGAGAACAAGGCTCGCCTCAGCCCGAGCCGGGGGATGAGGCGCCGTAAGCTGAGCTCTTCCAGAGCCTCGTGGATTGTCCTGGCTGGTCGCGCCGGGCGACGACATCGGGTACCGCTACTTCCTCAGAGCAAGTACGCTAATCATGGATCGCAGGAGGTGCAGGTCGCCGCGGCGAGCAGCTGCCTCACTCCCGCAGTCTCCCACCCCTCGGGAGGAGGGCGCAGGGAGCTGCAGGAGAGGGGCCGAGATCCAACATCACCACCGCGACGCTCGAGCAAGGCATGCTCAGAGGTAGGCCCTCCGCTGGGAGGTGCCTCAAGGCCTGCCTCATGGAGGACCTGTGGTCGCTGGGGAACCGGGCGACCACCGCCTACCCCATCGGGCGGGCGCCCTGGCTTCCGGTCGTCGCTGATGGCACTAGAGTGTGGCGCAAGGCGGGCCCCTGCCCCGGCGAGCATGAAGCAAGGCCGGTACTCTGTGAAGAAGGCCCAAAGCCTGTGAAGCTCGCCGCCTGCGACACTCTCACGTAATAATGAGAGGGGCTGTACATGCCCCGAGTCTCAGGGGTGCCGGCCTCAGCCCCGGGCTCCCTCCCACGCCAGGCAAGGCAGCACTTAGCTCTGCTACAAGTGAGAAGACGCCCAAGACTAGACTAGGTGCCGGACGCTGCTTTTCTTCCGCTTTCTTTCCCTTTGGTTGTCACTTTCCCCGCTGGATTTGAGTTGATTCAATTTGAGATTTGCGGTGTTCGGGAAGGTGCTTAGTCTCGCTCGAGCAAATCTCGCTTTCAAGCTACCACTCCGCCAGCTGCCTCCTCGCGAGCCCCTCGCGAGCCGGGCCAGGCCTAGCTTGTGCACGGCCCAGCCTGCCGCCGCCAAGGCCCTCTCCGGAGGGTTTTATTGCAGATCCCACGGATTCGATCAGAGACACTGATCACCGCAGCCTCCCACCGCTATCTCAGGGCTCAGACGAAACAAAGGTAAACCGCCAACCAGCACGCCGCTTAGCCAACCACTTGGCTGGGCGTGAGTGGGCTATGTAACACCTGCTAATACGATGAACACAAGTTTTACATGAGGGGCTCCCTCCCAAAATGCTCACAGCCATCAGGCCAAAGCCTGAGTTCTATTCATGCAGGGTAATGGAACAGGACAATACATAATCAGTCGGATAAACTCTAATGCGCCCTCAAGAGCACCTCCCGAGCTGTCGGCGCGGCCGGCCTCGCTGCCGCTGTCTCAAGTGGCCATCGGTGGCGCCAGGTTGCTCACCACGCCGCCTCATCGGCAGCCACGATCACGCCATTGTTTGAAGCAAAGGCCCCGACGAGAGCATCCACATTGTCTTGCACCCAATGCGCGAGGTCGCCTTGACGGCCTGGGAATCTGGGCGATGGCTGCGCCAAAGTCGGGTGGGGGTCCATGTTCCGGAGATGGCTGAAGACGCAAGAAAAGGCGCTACCAAGCAGCGCCGCGCTCTCTCTTCCACCAACCTATTGGCCCTGACCGATCACGCTTCCAGCCAGGCCACCACATCGGTGAAAACTCAAGGTTGCCGGGCGAGTTAATCACAGGCGCTCGCCAACAGCCGCCAGCAGATGTTACCCAAGGCTGTGTTGGCTCTTTCCTGGAGCGCAGGAGCATGGGCCGCTCATGCTCCAGATTCGGCCGCTGACGATCTCGTCCGTGATTCTAGCTACAGCCTCTGCCTCCCCACCCACATGGCGAAGAAGGAGCACCTCGGCCTGAGAGGTGGCTGACTCGCCACCACCTCGAGGGCGGCCCAAGAGCATCAGCCCGCCGCCGCCTCCTCCAGCTTGGCCTCAAGGCAGCATTCCTGCCTCAGCCTCGGCTCGATCAACCCCAGCCTCTCCTCGAACTCAAGGCCGAGGTTCAAGCTGTCGCCACTCGGCGTCCGACCTCCTCCAGACGCGGGCTTCCTGCAGCGACCTCATCCTCCGCCTGGCCGCCAAGCGCCTCCTCGCTCCAAGTGCTCAGATTGCTGCTGCTCGGGCGGCTTCAAGCGCCAACGCCTCACGCTCGAGCTCCGCTGGTCGCCGAGGCCACCTTCATCGACGCGAGGCTGCCTCGCGCAGCTCCACTTGCTCCTCCAAAGGAGTGACACCGGGCCAGGAGTTCCCATGCCTGGCCTCCGCCGCCTCTCGCCACTGTTAGCTTCCTGGCCTCCTCGACGGCCCGAGAAGGCCTCCCGAGAGGCTGCCAGCGACGCTTTGGCCTCTCATCGCAAGATCACGCTGATGGCGCCGCAAGGGCAATAGCGCCTCCACACGCCTCATGCCAGCGCAGGCCTCGGCCTCAAGGCGCTTTCATCAAGAAGCCACCACCAAGAAGGCTCACCGCCAGCCGCCTCTTCAAGAAATCTTGGCGGCGACGCGCGCCCCGGGCCAGGCACGCTCTTCCACACCATCAACCGCCCCAAGAGAGCGCGGAGCCACAATCAACACTCCTCCGGCAGGGGCTGGGGCTGGCACCGCTGACGGCCGAGCACGCCATGCCGTGAAGCCCGCCCGGAGCCAGCCCACCCTGCATTTAAGAGCGCAGGAAGCGCCACCAATCGCTGTCCACGACTGCAAGAAGCCCACGCAGGCTTGCTATGCCACGAGAAGGCTCGCGAGAAGGGTCGTGAGGCGCGCAGAGCTCGACGCTGGGCCGTGTTCGCTTCTGATCGCCTCACCACAAGGGCTCCACCGCCGGAGCACTCAAGGACGGGAGGGGCGGCCGAGGGGGACGGCCTCACCCGCCTCCGCGAGTTCGGCAGAAGGGCCTGCAGGCAAGGATCAGATAAGTAGCGTAAGGATCAGAGCTGGAGAAGGAGAAGGCTTACTCATCAGTGGCGGCATTTCCCACGCTTTAGCAAAGACAAGGGTAATTATCGCCTGTGGCCTCCCTTCTTCTCGAGGGCCTCAAAGTCCACGCGAAGCGACCTAAGATTTGAGCGCAGGGGTCAGCCTCATGACGAGGAGAAGCATCAAGGCGACTCCGGCTGTGGGCGCCCGCCTGACGCGGCTGCTGGTCGCCCCACCAAGAGAAGCAGCAGGGCCTTTGGGCCTCATCCGCAGGCGCCATGGCAGCTGCCCGCCGCCTCAGCCACAGCTGCATGAGCTTCAGGAGCTGCCCTCATGAGGCCGCCTGGCGCTGTCACCCCGGCGGGGTCCTTTCGGCCTCCGGGCGGCTCGTGCCTCCTGCCCCGCCACTTGAGGAGGAGTCGCCTTGGCCGACTGGAAGGGTAGTCACCATCACTGGATTCTCGCGAGGCCCCTGAGGCCAGGGCGCGCCCCCATTCACAAAGACATGCATCTGGTTCACAAAGTCACCCCTGTTCCGCAGGGGTACAGCAAGGCCCTCCATGCCGGATGTCGGGATTGAGGTCACCAACAGACCAGGAGCACTGCCCTCAAAGACTTCAAAGGCCAGTCCTCTTTCCGAGCCTCATACGATCATCAAGCTCACTGAAAGCCCACATCCGTGGGAGGGCGTTGAGAGGAGCGACACGGCATAGCAGGAAATCCTTCACCACCTTGGGCGCCACACGCCAAGCTTTCAGAACTCTAAGCGCGCCAGACGAAAGCAAACCGGGTCCCAATGAGTGTCACTTGGCCCCAGCCTGAGTTGGGGACAGCAGCGAAGATGGCTCCGCTGCCAGGGCTGGGCACCCTAACGTCCCACGTGACAGCCACCGCCAAACCCAAAGCGAGGGCGGGGAAGACTGAAGTCAATTCCGAAGCCGCTGTCTCAAGCGCAGCGATGAAGCTCACGCACTCGAGCATTGAATGGGGCCGACGAGGCGCAGAGAGAAGAAGTGGCGCAGCAAGGCAATCAAGGAATGATGCCCATCATTGCCTCACAAATGAATGCAAATACCGCAGAAGGGTGATGGATTCATGACCCAGATGCATCATATGGATCTGGTAATGGGAAAGCACGACATTGAAGAAATCTCGAGAAGGGGGAACCAGTCCCGCCCAAAGGGCGCCGGGCGGCACCGACCTCGTGGGAATCTCACAACGGAGAAGTGAGACACAGGCCAGGCCGTCGCCCTCCCCGCACTCATTGAAGATGGTGGCCAGGCCGAGCAGACCTTGCCCAGCCCTCTTGGTTGACTATGACCGCCAATCGACGGGCGGGGCCACTGCCGACGCACGAAGCGAGGCGGGCGGCATCGGGTTTTTCCTTTTCCTTCTCGCCGGGGCCATGACGGCAGGAAGGAGATGGGGAAGGTTCGAGATCGTGAGGATGCAAGAGCTGGAGTTCGAGAGATGGAAGGACAGGAGCACTCAAGCGCAGTATGGGGAACGGATGTATACAGCAGCGTGTCCGCTTAGCAAGGCACGTAAATAAGGAGGCGTGGGGAGAAAAGCGACGCTGTCTAATCAACCGCCACGCTGGCGCACAAGGTCAAGAGGTTATTAGGGCCCGCGACGCCAGACTTGCCCCTTTCGCCTCTCGCTGCCGAAGTTCGGGCGTGTCAGGCCCGGGGCTATGCCGGGCGCTCGGGAACGGGGTCCCTGCACTTGCTCGCTCATGCCTGCGGCGTGGCTCAAGGAGGCCCAGACGGACCATCTTCATCAACGCAAGCTCAAGACCTCGTGAGGGGCCAGATTGCTGGGCGGACGACAAGGAGCTTCTCAGAACGGCCTCGTCAGTGGGCTCATGAGGAGGCGGAGAGTTCAAGGCAGGGTACCTTGCGAGGTGCCCATGACGCAAGCCATGATTTACCAAGGGCGCCAAGGCGCCAGCCGCGCAGAAGTGTCCCCTTTCCTCTTTGGTGCAAGGGAGCAAGCACAGCGCGAGAGCATCAAGCAAAGGCATCCGCTTCGTGCAACAAGATCAAGACCAGCCCAACGGCCGGAAGGGAGTCATCGTGGAGCCCAAGCAAGCGCTATCACCAGAGTTTTGGCAAAGTAGGACCAACTTTAGTCAGATAAGTGTACCTGCTGTTCCCCTTCAAATGGCTAATTGTTGGCGCCTTCCCGCCAATATTTGGGAAGAGGCCCAGGCCTTCGCCTATAAATAGGAGTAGCCACCCCTGGGCGGGAGATCCGGATCCTCATCAAGAAACCAATAGCTAGAGCCACCAACACCACCTAGAAGTTCATCGACTGCCAAGAAAGCACCTCACGAGGCTGTTCTTCCTTGTATTGTTCCTCATCAGCCCAAGAGGCAATCCACCACACCACACACTCGGAGTAGGGTATTACACCACAATGGTGGCCTGAACCAGATAAATCTCGTGGTCTCTTGTGTTGTTCTGCTTAGTAGTTTAGGTCCCAGGATTCGCGAGGTGCGAGACGGTGGAGGGTTGGATCTCCGCTACAGACTCCCAAAGGTTCGAACCTCAAGGGTCTGCTGAACCTGAACCGACAATCATCAAGCTCCTTAAGAAGATAGCCACAAGCCTCAACGGCTTTCGGTTTGTGATTTGGGTCATCTTTATGGATCTTGAATCCAACGTTCGGAAACCCAAGAGCAGCGACAAACTGAGCATAGGTGGAAGTGAGCTCGGTGTCAGAGGTCATCCAGGTGATGGTCTTGTTAGGAGCAAAGAAGCAAGTGTCATAAAACTGATGGATAGCAGCCTGGTTAAAATCATGTTGAAATGCAAACGGAGCAGCAAGGCCGGATGACTCAATGAGCTCAATGGCACCGGGGTACTTCACGGGATGTGTCCGAATATGTGCTAAGTCAATGAAGTGGTGCAGAGAGAGACCCTTTGGGAGGACAACAGAGGTGTAGATATCTGCCTGAACATTTGTGTGAAAACGTTGATCCAGAGAGTCTTGAACCACCTCAAATTGATCAACATCATGCCGGAACTTAAGATATGCAGGCTTGGGCACTTTGGTGAAATCCTTGAGGACACGCCCATCAAGTTGAGGAGCCTCAAGAGGTATGTGACGACCATCTGCATGCTGCTGATTGGGAGGAGGAGAAGGCATGTGGGTGGCCCTTCGAGAACCGCAGGGGTGGGACGAAAACACCACATGAACACCACGCTCCTCTTCTTCCATCTATTCTTCATAGTCACGGCCCTCGGCATAGGAGGACTCCTCGATCATAGGACGTTTCCCAGCACGCTTGCACGGACGCATCTCCTCTTGAGAGTCATCAGAACCACCATGATGGGAGGCTGAAACCAAGGGGAGAAGAACATGGACAAAACATAGTGAGCCCTTGGCACAAACGGGGACGATGAAAACTGTAACCGAACGGTCATAAATTACCACGGGGCAGAGGTACCCCCGGCATCCTTGCGAACGGTGTGCTTGATTTTCACCATCGTGGGATGAACCTCACCTGAGAGATTATCCATGAGAGAAAGGGGATCACCACCGTGTACACGAATGAGTGATGGAGACGAGAGACAAACGAGGAACCAGGCAGAAGGGGTACCATATCAGGACGAGGGGTGACGGAGAGGAGGCTGGGGGCGCGGCGAAGCGGCCCCCCGGCGATGGCGAGGAAGAAATCCCCCCCCCCCCTCGGCGGCGGACACAGTCGTGGGGTGGGGGAAAAGGATAGGGCAACTACCCAGATAGGCCTGACCCCGAAGAATTTATATGGGCCGCAAACGTCATCGGACGACCGACAGAGGTCGGACGTCTGGGCACTGGTGGACGTGCTAGGCGACAAACGGTCGGAGAACCTCGGACGTCCGAGACCTGGGGAGAGATTTGGGATGTGCACGATTTCTGCACAGCAACCGGGCATCTGAGTGACGTCGGACGACCGAAAGCTGTGAGTCATCGGACGTCCGAGAACCGTCGGACGACCGGTGGCAAAAGTTTTGACAGACAACGCAAGAAATATCTAGATGAACCAAAATACAAGAATGCGTAAATGATAAAATTCTATGGGCAATCAGACATGAAAGATACCACATGATGAGCAACTAGACACACATGTTATGAAACCCAAGTGTGATCGGGCATCCCCTCCTTTGAGGGGAGTCGGTGGCCAATAGGCCACCATGTGTGAGTATAAGTGTCATGATGCCGCGAAGATAATGTCCTTTGGCTCAATAACACTACCCCATCATTTAAAGTACCGTAGTTCGAAGAACATGGTAACTTTGAAAGTGTTTATTCTTTTTATGCATTATATAGTGTGAGAGTACTCATGAGTTGAGTGTCTCCCCCTAAACATATGCCTACATCTAAACAAGACATGAAGTAAATGCATGGATGGGTACTAGATTTCACATAATGTTGTCAAGCTCCAAGATACCAAGTTAACGCCTAAGTTGAAAAAACCTTGCTTCATCCAATGGCTTGGTGAAAATGTCTACAAGTTGCATATATGTACCAACATCAGCAATATCAATGTCACTGAGGGAGTCCTGGATTAGGGGGTCCTCGGACAGCCGGACTATGTACTTTAGCCGGACTGTTGGACTATGAAGATACAAGATTGAAGACTTCGACCCGTGTCCGGATGGGACTCTCCGTGGCGTGGAAGGCAAGCTTGGCAATACGGATATGTAGATCTCCTCCTTGTAGCCAACTCTGTAATTCCCTAGCCCTCCGTGTCTATATAAACCGGAGGGTTTAGTCCGTAGGACAACAACAATCATACCATAGGCTAGCTTCTAGGGTTTAGCCTCTACGATCTCGTGGTAGATCAACTCTTCTAATGCTCATATCATCAAGATCAATCAACCAGGAAGTAGGGTATTACCTCCATCAAGAGGGCCCGAACCTGGGTAAACATTGTGTCCCCCGCCTCATGTTACCATCTGCCTTAGACGCACAGTTCGGGAACCCCTACCCGAGATCCGCCAGTTTTGGCACCGACATTTGTGCTTTCATTTAGAGTTCCACTGTGCCTTCACTGTAAGGCTTGATGGCTCCTTCGATCATCAGTAACGATGCGATCCAGGGTGAAGTTTTCCTCCCCGGACAGATCTTCGTATTCGGCGGCTTCGCACTGCGGGCCAACTCGTTTGGCCATCTGGAGCAGATCGAGACCTACGCCCCTGGCCATCAGGTCAGGTTCGGAAACTTGAACTATACTGCCGACATCCGCGGAGACTTGATCTCCGATGGATTCGAACCCATGTCGGGTGCACCACACGATCACGACGAGCATAATGTAACTCTACCGTCGGACACTGTTCAGGAGATCGCACCTGCAACTACTCCGTCCCTTAATCCGGAAAAAATTGCGCCATCGTAGGACGGGTGGATAGACCCCGCCACGAAAGCTGCACTCTCAGTGGCGATAGAGCCGAATACTGACTTCACCTCCCACGAGAGCCGTGGTTGTTTAACCATTGATTCGTCCCGCCACGGGCCCGAGTCGCCAAGCGTCTGCGCTTTATCGAATCTGATTGGCCACCGATCATGGAGTTTACCTCCGCAGATATCTTTCAACACTCGCCTTTCGGCGACGTGCTAAATTCATTAAAGTCCCTCTCCTTGTCAGGAGAACCTTGGCCGAACTATGTCCGGCTAGAATGGGATGCGGACGACTAGGAAATTCGCGACTCACCCACCACCCACTTAGTAGCCACTGTCAATGATTTAACCAACATGCTCGATTTCGACTCCGAAGACATCGACGGCACCGACGACGATGCAGGAGAGGAACAGGAACTATCGGTGTTATGGGAACGGGGGTCCCTAGACTTGCCTGCCTGCGGCCTGCGGTGTGGCTCAACGGAGGCCCAGGACGGCCCATCTTCATCAACGCAGCTCAAGACCTCGCGAGGGGCCAGACTGGGCGGTCGACCAGAGCTTCTCAGCACAGCCTCGCAGCTGGCTCATGAGGAGGCGGAGAGTTCAAGGCAGGGTACTCGCGAGGTGCCCGTGACGCAAGCCATGACGACTAAGGGCGCAGCCAGCCACAGCGGCCCTCCTTTCCTCTTTGGTGCAAAGGGAGCAAGCGCAGCAGAGCATCAAGCAAAGGCATCTGCTTCGTGCAACAGACCAAGACCAGCCCCAACGGCCGGAAGGGAGTCATCGTGGAGCCCAAGCAAAGGCTATCACTAGAGCCTTTGGCAAAGCGAGGACCAACTTTAGTCGATAAGTGTACCCGCTGTTCCCTTCAAATGGCTAATTGTTGGCGCCTCTTCCCGCCAATATTTGGGAAGAGGCCTAGGCCTTCGCTATATAAGTAGAGCTAGCCACCATAGTAGAAGAGGGAGAAGAAAGGAAGAAGAGGGAGAAGGATCCGCAATTGAATCCAGAGAGAGAGATAGAGACCCTATCCTCAAGCTAGAGCGACGGGACATCACTTAGCAGTTCATCACACCCGCCAAGAACAGACCCTCGAGAGGCTGTTCTTCTCTATACTCTTCTTCATCAGCCCCAGAGGCAATCCACCACACCACAAACTAGAGTAGGGTATTACACCACAACGGTGGCCCGAACTAGTATAAATCTCGTGTCTCTTGTGTTGTTCTTGCTAGTAGCTTAGGTCCCTGCGATTCGGGTGAGGTACGATGGTGGAGGGTTGGATCTCCGCCGCACCCCGTAGTTCGAACCTTAAGGGTCTGCTGAACCCGAATCCGACATTTGGCGCGCTGTAGGGCTGCGCCGAATTTGCCTTTCGTCCGCCGTTTTTCCTCGACCACCGCAACCATGTTCGACGCTGCCGGACCCGCGCTGAAGCGCCGAGCCGCTTCGCCCTATGTCGCCAGACGGCTCCCGCCGGCGGGCGCCCTCGCTGCTCCTCGCCACTCGCCGCCAACGCCGCCATCGCCCGGCGGGAACGAGCAACAAGTGTCGCCCCAGCACTGGCCCATGAGGCGGACGGCCGCACCGCCACGCCTTCGCCACCCCGCTGGTTCTTCCACGCGCTTCTCAAGGCCATGGAGACCCGAAGGCGCCATCGCGCTAACGAAGCTCCTCGCGACCGCCCGGTCGACGACGCCTACGAAGAATGGCTCGACCGAAGTCGCTGAATTGGTCCGCTGCAGGAGGTGACCCGCGCCGCCTGTCTCACAGACCGCACTCCGCCCTGCTGGCAATGAAGCTGCCGGGCACCTCAGCCGCCTCCTCAAGACGGCGCCTGGCCCTAAGGCGCGGTCCCCGGGCGGAACCTGCTCTGCCAGCGCCGGCGTGGCAAGAGCAGAGCTGCCAAGTTCCTCGCCCACAAGAAGCTGCCCGAGCGCCTCCCCGCCTCCAAAGACGTCAAGACCCTGCGCTGCCCCCACCATGCATGGAGGCCCACAAGACCAAGCTCTCGCCGTCCGAGGCCCCCAGGCCACGGGCGGGCTGCCGCGCTTTCACCACCGAAGGCGCAGCGTCGCGTGGCCCGCCAAGTTCAAGCCAGACCTGCCTCCACACTACGACGGCACAGCTGACCCTACGGAGTTCCTCCAGCTCTACGAGCTAGGCATCGAGGCTACCAACGGGGAGTTCCCCATGGCGCTCAAGGACGGAGCCCGCACCTGGCTCCTGAATCTGACCCCAGGCACGATCTCTTCCTGAACCGAGATGCGCACCCGCTTCATCGCCAACTTCCAAGGTACTCGCGACCGGCCACCCGCCGTGAGCGACATGCGCCGAATCAAGCAGCAGCCAGGGGAAAGCCTGCAAAAGTACATCCAGCTTCAACAACGCTACGCCTCAAGATCCCTGTGGTGACGGAGGAGGCCATCATCTCGCTTTTCTCCGATAGCGGCGCGACGCCAAGATAAAGGAGGAGCTGGCGATGCATGAAGATCTGTGCACCTCCCTCGAGCTGTTCAACTTGGCGACCAAGTGCACCAGGCTGAGGAGGGCGCCTCCTCCTCGAACCGCCGCGCCGGATCCCAAGAGAAGAAGCCCAAGGCTAAGGACGGAAGCGCAAGGAGGCTGCCATACCGCGTCGAACCAGCACACCAAGCGCGCGTAGATCAGCCCGAGTCCTCCAAGGGCAGCCGGCACTGCGGTACCACCACCTCCACACCCACAACACCAATGAATGTCAAGAGCCCGGCCGGGCGCCAAGGAAGGGTCGGCAGGCGCCCGAAGCGCAGCGACCGCGGCCACGGCCGAGGAGGAGGAAGGAATGCAGACGCTAGGAAGACCGCGCCTGCGCCAAGGGTGGCGCGACCAACCTCGCGAGGACCGCTGGCAAGACCCACCTCGCGAGGGGGGCTGAGGATCAGCCTCATGAGGATCGCCTGCAGGGGAACGCAGGCTCCCTCTGCCGCCGCCGCCAAGGAGAGTCTAAGACCGCATCATGACAAGGGGGCTGGGGCTTCCAGAAGCTCGGCGATCGTCAGATCCCGGGCGGAGCACAAGCCCAGCCTCTCAACAGATCTTCAAGCAGTTCGCCGCAAGGCGAATGCAGTCCTCCCTGCTCGAGTCCACGCGCCTCTCGTGGTCGGCGGCGCCATCACGCTCAACTCAGCGGATCAGCTCTGGCGCGCAGCCACGGCCGGAGTCCTCCCGATGCTTTGCTCCCCAATCATCAAGAACGGTTGGTCACCAAGACCTCATCGACGGCGGTGCGGGCTCAACGCCCCGTCCGTGGAGACATTCAACAATCTTCAAGTTCCTTACACCAGCTTCAGCCAACCAAGCCCTTTTCCGAGTCACCGACGGCTTCACCGTCCCGATCGGGCAGGTTCGCCTTCTCGTCACCTTCGGGGCCCGCCATAACTACCACACCGAGCTCATCGACTTCGACGTCAGCCCACATTCGTCGGGCGACAACGCCATCCTCGGTACCCAGCGCATAAATTCATGGTCAGAACTCCACCATGGCTACAACATCCTCAAGATGTCGAAGCGGGCGGAGTCATCACAAGGCCTCCGTGAAGAGAGAGAGATGCAGCAGCTCCCTGAGCGAAGCCAGGCCGTGATCGCTGGAAGACCTGCACACAGAGCAAGAGGCCTCCCGAGGCCGCACTCCAAGAAGAAGAAGACATCGACCGCCCGGCTCTTCAAGAAACAGGCCCCTCGTGGTCCGTGACCGGCCAGGGGAGCCTTCCATCGCAGATAGGAAAGCGCCGGCGCCTCCTCAGCAGGCTCGGGCTCTCCCCGAGGGCCACCACCTCGCCAAGGTCTCGAGGGAGGCGCTGGGCACCACGTGAGGCGTGTTTCAAGCACGCTTCTGCAAGGTGAGCAAGACCAGGAGGACAGAACCTCAAGAGTTCATCGCAAGGTCATTCAGAGCTACAGGAGTCAAGGGTCATGAGGGGCAGCCGCTGCCACTCACTGTGGCCCCCCATCCAAAGCGAGGATGGTGGGCTGCGCTCAAGCATCAACGCATTCAGGCTCAACCGAGCCGCATCTCAAAGCGCCTTTGGCCCTCGCGAGTGGGACGCTATGAGGGTCCGCCCACAGCCACGCAGACGCATGCCTTATGGCCTGCCAAACACGGCTGCTGCATACTAGCTGCCTCATGAGGACCATCCGGAGGCTCAACAGTCGCACGCCTGCAGCCTCGGCGGAGATGGAGATGGCCCGTGAGGAGCCGCCAACGCCCGGAGCCTCCCGAGGCCCCGGCCTGGGGCTCGTGAGGATCGGCCCCGCAGCCCACCGAGTCTGCTACATCAACAACCCTTCATCCCCAACATCACCAGTGACATCTTTAAGTTTTATTTCCGCCGGGAGCGCCTTTCAGGTCAGATTATTCCCTGTGCCGCGTGGGTCCGCCCTCATGCATGTATCCCTTTTATTTCATGTCGTTAGCCTATCCTGTTGGGGGCGCCTGGCTGCATCATCCCCAAGCCGCCGGGCCAGTCCCAGCAGCAGTATCCTTCATGCTTTTTCCTTAGGATTATGCTCTCGCCCACCATGCTTGTTATTTGGTGCCTTTTCCTGGGTGGCGGAATCTTGCACGCTAAAGGGGCGGCTCGAGCATCGCGACTCGTGGCTCCTACCGCCTCCGCCCTCACCTCCGGTCTTGTCCACGGCATCGCGACCTGGCTTGCCAGCCACGGCCGAGACCAGCCCGAGAGCCGGGACCCGAGGACATAGAGTTCTCATCATCTAACCCAGCTTATGCTAAAGGGGTGGTGCCCGAGCATCGCGACTCATGGCTCCTACCGCTCTCCGCCCTCACCCTCCGGGTCTTGTCCAGGCATTGCGACCTGCCTTGCCACCGACGGCCGAGACCAGCCCGAGAGCCGGACCCGAGGACGAGAGTTGCTGCGTCCGACCCAGCTTATGCTGCTAAAGGGGGTGCCCGAGCATCGCGACTCGTGGCTCCTACCGCTCTCCGCCCTCACCTCTGGTCTTGTCCATGGCATCGCGACCTGGCTTGCCAAATGACGGCCGAGACCAGCCCGAGAGCCGAGACCCGAGGACGAGAGTTGCGCCATCTAATCCAGCTTATGCTAAAGGGGGGTGCCCGAGCATCACGACTCAGGGCTCCCACTGCCTCCGCCCTCACCTCTGGTCTTGTCCATGGCATCGCGACTGGCTTGCCAACCGACGGTCGACACCAGCCCGAGAGCCGGACCAAGATGTAGAGCACCGCATCTAGCCAAATTTGCAGAACACACTCAAGACAAGGCTCTGAGCCAGCGCAACCCGCCTTTGAGGTAGGGCCTCGTGAGTCCCGCTACCGCTCACGGGTGCCCAGACACACCTCGCCCAGCCCTACTGCCAGCCACGTGTCGTGGGGCTGTATACGCCCGAGGGCTCCTCCCGAGGGGAGCCCCCCCACGCTCCAAGGAAGCACCATGCTCCGCTACTGGCCGACGACACCGCCGAGGAGCGGCTATGCCCAGACGCATGCGGAAGCGCCATGCTCCACGCTGGTGATAAATAATCGAGGTGGCCTCCGGTCGATCAACCTCAGGGAGCCCAGAGCTCAGTGTCTGCCTCGCTGCAACGCCCTCGAGCGCCAGCGCGAGGGGCTGGGCACGGGCTGCGCCTGGTCACGCCCGACGACGCTACTCCAGCCAGCCCTCGGCCTGGTTCGTCAGACGCCACTCCCCGAGCGGAGCTAAGGCACGATGCCGCTTGAGCTGCAAGGGGGACCCCGAGCATCGCGACTCAGAGCCTAACTGGTCACGTAGCCCTCACCCCTTAGTTCCGAAAGGCTAACGGCGGTTGAGGTATGCGCGGGCCGGGCTCAGAGACGAGAACAGGGTCCGCCAGATCTCACCTCCCTACTTGTTGTTCGTGCACCAAGGGGGACTCTTGAGCATCGCGACTCAGAGCCTAACTTGTCACGTAGCCCTCACTCCTTGGTCCCGGCCCTGGTTTTCGGTCGGGCTAACGCGGCTGAGGTATGCGTAATGGCTCTCGGCGAGAACATAAGCAAGTAGGAAGCACAATTTCAAGGAATTCAAAAGCAAATATTACAGTCCACACTGTTATCGCAATACCAAACGCAAGTTTAAACGCCCCCGAGGCATGATACACGGCAGGAATTAAAAGCAAGACAGAGCCACAACGGAGTCACTTGTCGGCGGTGGAGCAGCTGGAGTGGGCTCGCCTCGAAGAAGCAGCAGGCTGGCAGCGCCGCTCGCTTGGTGCTGAAGGCCCGAACTTCCCCAACAGCCTCTCACACCCCTTCACAGCCTCGGCAGCGGTAGCTGCATGCTCGCCGCTGCCGGCTCCAAAGAGGGTGTCCATGTCGACGCTGGATCGCGAAGATAGATGTGGGTGAGGATACGCGTCAGTGCCGCAGAAGACAAGAGACGCGCCTCGGCCTCAGCCGTAGGGCCAAGACCATGGGAGACATCTTCAAGAGCACAAATCGAAAGGGAAGCAGCTTGGCGGGGTCAGCCTCTCACGCCGCCAAGGCTCTCCAGCCGCCATCATAAAGCTCCCTCAAGAAGGCGCGAGCCTTCACCTCCATATCCATGAAGGCCACACGATCTTCGGCAAGAAACCGCGCTTGGCATCCAGCTCGACCTTCCTCGCCTCCAGCCTCTGCTCCAGCAGGTCTAGGCGGTCACGACGCTTCTTCAGCTTGGCCTCCCGGCCTCCTGGCGGCCGCCATGAGCCTTCATGCTTTCCTCCTGCTCCGGCGGAGGAGGGCCTCCTCAGCGAGCTGGTTCTGCAGGCCCTTCAGCTCGCCTCCAGCTGCCTCACAACGACCTTGATGCTGGCTGCCTCCCGAGGGCAGCATCGCGGCTACCGCCCCACGAACAGCCTGCTTCTCCTCATCACAAGCCGCCGAGGCCTGGACCAGCGCCGCCCGAATCGCCGGGCGCGAATCCAGCCAGAGGCCAGCTCCAAGCGCCCGGCCACCAAGCGAGGGTCGGCGCCCAGAAGATCCTGCCGCAGCCGGTCCAATTCAGCGGCAGCACGATCCAGGACAGCGGGAGGAGTCGGAGAGACAGCAGTTGGCGGAGTAGGAGGAGATGGCGGCGGTGCAGCCACTGCGCCTTGAGGCGGAACCAGCGGCGCCACGGCAACGGTGGAGGCAGCGCCCAGCAAGGCCACCTCGGGAGTCGCCTGGGCCAAGGGGGCTGAGCTCACCCCAGCGGGCTCAGCCAGGCCTCGCGAGGGCGCCCGGGCAGGAGAGGCCTAGGCGTCAGGATCATCTTCCTTTTCGGGCAGCGGCACCATCACGGATGGGGCCTCAGGGCCCCCCTTCAGCTTCTTCGCCGCGGGCGCTGGCCTGGCCGAAGAACATGGACGCCGATCTCCGACAGAGCAATAATCAAGGCGGAAGCAGCACTTACAGGTCGTCGCTGGTGGACTCGAGCTGCCTCCGACCATACTTGAAGCCCGAGAGCCGGCTGCAGGGATCAGCCTCAAGGGGACCAAGAGAAGGAGGCGCTGTCACCGATCGCCTGGGCCGGGCGGACCTGCTGGGACCAGCCCAGTCCGTCCTTCTTCGATCGGGGCAGGCTTCGCCTCCCGCCATCCTCATCCTCATCGCTGCCACTCGGGAGGCAGAGAACGCTGGCCTGCGCGCAGGGGGAGCCCTTGACTCCGCCTCAATCAACCCCTCTCCTGGCTCTCTTCCTCCACCTCTTCGCGGAGTCGGAAGAGGACACGCCCACCAGGTCCTCCGGAGCCTCCAAGGGCACGAGCCCGCCCTGTTGAAGGCGGGCATGGACCCTACAACCTTCTCCCAATCTCGCAAGGAACAGGGCGCGGGCGCCCGCTTTTGCCACATCGCCTAACCAAGGACTGGAGGACTGCTGCCAGATCTCGCCGCCAGGGGCACGGGCTCAGTGAGGCCTCCACATCGGAAGCGACATCGCGAAGCGGAGCCGCTTGGTGCTCCAGAACCCCTCAAGAGCGACAAGACGGTCAGCCTCGCCCGCCAAGGCCGGGCCGGCTTCAGATCTGCATCCATCTTCTCCAAGACCAGCTTCGTGGGGGATCCCAAAGCTTCGCCGGGACCAGTCGTCGAGCTCTCGGCGGGCCTGTGGGCAGGATCAGCCGAGGTGGATTCACCCAGATCCACCAAGACCCACTTGCTCCTCAAGCCCTCAATCCGCTTCCTGTGGTTTGAATGATGATGGCTCCGCCAGATCTGACGAAGGTCGCAGACGCGAGGCGGAACCACGGAGGCTCGAGGAATAAGTAGTGGCGCAGCAAGGCCACCGAGGGCTTCACCCCAACATGGGCCTCACAATAGTAGGCTAAGATTGCCAAGAAGGACGGAGTTGGGATGGAGGTGCAGAGCTTGGATGTTATAGTGACGGAGGACGGAGAAGAAGAACTCGAGAAGGGAGGCACCAGACCAGCAATGATGGCGCCAGAAGAACGGGTAGAAGGTACTCCCCGCCTCGAGGCGGAGGAGCCGCCTTGAACACCGCTGTTCCATTGACGCCTGCGCCCGCTTAATCGGGCGATTGTAGGCGAGGCTCGCTCGACACATTTGGCGGGTCCAAGGCAGGAGAATACCAGGCTCCGCCGGGTTTGGCGAGGAGCCATGACTGGCTAGGGCACGTAGGCGGAGTGGATCTGAAGGTCTTGGAAGCGGGGAGGAGAGGCGCAAGAAAGGGGATCTGAGCAGCAACTGGAGAAAGTAAAGGAGGCAAGGAAGGTATCGCCCTATTATCAACCCGCGCGGTTGCAGAGGCCCCCACGTCCAATCAACCGCCACGCGGCGCCCAAGACCGCAGGCTGTTAGGGCCCACGACGCTTCGCACTTGCCCTTTCACCTCTCTGCACGGCCAAGTTCGGGCGCGCCATGGCCCCTGGGCTATGTCGGCGTTCCGGGAACGGGGTCCCTGACTTGCTCGCCCGCGCCTGCGGCGTGGCTCAACGGAGGCCTGGGACGCCCATCTTCATCAACGCAGCTCAAGACCTCGCGAGGCCAGATTGCTGGGCGGATGACCAGGAGCTTCTCGTGCACGGCCTCGTCAAAGCTAGCTCATGAGGAGGCGGAGAGTTCAAGGCAGGTACTCGCGAGGTGCCCGTGGCGCAAGCCATGAGGACCAAGGGCGCCATCGGGCGCCACCACAGCAGCGCCCTCCTTTCCTCTTTGGTGCAAAGGGAGCAAGCGCAGCGAGAGCATCAAGCAAAGGCATCCGCTTTGTGCAACAAGACCAAGACCAGCCCCAACGGCTGGAAGGGAGTCATCATGGAGCCCAAGCAAAGGCCATCACCAGAGCCTTTGGCAAGCGAGGACCAACTTTGGTTAGGATAAGTGTACCCGTTGTTCCCCTTCAAAATGGCCAATTGTTGGCGCCCTTCCCGCTCAATATTTGGGAAGAGGCCCAGGGCCTTCGTCTACATAAGTAGAGCTAGCCACCATAGTAGAAGAGGGGAGAAGAAAGGGAAGAAGAGGGGAGAAGGATCCGACAATTGGAATCCAGAGAGAGAGATAGAGACCCGATCCTCAAGCTAGAGCAACGGGACACCACTTAGCAGTTCATCACACCCGCCAAGAACAGAGCCTCGAGAGGCTGTTCTTCTCTGTGCTGTTCTTCATCAGCCCCAGAGGCAATCCACCACACCACAAACTAGAGTAGGGTATTACACCACAACGGTGGCCCGAACTAGTATAAATCTCGTGTCTCTTGTGCTGTTCTTGCTAGTAGCTTAGGTCCCTGCGATTCAGTGAGGTACGAGACGGTGGAGGGTTGGATCTCCGCGCGCACCCCAGAGTTCGAACCTTAAGGGTCTGCCGGAACCCGAAATCCGACAGGAACCACTGCCCACAGGGCGCTGGACAGCCACTTCATCACATGACATATACATGGTGGCTACACCCAAAGAAAATAATGACGAGGGACGGAAGGATGCAGCGAAGGATAGCTCCCTCGAGAAGCAAACAAAGAGTCGGCGTAGGCGCCACTCCAAAGCCCGCCTCGGCAAAAACAGTGATAACAGCACGAGAAAATAACACCCCAGTCGACTCCAGAGGAAACGACGACCACATTGACTCAGCGGTAGAGCAGGATGAACCAGCAAATGGCGAACATAGTACGGATCCGCTGTCCGAACACGGCGACGCCGAGGATAAAGCTCATCAACCTCCCTCCGGAGAGGAAAACAGTCTGGACGAAGATGCACACATCATCCCGGAAAGGCACTTGGAACAAGAGAACCTCTGCAGAAGGCTTATTGCCACCGCGAGGAGTCTGAAGAAGCAGAAGCAAAGGCTTAAGGCCACGCAGAATACGCTCAACAGTAGATGGAACAAAGTGCTCGACAATGAAGAAAAGTATGGTGGTAGTTACCACACAAAGAGCTATCCAAAGCGCAAGCTGTTACCTAAATTTGATGATGATGCCTTAGAGTCCACACAGCCGAAAAATAAAACGGCCGACCGGTCAGATCGACCACCTCGTGGCCGCGATAGGGCGGCCAACGATGCCGCACAAAAGTCAACACACGATCTACGTGAGGACTTGCTCCTAAAATCCAGTATGACCAGATCCATCTATGGATCTAGGAAGCCTGCTCTGGCACAAAATCAAAACTGAATACTACAACCGTCCGAACGCCATGATACATCCAAATACAGGGGTGCCGCACACCCCCTATGTTTCACTGAAGAGGTGTTGGACCATGAATTTCCAAAAGGATTCAAAGCAGTGAACATAGAGGCGTACGACGGAACCACAGACCCTGGGGTCTGGATTGAGGACTTTATCCTCCATATCCATATGGCTCGCGGAGACGATCTCTATGCCATCAAGTACTTGCCCCTCAAGCTGAAAGGACCAGCTAGGCACTGGCTGAAAAGCCTCCCCAAAAACTCAATTGGAAGTTGGGAGGAGCTTGAGGATGCTTTTCAGGCTAATTTTCAAGGGACCTATGTCCGACCTCCGGATGCAGACGATTTAAGTCATATAATTCAACAGCCCGAAGAGTCAGCCCGAAAGCTTTGGAACAGATTTCTCACTAAGAAGAACCAAATCGTCGACTGCCCGGATGCCGAAGCCTTAGCAGCTTTCAAACACAGCGTCCGAGACGAATGGCTCGCCAGACACCTCGGCCAAGAAAAACCGAGAACAATGGCAGCTCTGACAAGCCTCATGACCCGCTTTTGCGCGAGCGAAGATAGCTGGCTAGCTCGTAGTAGCACCAGCGACCCAGGCACATCCGAAGTCAGGGATGGCAATGGAAAACCACGACGCAGTCAAAGCAAGCGTCGAAATAAAGAAGACAGCCCAGATAACACGGCGGTAAACGCCGGATTCAGGGGCTCTTGACCAGGTCAGCGGAAAAAGCCTTTCAAGGGCAGCAAAGATGGACAGTCCAGCCTAAACAAAATTCTAGACAAACTATGTCAGATTCATGGCACCCCTGATAAACCTGCAAATCACACCCACAGAGAATGATGGGTCTTCAAGCAGGCCGGTAAACTAAACGTCGAACACAAGGGGAGGGAGACACCAAGTGAAGACGAGGACGAGCCTCGCCAGCAAAGCACTAGGGGACAGGAAAAATTCCCACCAGAGGTCAAAACAGTGAACATGATCCACGTGACGAAGAGGAGGAGCAAACATGCACTCCGAGACACACGCGTCGCAGAGCCCATCGCCCCTAAGTTCAACCCCTGGCCTGCCCGATCACTTTTGAGCGCAGGGATCACTTGACAAGCATCCGGCATGAAGGATTGGCTGCCTTGATGTTAGACCCAATAATAAACGGATACCTTCTCACATGAGTCCTTATGGACGGTGGCATTAGTCTAAATCTGATATATCAGGACACAGTCCGCAAAATGGGGATAGAACCGACAAAAATCAGCCACAGTAATACTACCTTCAAGGCAGTAATACCAGGCCCAGAGGCCCGCTGCACGGGCTCGCTAATACTAGAGGTTGTATTCGGTTCTCCCGACAACTTCAGAAGCGAAAAGTTAACTTTCAACATCGCTCCATTCCGAAGCAGCTATCAAGCACTACTCGGAAGAGCAGCTTTTGCTCGTTTTAATGCAGTACCGCATTACGCTTTGATAACCCACAAGTATAGGGGAACGCAACAGTTTTCAATAAGTAAGAGTGTCGAACCCAACGAGGAGCTAAAGGTAGAACAAATATTCCCTAAAGTTCTATCGACCACCGATACAACTCTACGCACGCTTGACGTTCTCTTTACCTAGAGCAAGTATGAAACTAGAAGTACTTTGTAGGTGTTTTTGGATAGGCTAGCAAGAAAGTAAAGAACAAGAAAATAAAAGCTAGGGGCTGTTGTAAGTAAAGAAGAAACTAAAGTAAATATAGCGAGTGTGGAAAAGTGGTGGTAGGAGTTGCGAAATTGTCCCTTAAGCAATTGACTACTTTACTAGACCGATAGCAAGTATTATGTGGGAGAGGCCACTGCTAGCATGTCATCCCTGACTTGGAATTCTATCCACTTATGATTGGAACTATTAGCAAGCATAAGCAACTACTAACGTTCATTAAGGTAAAACCCAACCATAGCATTAAGTGATATTGGTCCCCCTTCAATCCCGTATGCATCAATTTCTATGCTAGGTTAAAGCTTCTGTCACTCTTGCCCTCCAATACATAGTCGTATCAACATACAACTAACCCTAAGGTGTCATCCACGCGAGCGCTCATATTATGGGCACAAAAGGACAGCAACATAACCACAATAAAATTAAATCAATCATAGAAATTCATCAACCACCGATAGGACAACGAAAATCTACTCAGACATCATAGGATGGCAACATATCATTGGATAATAATATGAAGCATAAAGCACCATGTTCAAGTAGAGGGTACAGCGGGTTGCGGGAGAGTGGACCTCTGTAGATAGAGGGGGGAAGGTGATGGAGATGTTGGTGAAGATGGCGGTGGTGTTGGTGAAGATCGCGGTGATGATGATGGCCCCCGGCGGCATTCCAGCGCCACCGGAAGCGAGGGGGAGAGAGCCCCCCTCCTTCTTCATCTTCCTTGACCTTCTCCCTAGATGGGAGAAGGGTTTCCCCTCTGGTCCATGGTCTCCATGGCGTGGGAGGGGCGAGAGCCCTCCGAGATTGGATCTGTCTCTCTGCCTCTCTGCTTTACGCGTTACTTTTTCCGCCCTTCACCGCTTTCTTAAATTCCGGAGATCGGTAACTCTGATTGGGCTGAATTTTGGACACGATATCTATCCGGATATTAGCTTTCTTGCGGAGAAAGAAGGGCTCCAACCGCCTTTACGGGTAGCCACGAGGTCAGGCGCGCGACACCTCTGGGCGCGCCCCTGCCCGTGCCCCCCTCGGGCACCGTCTCGCGATGATTCCACTTCCCAAAATTCATAAATATTCCAAAATAAATATCCGTCAATTTTTATTCCGCTCGACTCCGTTTGGTATGGGTTTTCATGAAACAAAAACATGCAACAAACAGAACTGCACTGGGCAATTGGATCAATATGTTAGTCCCAAAATAGTATAAAAGTTGCCAAAAGTATATGAAAGTTGAATAATATTGGCATGGAACAATCAAAAATTATAGATACGACGGAGACGTATCAGCATCCCCAAGCTTAATTCCTGCTCGTCCTCGAGTAGGTAAATGATAAAAGAATAATTTTTGATTTGGAATGCTACCTAGCATAATCTTGATCATATGTCTAATCATGGCATGAATATTAAGACACGAGTGATTCAAGGAAATAGTCTATCCTTTGACATAAAAACAATAATACTTGAAGCATACCAACCAAGCAATTATGTCTTATTGAAATAACATAGCCAAAGAAAGCTCATCCCTACAAAATCATATAGTCTGGCTATGCTCCATCTTCACAACACAAAATATTCACATCATGCACAACCCCGATGACAAGCCAAGCAATTGTTTCATACTTTTGACGTTCTCAAACCTTTTCAACTTTCACGCAATACATGAGCGTGAGCCATGGACATAGCACTATAGGTGGAATAGAATATGATGGTGGGGGTTATGTGGAGAAGACAAAAAGGAGAAAGTCTCACATCAACTAGGCGTATCAACGGGCTATGGAGATGCCCATTAATAGATATCAATGTGAGGAGTAGGGATTGCCCTGCAACGGATGCACTAGAGCTATAAGTATATGAAAGCTCAAGCTGAAACTAAGTGGGTGTGCATCCAACTTGCTTGCTCATGAAGACCTAGGGCATTTGAGGAAGCCCATCGTTGGAATATACAAGCCAAGTTCTATAATGAAAATTCCCACTAGTATATGAAAGTGATAACTCAAGAGACTCTCTATATGAAGAACATGGTGCTACTTCGAAGCACAAGTGTGGTAAAAGGATAGTAACATTGCCCCTTCTCTCTTTTTCTCTCATTTTTTTATTTTCTCCCTTTTTTGGTGGGCTTCTTTGGCCTCTCTTTTTTTGTAAAGTCTGGAGTCTCATCCCGACTTGTGGGGGAATCATAGTCTCCATCATCGTTTCCTCACTAGGGCAATGTCCTAATGATGATCATCACATTTTTATTTACTTACAACTCAATATTACAACTCGATACTAGAACAGAGATATGACTCTATATGAATGCCTCCGGCGGTGTACCGGGATGTGCAATGATCTAGTGTTGCAATGACATCAAAAAATGGACAAGCCATAAAAACATCATGCTAGCTATCTTACGATCATGCAAAGCAACATGACAATAAATGCTCAAGTCATGTATATGATGATGATGGAAGTTGCATGGCAATATATCTCGGGATGGCTATGGAAATGCCATGATAGGTAGGTATGGTGGCTGTTTTGAGGAAGATATAATGAGGCTTATGTGTGACAGAGCGATCGTATCACGGGTTTGATGCACCGTGAAGTTTGCACCAACTCTCGAGGTGAGAGAGGGCAATGCACGTACATCAAGAAGCTAGCAATGATGGAAGGGTGAGAGTGCGATAATCCATGGACTCAACATTAGTCATAAAGAACTCACATACTTATTGCAAAAATCTATTAGTCATCGAAACAAAGTACTACGTGCATGCTCCTAGGGGGATAGATTGGTAGGAAAAGACCATCGCTCGTCCCCGACCGCCACTCATAAGGAAGACAATCAATAAACACCTCATGCTCCGACTTCATTACATAACGGTTCACCATACGTGCATGCTACGGGACTTGCAAACCTCAACACAAGTATTTCCCAATTTCACAATTACTCAACTAGCACGACTCTAATATCACAATCTTTATATCGCAAAACTATTGCAAGGAATCAAACATATCATATCCAGTGATCTACAAGTTTTATGTAGGATTTATGACTAACCATGTGAATGACCAATTCCTGTCATCTCTCTAAATAGATATAAGTGAAGCAAGAGAGTTTAATTCTTTCTACAAAAGATATGCCCATTCTCTAATAGATATAAGTGAAGCAAAAGAGCATTCTACAAATGGCGGTTGTCTAAGTGAAGAGAAACAGGCAATCCAAACTTCAAATGATATAAGTGAAGCACATGAAGCATTCTATAAAGCCATACTCAAAAGATATAAGTGAAGTGCAAAGAGCATTCTATAAATCAACCAAGGACCATCTCATACCAGCATGGTGCATAAAATAAAAATGAAAACTAAATGCAAAAGACGCTCCAAGATTTGCACATATCACATGAATGAAACGAATCCGAAAACATACCGATATTTGTTGAAGAAAGAGGGGATGCCTTCCCAGAATCCCCAATCTTAGACGCTTGAGTCTCCTTGAATATTTACTTGGGGTGCCTCGGGCATCCCCAATCTTGAGCTCTTGCCTCTCTTCCTTCTTCTCACATCGAAACCTTCTCAATCATCGAATACTTCATCCACACAAAACTTCAACAGAAAACTTGGTAAGATCCGTTAGTATAATAAAGCAAATCACTACTCTAAGTACTGTTGCAAACCAATTCATATTTTTTTTGCATTGTGTATACTGTAATATAACTTTTTCATGGCTTAATCCACTGATATAAATTGATAGTTTCATCAAAACAAGCAAACTATGCATCAAAAACAGAATCTGTCTAAAACAGAACAGTCTGTAATAATCTGAACATTCACCATACTTATGATACTTGAATAATTCTGCCAAAATTAGGAAAAATGAAAAAAAATTACATCAATACAGTGGAAAAAGAATCAGAACCATTTGACGTTCCAGTGAAAAACTAAAATTCGTGCACTACAGCCAAAGTTTCTGTCCTGCACCGCACAAACAAACAAGCATTGTAAACATCCTAAAGGCAAACCTTGGCACATTATTTTTATAATACAATGGAATTGTACAAAGGGATAATTATTTTTTTTGAAAAGTTTCTGTAATCAAGATTCACAAAGTTCCCATGGGCATGAACAAAGTTCAAGAACGCCCCCCACTTTCACAATGCTCGTCTCTCTCACTTTCACTTTTCTTTTTGAAAAGTTTTGGGTTCCCCTCTTTATTTTTATTGTTTTTAAACTATATGAAAGCACTCAACAGAAATAAATGACTCTCTAAAACTTCCGGGTTGTCTCCCTAGCAGCGCTTTCTTTAAAGCCATTAAGCTAGGCATATTGTGCTCAAGTAGTGAATCCACCCGGATCCCAAGGTATATCAAAGCCAATTTTAATTAGCAATGATTTGTAATTTAGTAGTGAGCACAAAGGAACATATATCAAGCAATGACGAAGTCTAACTCTCTTCCTATGCATCGGCATGTCATAAAAGAACAATTCATGCACACATAGTAAAGGCCAATGCATAGTATAAACAGTTTCTTGCCATTTTATCGTGTTGGAAACATAGAGAGGTGGAGATATAGTTCCTCTCTCATAATAATTGCAAGTAGGAGAAGCAAGAACATGCGTATTATATCTATCAAAATCATCATGTGCAACGGTAAAAGGCAACCCATCAATGTAATCCTTAATAAAAGCAAACTTCTCCGATATAGTGTAGTTGGGAGAATTCAAAAAGATAATAGGACTATCATGCGTGGGTGCAATAGCAACAATTTCATGTTTAACATAAGGAACTATAGCAAGTTCATCTCCATAAGCATAATTCATATTGGCATCTTGGCCACAAGCATAGCAAGCATCATCAAAAAGGGATATTACAAAAGAATCAATGGGATCATAACATTCATCGTAGCAATCATCCTTCGGTAAGCACGAAGGGAAATTAAACAACGTATGAGTTGAAGAGTTACTCTCATTAGAAGGTGGGCACGGGTAGCTAATCCGCTCTTCCTCCTTCTGTTCTTCTCTCTCCTCATCATCTTTGTCATCCAATGAGCTCACAGTTTCATCAATTTCTTCTTCCATAGATTCCTGCAAAATATTAGTCTCTTCTTGGACAGCGGAGACTTTCTCAATAAGCGCATTAATATAGGCTTTGTATTCATAATTCTCATAGCAATATTTGAGGATAGATAAATTTTCAGATCTATAAACAGCATCATCAAAATCATCAAACTCTTTAAACATAGATTCAATTTCATAAGCACCCATAAAAGCAACAAATTCTTCTATTTGTTCCACATCATAGTAATCATATATACCTCTAGCATAAGATGCCAAGGTTTCATTATCATTAAATTTGCATGAAAAGGGGAGGTGTGGAGCATTCATCCTAGAGCAACAAGTATAATCATATTCCGAGCATAGTTGTCTAGCATACCACTTCAATATATAAATTTGATCCCATAATAGTTTCCCTTTTTGTGTCAAGCGATAATCCCTAAAGTATTCACGTTGATCCAACATTACTCCCATTATCAAATTGAATGAGGTTTTCTCAGGATTATCAAAGTGGTACATAATATTTTTCACATATTGAGCATTGAGGGTTTTAGGAGGTTCCTCATCTCCATGAGTGGCAAGCACACCTAATGTTTTTGGTATATTGTGTTCCATATCCATAACTAAAGATAAAGAACAACTAAGAACAGCAAATAAAAATTACTTAGTGATAAAGCAAACAAGCACACACAAGAATATTCACCCCACGCTATTGCTCCCTGGCAACGGCGCCAGAAAAAAGTCTTGATAACCCACAAGTATAGGGGATCGCAACAGTTTTCGATAAGTAAGAGTGTCGAACCCAACGAGGAGCTAAAGGCAGAACAAATATTCCCTAAAGTTCTATCGACCACCGATACAACTCTACGCACGCTTGACATTCGCTTTACCTAGAGCAAGTATGAAACTAGAAGTACTTTGTAGGTGTTTTTGGATAGGCTAGCAAGAAAGTAAAGAACAAGAAAATAAAAGCTAGGGGCTGTTGTAAGTAAAGAAGCAACTAGAGTAAATATAGCGAGTGTGGAAAAGTGGTGGTAGGAGTTGCGAAATTGTCCCTTAAGAAATTTACTACTTTACTAGACCGATAGCAAGTATTATGTGGGAGAGGCCACTGCTAGCATGTCATCCCTGACTTGGAATTCTATGCACTTATGATTGGAACTATTAGCAAGCATCCGCAACTACTAACATTCATTAAGGTAAAACCCAACCATAGCATTAAGGGATATTGGTCCCCCTTCAATCCCGTATGCATCAATTTCTATGCTAGGCTGAACCTTCTGTCACTCTTGCCCTCCAATAAATAGTCCTATCAACATACAACTAACCCTAAGGTGTGATCCACGCGCGCACTCATATGATGGGCACCAAAGGACAGCAACATAACCACAAGCAAATTAAATCAATCATAGCAATTCATCAACCACCGATAGGACAACGAAAATCTACTCAGACATCATAGGATGGCAACATATCATTGGATAATAATGTGAAGCATAAAGCACCATGTTCAAGTAGAGGGTACAGCGGGTTGCGGAAGAGTGGACCGCTGTAGATAGAGGGGGGAAGGTGATGGAGATGTTGGTGAAGATGGCGGTGGTGTTGGTGAAGATCGCGGTGATGATGATGGCCCCCGGCGGCGTTCCGGCGCCACCGGAAGCGAGGGGGAGAGAGCCCCCCTCCTTCTTCTTCTTCCTTGACCTTCTCCCTAGATGGGAGAAGGGTTTCCCCTCTGGTCCATGGTCTCCATGGTGTGGGAGGGGCGAGAGCCCCTCCGAGATTGGATCTGTCTCTCTGTCTCTCTCTGTTTCTGCGTTCTGTTTTCTAGCGCTTCACCGTTTCTTAAATTCCCGGAGATCCTTAACTCCGATTGTGCTGAATTTTAGACACGATATCTATCCGGATATTAGCTTCCTTGCGGCAAAAGAAGGGCTCCAACCGCCTTACGGGGTGGCCACGAGGGTCAGGGGCGCGCCTGACACCCTGGGGAGCGCCACCCTAACTCGTGCCCCCCTCAGGCACTGTCTCGCGATGATTCCACTTCCCAAAATTCATAAATGTTCCAAAATAAATCTCCGTCAGTTTTTATTCCATTTGGACTCCGTTTGGTATGGGTTTTCCGCGAAACAAAAAACATGCAACAAACAGGAACTGGCACTGGGCACTGGATCAATATGTTAGTCCCAAAATAGTATAAAAAGTTGCCAAAAAGTATATGAAAGTTGAATAATATTGGCATGGAACAATCAAAAATTATAGATACGACGGAGACGTATCACGCTTCTCTTAAGCTTAAGATGCCCAGTCCACGTGGCACCATCATAGTTAGTGGAAACATTGAGCGTTCCTTACACGCGGAAGAATGTGCGACGGCTTTAACAGCCGAACACTAAACGACCCCTCCAACCAGAATAAATGATCGGTCGTCAAGACTGCGTACACGGCTAGATGAGTCTGGCGCATTACTAGCTATAACAGCTTAGATAAACCCGAGATTGGTTTGACGATTATACCCCCATAGACGGTACTAGGGGCTTCCCGCGTGTAAATAGGGCTAGTTCGGCTCAACTGTACTTATCTTGAATTTTAATGGTTTATTGAGAATAACCAATTTTTTGCACGACAACTTTCACCTAAGTTCTTCTCTTTTACAGATGATAATCGTGCTACACCCTTCTAGGATACGGCACAATGGAGACACAGGCGCAAACGTGCAGCAGGGACCCGCTCAAAGGTTTCTTTTTTTTTGAGAAACTTGACAGTAGGGCGAAAGAACCCTACTGTATTTTCATATATCTATATAAATGGGGTGTTTACATAGACATATCCAACAGATCCACACAAGGTGCAATGTGCACCTAGTGGGTAACTATCCAACAAAAAGAAGTGAGACGGCTTTCTATACAATAGAGTTACAAAAGTTCAGAAAGGCAGCTCTATGAGCTACTTTAACCCTATGCTGGAGAAGTTTGATGTCCTCTTTGAAGCGGTTTAGCCAGGACCCCACACTAGGAGCCACCCCTCTAAAGTGCTTGTTGTTTCTCTCTTTCCAAATGCTCCAGGCTGAAGTTAGGAATGTTTCAAAGAAAAATTGGTTCAGCCAGGTGTGATCAGTAGCATGAAGGAGATCTAGCCGGTCATGAAAGGGGCCCCAGTCAATATGAAGTTTAGCCCAACAGCTTTGGCTAAAGGGGCAGGTGAAGACCATATGATCCACGGTCTCCTCAGCACGTTGGCCACAGAGGATGCAGTCAAAGTTGTCGCCGATATTGTAATGCCTTCTTTTAAGCATATTGCGGGTGTTGAGTCAATCAAGGAATAGGAGCCAGCCGAATACTTTGATTTTCATAGTGCATCGTGACTTCCAAAGGGTTTTGAACACAGGGTGCGCCACCACTTCCCTGAAATAGTTGTTGTAATAGTCTCTTGTTGTTCACGTTCTCCGTATACTCAGTACAACCGAGAAGGATGCTGACGTTATTGGCATTTGGCCACGTCAGAACATTGCACGTACCTGGATACTCGGGGTTCATTATCAAGGGCATTGCTCAGCCCGGCATATGTTATAAAGACCGAATACCTTCGGGAGTGTTCGGCGTCGCGAGTTTGGCCTTATATGCATCAGCTACGAATCATGTCTTTGGTCAAATGTTGGGTTTCCCCAGCTCCCGTGTTTTGCTACCTTACGTTCCGCTCTATCGGCTAAGGTGGCACCGGGAGAACTACTGCGATTGTGCCCTGGTTCATCCGGATGAGCACCTCAGTAGAGAAAGCCGAAAACTTACTGTCATGAAAAAGCGTGAGACTGGTCAACCACTTGATGACTTAGCGGAATCTTTGGGATTCCTCTGCATTAACGAAGGGCCGTTTCCCAGTCAAGTATGTACGCGCCCCGTATTCGGACGAGAGCGGAGGTACCAGGGGCTATATAGTAGTCCCACTGTCAAAATCCTATGGCTAAGTTAAAGTGTTAAAGCAATATGGTCTGATTGCCTCGTTCGCTGCGCTACCACCTCCTTAATGGACCAAGACGTTGGATCAAGTGTGAATACGCGTTTTTTGCGAACACCCCCGCATTATATGCATGGGGGCTAAAGCCGACGACTGCAAACTTTTAGGTTATATACATATATACATAAACGGCCGCACAAGAGGCATCATAATACTTTCAGGCAAAAGTATAAACGCAGCCCTTATAATTTAATAAACATTGTTCTTACAATGGGAATACATGTCACTAGAACATAATATTCTTCGAGCACTGTGCCTCTATTGAACGAGCGCCTTCAAGGACTTCTTCAAAGTAGTGCTCGGCAGATACTCGGCCCACGGCCGAACTCTGGGTTGCAATAGCAGTGGTCTCCATCTCTGCCTAGTATGTCTTGACACGGGCAAGAGCCATCTGCGCACCCTCTATGCACGCCGACCTCTTCATAGCGTCGATGTGCAGCACAGCACCAAGGAACTGTTGCACTAAACTAAAATAGCTATTCGGCCTTGGCCCTTCTGGCCACAGATGATCCACAACAGACCTCATGGCAAGCCCGGACAACCTATGGAGCTCGGCCCACTCGGCCATTCGCTCATTCAACAGAAGCGGACGCACTGGAACATTGAACTGTGACCAGAACAGCTTTTCCACTTCACGATCTTTCTGATCTTTGAAATACTCGGCCGAATCAGCAGCACTTGCTGCCAAATCCACGTATGCGTATGCAGAACTCCATAGTTGATCAAGAGGGGCATACTTAGGATCTCTTAACTTCATCCACAACAAAAAGGGCATCTCAGCCGCGATATCCCCGGCTTGACGCAGCTCCTCCTTCGCCGCTCTGATTTTAGAGCGAGCGTCCTTGGCCGCTACCATGGCCTTCTTCAGGTCCGTCATCTTCGCTCGATTTTCCTTTTCAAGAAGTACGTAGCGGTCGGCGGCATCCTTCAATTCAATAGCCATCTTGGCTATTTTATCCTTGTTTTGGCAATGCGCAGCCTGTTCGGCTCTCAGCTCTTCGACCGCCTTTAGAGCGGCCGCATCACTCTTCCTGGCTTGCTCCTTGGCTCGGGCAAGTTCTGCCCGAAGGGTCTCCACGGCGGCAGCCCCATCTGCAGTCACAACATATAAAGATACCAGCATCATGCTCCTCTTACTATGTGTTGATCACCGGAGAAATCACATACCCTGTGCCTCGTCAAGCCGCTTGTTGACAAGAACGATGTCGGCATCTGCAGCATCAAGTTGCCGCTTCAGCTCGGCAAATTCACCAGCCCGGCTAGCCACCGGACCTTCCGCCACCTGCACATGAAGGCGGCCTGATTATTACCTGGGACTATGATCCTCTGTTTGTCGTTGTTCTTGACAGCAACCAGAGTCTCAGGGGCTACTAGCTGCATAGGGCACACCTAACGTGTGCGGTACCGTTAAAAACATACACTATTTCACGTACCTCAAAACCTTTCAGTAGACTCATAAAAGCTTCATGCAACCCGCTTTAGGCGGATGATATCCTTGCAACCACCGTACCCATTAGCGTACGATGAGCTTCTGAGATAGCCGCTTGCTCCAAAAGATCCTTCAGTGCGTCCGATCGCACACCGGACGGTTTCAGACTCTTTCTATTTCTCTCCTTAGGAGCGGAATACTCCGGACTTCGGGAGGCCGAAGGATTACCCTTTGGCCTTGGCGGATCAGGAGAAACCCTCCGTGACGACACCTCAGGGTCGCCCGCCTCATCAGGCGGGGTGGCATGGGGAGGTGTTTCGCTCTCCATCATCTCCGGAAGAAGATCCCCCGAAGACGAACTCTATCGAGAAGGGCTACGATCCGAACTACAAGACATATGCTTCGGTTATTGTCCTCAGAAGAAAAGCAGGATATCTTTACTATTAAGTACTCTTTGTTTACTTACAGCTCGGTGGAGGCTGATCCACTTGCGGGCACTGTGCGGCAAGGGTACCCTCCGGGGCCGGACCCTCTGGCGAAGATTTCTTCCCTCGCTTGGAGACCATCACTTCCAAGTCTTCAGAGGCAGTCCTCTTCCTTCCCTGGGGATAGGGAATTTTAGATTCTTCCCCCCGGTTATCCTCCTTCGAGGAGGCACTGATTCCCCCGGTCTGGATGAATAGTAAGTGAGGCTCGCTCTCGGCCTCTTCGTTCATCCCTTTATCTTCCCCTGAGGGCGCATGATAAGGCGCCAGCTCAAGCATTCTGGCAGTACCGGATCTGCTGAGCCCTCAGGAAGGGGGGCCAGACACCTGATCATCTTTGCCTCTTTTATCCAGTCCTGGTCAAAAGGTGACTTTTCAGGATGATGTTGTGATAAATTAAAAGACAACATGTTCAGCCATGGGAATACTTACTTGGGTATCTGGACGATTGCAGCTCAGACCCACATCATCGGTGGTGTCCGGACACCTTATTTCTGGTCTGAAGAACAATTTGTACATTTATTCGAGCGTCATGCCGAGGAAGTGCTGAATAGCTCGCGGTCCTTCCGGGTTGAACTCCCACATACGGAGGGGTCGAGTTTGCAAGGTGGGACTCCACGAACTAGCATGACTTGCATTACCGTGACCAGGCTGACATCTTCCTCGAGGAGATCTCGAATGCGACTCTGCAGTATCGGCACATCATTTACTGGCCCCCAGTCCAGCCCCTTGTTGATCCATAACGTCAGTTCTGGCGAGGGGCCCGAGCGAAAGGCAGGGGCGGCTACCCACTTGGTACCCCGGGGAGCTGTGATATAAAACCACTCCCGTTGCCATAAATTGGACACCTCCGGGAAGGAACCCTTTGGCCATGGAACATCGGCGCCTTTGCTTATTACGGCACCTCCGCACTCTGCGTGTCGCCCCTCAATCATCTTCGGCTTCACATTGAAGGTCTTGAGCCATAGGCCGAAGTGTGGGGTAATGCGGAGGAAGGCCTCACACACGACGATGAACGACGAGAAGTGAAGGATGGAATCCGGGGCCAGGTCATGGAAATCGAGCCCATAATAGAACATGACCCCCTAAAAAAGGGATCTAAAGCAACGCCTAGCCCTCGGAGGAAGTGAGAGATGAATACAATGCTCTCGCCGGGTTCGGGAGTGGGAATGACCTGCCCTCGAGCAGGCAGCCTGTGCGAGATTTCGCCGGTCAAATACCAAGCCTCTCTTAGCTTCTTGATGTCTTCCTCTGTGACAGGGGAGGGCATCCACCCACCTTGAAGGTTGGATCCAGACATGGTTGAAGGTCCTAAGCGCTTGACCTGAGCCTTGGGTGTTGAAACTGTAGGCGGGGGA
This sequence comes from Aegilops longissima, assembly GCA_021605205.1. Classification (NCBI taxonomy): domain Eukaryota; kingdom Viridiplantae; phylum Streptophyta; class Magnoliopsida; order Poales; family Poaceae; genus Aegilops; species Aegilops longissima. Next base: position 633,615,534 of record CM038676.1, read on the forward strand.
AGGATTCGATTGACTACGAGAAGAAAAAAGGACAGGCCTTGGCCTCTTTATAAAGAGGGTGAATATCAAGCGTCCTCCTCGTGGCCGTTTGGGACTTGCCTAAAATCAAGTAGTCATACCAACGGGCACAATCGGGTTACCCACGTCCGTATTGATGAGAATCCCGTAATAAGGGGGACACGATCTCTGCTTCGACAAGACGTGCCAAGAAAACAGCCTCGCAATACGTGCAATAGCTGGTTGAGAAAAACGGTTCGAATAATGACCGGGCCGTGGTATGATGTCATGTTGCCAAATGTGTCAGAAGATTAGATTTGTGGAAATATTATTCTCTCTATGGTGGTATGTGGAACTTGTTTTGTAGAGCCGGACATTATCCTTGTGTTCAAGATCTTCTATGGAGTATTCGGAGGAAGAACCCGCCTTGCAATGCCGAAGACAAATCTGCACGCCGGACTCATCGTCATTGAACCCTGGTTCAGGGGCTACTGACGAAGTCCTGGATTAGGGGGTCCTCGGACAGCCGGACTGTTGAACTATGAAGATACAAGATTGAAGACTTCGACCCGTGTCTGGATGGGACTCTCCTTGGCGTGGAAGGCAAGCTTGGCAATACGGATATGTAGATCTCCTCCCTTGTAACCGACTCTGTGTAACCCTAGCTGTCGGTGTCAAAACCGACGGATCTCGGGTAGGGGGTCCCGAACTGTGCGTCTAGGCGGATGGTAACAGGAGACAAGGGACACGATGTTTTTACCCAGGTTCGGGCCCTCTCGATGGAGGTAAAATCCTACTCCTGCTTGATTAATATTGATGATATGGGTAGTACAAGAGTAGATCTACCACGAGATCAGAGAGGCTAAAACCCTAGAAGCTTGTAACACCCCGGATACAACTTTCCATATTCGTAACTCCGACTCTTGCCTTTTCCGGAGATGTGTTATTTTATTTCCTTCGTGGTTGGGTTTTTGTCTGTTGTTTTGCATTTTGTTCTTGTTATGCATCTCATCTCATGTCATCATCTGCATTTCATCCGCATGTTTTTCAAAACTTGCATCCGTTCGGGTTCCGTCAGTTCTCTCCGTTGTCCGTTCCGAGTCCGGATACACTCGCACGCGCCCGCGGCACCTCCGAAATATTATTTTATTAGTGGCATAAAAATGTTCTCGGAATGGGTTGCAACTTGTCAGGCGGTCTTATTATAGTGTAGACAGGCCGCCTGCCAAGTTTCGTCGCATTCGGAGTCCATCTGATAGCCCAACCGTTGAACATAGCGGTACCGTAGTCGGTATATTCGTCGGATGTTTCGGTCTCCGAGATCGTGCCGGGCTGCATTTCTCCTCTCTCTCCTATCAGTCCAGACCCTCTCGTCACAGCCCACCTAGACCTGTCTGAGCCCCCTCGCGATCGGATCCGTCGGATCGCGATCCGAGGGTCCCGAAACCCCTCCTAACCCCTCAAACCCTAGCCCTACCTATAAATGGAAGCTTCCCTTCCATTTTTGGCAGCAGCACAACCTCCCAGCCGCAGCCACCCCTCCTCCTCGGAATCAGCGCCGCCGCCTCCTCCATTTCCGCACCCCCCCCAGCCTCCTCTCGCCACTTGGCACCACCGCACGGGCCAGCGCCGCCGTCCCCGCTGCCTGGAGCCACTCAAGCCCCGCCACGTCGCCTCCCTCAGATCCCCACTTCCCCTGCCCCGCCAGCCCATCTGGTCCCGCCAAGCCCGCTGAGCCTGTTCGCGCTCGGCGCCCGCGAGCCCCTCCTCCTCCCGCTTCGATCCCGAGCGGATCGAGACCGCCGCCTCGCCTCCGCCTCCCGCCGGCGACCCGGCAGCCCACGAGCCAGCGCCAGGCGCCGTCCGCCCGCTCTCCTTCCTCTACTCTCCTTCCTCCTCTAACCCCCCCTCTTCCTCTGCTGCAGCGCCCGCCATGGCCGCCATGGAGCTCACCGCCGCTGCAGTCGCGGGCGCCAGAGCCCTCAACTTCCTCCTCACGGCGAATCCGTGACGCCGCCCGGATCCGCCTTTCCCGGCCGCCCTGCCCTTCTCCGCCACCTCCGCGAGCTCCGTCGCCGGGCCATGGCATAACCGGTCGGAGCCCGATCCAGCTCGCCCAGCGCCGCCGTTGACCGCACCGCGTGGGCCTCCCAGCGCCCTGCGCAAGAGCCAGCGCCGGGCCAGTAGCGCCCCTCGAGCCAAAGCGGTTTGGCCCGGTGGCCCCCCCTGCCTGGCCTCCTCCTCCCCACCGGGCCTTGGCCCAGGGTGAGCAGCCCGGCCCCCTCTCCTGTGCACTTGTGGGCTGACTTGTTTCGACCCGTTGCATTTTTTTCCGTCCTGCGATTTTAACATTATCCGATGATTTTAACAGATTTGCGAAAACCCTTAGACTTCATGCATTTAATAACTCATCAACCGTGCATCGGATTAAAATGGTTTAAACATGTAAATTGCTTAGAATTTCGTGTAGATTAATAATATGCCACTTTCATCTATGTTTAAAATGTTTAAATTGATGTTTGCATTAATTTGCTAATATGCCATGCTAAAATGCTTTAATTCATAACTAAATAACCGTAACTCGGAATTAAATGTTCTTTATATGTAAATGGGGTGGAAAAATGCCTAGATTAACATGGTCCACTTTATGTTGCTGTTTAACAACTCTAAAATTGTGTTTAGGGCAGAACAGTACCGAATCTAAAATATTGCTCATGAGGATTTTCCGGAATTGTTGTTTCTTATTTCCGGCCTCATTTAAACTTGCCTAAATAGTTAGTTTAATTATGCTCCACCTCTTGCCATGTTTAACAACATGTAATATTGTTGAGTACCTAACCGAGAGAGAACTAAATAAGTGTTGTGGTGTTCATCAATATGCAACTCGTTGCATATTGAGCTCCATTAACTTGTAGTTTTGTTTGTGCATATTGCCATGCCATGCATATTTAAACGGACATGCATCATACTTGATTGTGCATCATGCCATGTTTATGCTTGTGCATTTATCATGTTGTTTGTTTCTTTCGGTGTTGCTTCTCGGTTCCGGTAATGTTGCGATTGTGAGGATTCGCTCGACTACTTCCGTTCGTTCTTCTTCATGGACTCGTTCTTCTTCCTTGCGGGATTTCGAGCAAGATGACCATACCCTCGAAATCACTTCTATCTTTGCTTGCTAGATGCTCGCTCTTTTGCTATGCCTATGCTACGATGCCTACCACTTGCTATATCATGCCACCCACATTGCCATGTCAAACCTCTAACCATCCTTTCCTAGCAAACCGTTGTTTGGCTATGTTACCGCTTTGCTCAGCCCTCTTATAGCGTTGTTAGTTGCGGTGAAGATGAAGTTTGTTCCTTGTTGGAACATGGAGATGTTGTTCCTTGTTGGAACATGTTTACTTGTTGGGATATCACAATATATCTTATTTAATTAATGCATCTATATACTTGGTAAAGGGTGGAAGGCTCGGCCTTATGCCCGTGTTTTGTTCCACTCTTGCCGCCCTAGTTTCCGTCATATCGGTGTTATGTTCCCGGATTTTTGCGTCCCTAACGCGGTCGGGTGATTTATGGGACCCCTTGACAGTTCGCTTTGAATAAGACTTTTCCAGCAAGGCCCAACATTGGTTTTACATTTGCCTCACCTAGCCTTTTTCCATTGGGAGTCGCGCATCCCGAGGGTCATCTTTATTTAACCCCCGGCCAATGCTTGTCTAAGTGTTGGTCCAAACTAGAGCCACTTGCGGTGCCGCCCGAGGCAACTTGGGGTATCGTCGGTTGCCGTCGTCTCGCTCATCCGGTCGTGGCTCGAGGCGAGATCTGTGCGCTACTATCGAGGTGTCGGCACGCCGGAGGTCTTGCTGGTTTTGTTTTATTGCTGTGAAATGTCTTGTAGCCGGATTCCGAGACTGATCGGGCTTCCGGGAGAAGGTCTATTCGCCGTTGATCGCGAGAGCTTATCATGGGCTAAGTTGGGACACCCTGCAGGGTTTGAACTTCCAAAGCCGTGCCAGCGGTTATGTGGCAGATGGGAATTTGTTAATGTCGGTTGTAGAAAACCGAAGTTGATCTTAATTAAAATACACCAACGCGTGTGTAACTGTGATGGTCTCTTCTCGTGAGTCCGGAAGTGAACACGTGTTGGAGTTATGCTTGACGTAAGTAGTTTCAGGATCACTTCTTGATCATAGTTGTTCGACCGTGCTTTGCCTCCTCTTCTCGCTCTCTTTTGCGTATGTTAGCCACCATATATGCTAGTCGCTTGCTGCAGCTCCACCTCACTACCCTGTCCTACCTTTAAGCTTAAATAGTCTTGATCTCGCGGGTGTGAGATTGCTGAGTCCCGTGACTCACAGATACTTCAAAACCAGTTTGCGGTGCCGATGAATCCGTGCGGGTGATGCACCCGAGCTCAAGGAGGAGCTCGATGAAGATCTTGTTCTTTGTGTTGTTTCGTTTCAGTTGATCAGTAGTGGAGCCCAGTTGGGACGATCGGGGATATGTGTAGCATTTGGGGTAGTCTTCTTTTATTTTGGTTCCGTAGTCGGACCTTGATTGTATCTGTATGATGTAATGTTTTACTCATGTATTGTGTGAAGTGGCGATTGTAAGCCAACTATGTATCTCTTTCCCTTATGTATTACATGGGTTGTGTGAAGATTACCTCACTTGCGACATTGCTTTCAATGCGGTTATGCCTCTAAGTCGTGCTTCGACACGTGGGAGATATAGCCGCATCGAGGCGTTCAAGTTGGTAATCGAGCCTTCCCGACTTAGGAGCCCCTACTTGATTGTTTGTTGGCGTTGTTGAGTCTAGAATGGAAAATGTTTTGAGTCTTAGGATTATATATATCGGAGAGTAGGATTCTTTTTACTCCCGGTCCTTCGTCGCTCTGGTGAGGTATCCCGCGTAGAGTTTTGACTCTTCTCTTCTCAAATTTCACTTAAATTTTTTTAGGATCACGTGGGTATCTTGGAATCGTTCGATGGTTTTGTGGCGAGAACATTGTTCTTGGTGCCTCGACATTTAGGGGTTGTGGCGGTGTCCCGGGAGTTGAGCTCCGAGGTGTTGTCGTCACAATTTTATCGTTGCAGATTCGGAATACCTGAGTTTTGCCGACATCGAAATCTCTTTTGTGCAGTTGTTGGTGAGATAACCCTGATAGCCCGATCTTGTGGCGAGTCGGGAGTATTGCCATGACTTGTATAACGGATGTTTTTCAAGGTCGAGGTACACGATTTCGAAGGTTTCTTGGTTATGTGTTGACGGATGGATACAATTGGATCTAGGTATTGTTAGTTTGGGTGATATATTTTGTGTCCCTGTATCCCCAACACCAGATTGCATAACCGAAAGTTTCGGAGTTTATAGGTGGGAATTCTAGTAGCTTACGGGATATCTTTCCGACGGATGTATGATTTGAGATTGGGGTTCAACGTCTAGTGGTCCGCCCATTCACGGTCGATTCTGATGGTCGCGAGGCGTCTTAAAGAATCCTTGGCTATGCTGATTCGGGGCGTCTTGTTTGTCATTCGTGGCGTCCGCTATCGTCGTGTCCGTGTGGGCCCCACCACGAACACTTTGGGCGAAATCTCTATCATGTGTTTGTTCGGCTCATTCTTGAAGCCAATCCTTTGTTTTTGTTTTGTTTTGTGGTATTCGAGTTGCTTCAATACCAAGTGTTGATTCCATACCTTTCCTAATTGGTGTTCTCATATTGCTATGTGAATACTAATCCTTCTTGATCACTGAGCTTGTCATGTTAATTCTTTTCCAACCGGCGTGCTTCTCTTCAAGTGAATCCGATCATTCCAACATTCGCAAGATCAATTCTAAGCTTTTTCTCAACGGTGTTCGTGTCATCCGACCCAAGTTGTTTTGATTTCCGCCCTCCACCCTTTTCTTCAAGGACTCAGATTTCTTAATCAAGTATCCATTTTATTGAGTGAAGTTTCTTCATTCTTTTCCTTTAATGTTTTATCCGGTGATTTCTCATGAAGACGCTAAGGAAGCTTTAACCTTATCATTGTTCCATTCTAATTTTCTTCTCCGTGGACTCAAGTCAAGTTTTCAGTGTTGATCGTATTGTTTTCATCATTTCAAATGCTTTCTCATGTCGGTGCATCTCTTAATCATCCACTTCTCGCTATTCAATTGTTAGGAGTGTTGAAGATATCTCGGAAGATTCTAGTTTCCATTCTCAATTCACTCAAGTTCTTTTGAGCATGCTATCTCATTCAAGCCATTTAACTCTACGGTGCAATATCTATTTCAAACATTTGTTCAACGGTGGTTCTTTTGAGTGGGCCCTAACCCACGTGTCTTTTCGAGGATCTTACGACTCTTCTAATTTTCCTGGAGCTATTCTCAAATTCTTTGCAAAGTTTGACGTAAGAATGAATTATCATCAGTCTTGGTTTTCTCCAAGATCTTCTAAATTATTTCATTGTTGGTTCAACCTTCCTAATTTTCATTCCGGAGTGCTTCAATAATTCATGGTGATGTTCTCGTCGTCATTCTCGAATTTTGAAGACCGAAGAAGAGTTTCTCTTAAATCTCGCTTCTTTCTCTTCAAGATTCATGGTTCTAGCTTCGTGCCATCCTCATAATTGTTTTGATTGTGAGAATTCTTTTAACCCACCCGGAGCAATTCAGGAGTCTTTTCAGTTAGATTCTTCGGAGCCCATCATCTTAGAATTATCCATTCAAGCGTTCAACTCTGGTTTTCCAAATCTCACCGGTGCATCGTCGAAATATCCTCTAATCAGTTCATGATCTCTTCATTCTAATGTATCTAAATTTTGTCAAGCATCCTTATTCATTTTACAATTCTTCCCGGTGAATTGTGCCTTTGCTACGTTCATTCTCAATTATTATGGTGGTTTGTTCAAGAGTTCTCTTCCTTCGTTATCATATAGACTCATTTGTTCTTTCCAATTCTACCGGTGGTTCGTTGAAGACCTTCCCAAGTTTGCGCCATATCTATCTTAATCTTTTCTACGGGAATAAGTAGTATGCCAAATCCGTTGCTTGTCATCAATTTAATTGGTGAAGGATCAGCATAATGTAATACTTATTCTTGTTTCATCGAGTAAGTTCAATTCCTTATTCTGGAGGATCATCAAAAATTCTTGATTTCATTCGTTCATCTTTCTTTCCGGAGCACCAAGTTTTCTCGATTATATCATTTCAAAGCTTCATCTCATCACTGCAAGGCTTCACCTTGTGTTTTCAACTTCTCTTTCTTTTATCATCCTTTTCTTACCCGAGTTCTTCATGGAGACTCTACATGGTGGTTCGTCAAGGATTCTTTTCATTCTTCAATTGTTATTCAAGATTTCTCTCGAAGTTATGATCCGCCAAGCTATACTCAAAATTGAACATGGTGCTCAACACATGTTTTGTTTTGAGGAGTTCAAGTATTCTTCTTCTTGCATTCCGAAGTGCAATTCTTTCTACCTTATCTCTTGAGATGGTGTTATGTCACTCTTGGCAAATTCCCTTCGTGTTTCATGATTCAAATGTTGTCAAGAATGAGGTATTTTAAATCCATCAATCTCTTCATTGGACTTATCTTGGGCTATATTTCACCTAAAGCTTTCCCTAAGGATTGTTGCTATTTATGGTGCTTATTAATGACCCAAGTTCTTCATTTGTCCTCCCGGTGAAACAAGTTTCTCGTCTCCTTGTTGATATCAATCCAATCGTTTGTTTCCGTTGGTGGCAGAAGCTCACCTCATAATGTTGAGATGTTTCCATAAGTCCACTACAAGGTTATTCTTTTCGTTGTTGGTTTTCCAACAACCCCGTTGTAACCATCTTGGAAGGGTGCTTTCCAAGCTCAGTTGTGGCAGAAGTTGGCATTTTCTTCTCCATTCCTTTATTCCAACGACCTATCTTCAATTTTTCTTCCGGAGGCATTGTGATGTTGCACTCTTCGACCCATCATCTTTCTTTTGTCAAGATCATGTTCTTTTTCTTGCGTATCCATTTAACCGGAGTGTCATGTTTTCATTCGAGTTCTCTCATCTTATCAAGTTTTGCCTGCTTCCTCAACCGGAGAGCTGTCTGAAATCTTTCTTACCCCTTGTGCCTTTTTTTCAATAGTTAGGAGGCGGTATGTTGTTGATTTCATCAAGTATCATCCCATCTTCTCAAGTTCATGTTATATTCCTTCCATGTTCAATCGGAGTGCTGCCCGAATTCTTCCTCTCTCATCTTGTTTTAAACGGAGTGGTTGCGAATTCTATCTTGTCCATTAAACTCTTGATTTATGCGTTTTCAACCTTCAAGTTATCGTAATGTTCCTTGTTCCTCTTTTCTAACGGATTGTTTGCAATCTCGTTCATCTCTGTTGTACTCTTTCTTTCATTTTGCTCAACCTCTCAAGGTTCATGGTTTCACTCGTTTGTCAAAGAAGCAACTTCGTTTTACCTCTCATCTTCCTCGTCCTTTTCCCTCGGTGCCATCCTAGATCTCGGGCGAGATCCTCTCGTAGTGGTGGAGTGTTGTAACACCCGGATACAACTTTCCATATTAAGTAACTCCGACTCTTGCCTTTTCCGGAGATGTGTTATTTTATTTCCTTCGTGGTTGGGTTTTTGTCAGTTGTTTTGCATTTTGTTCTTGTTATGCATCTCATCTCATGTCATCATCTGCATTTCATCCGCATGTTTTTCAAAACTTGCATCCGTTCGGGTTCCGTCAGTTCTCTCCGTTGTCCGTTCCGAGTCCGGATACACTCGCACGCGCCCGCGGCACCTCCGAAATATTATTTTATTAGTGGCATAAAAATGTTCTCGGAATGGGTTGCAACTTGTCAGGCGGTCTTATTATAGTGTAGACAGGCCGCCTGCCAAGTTTCGTCGCATTCGGAGTCCATCTGATAGCCCAACCGTTGAACATAGCGGTACCGTAGTCGGTATATTCGTCGGATGTTTCGGTCTCCGAGATCGTGCCGGGCTGCATTTCTCCTCTCTCTCCTATCAGTCCAGACCCTCTCGTCACAGCCCACCTAGACCTGTCTGAGCCCCCTCGCGATCGGATCCGTCGGATCGCGATTCGAGGGTCCCGAAACCCCTCCTAACCCCTCAAACCCTAGCCCTACCTATAAATGGAAGCTTCCCTTCCATTTTTGGCAGCAGCACAACCTCCCAGCCGCAGCCACCCCTCCTCCTCGGAATCAGCGCCGCCGCCTCCTCCATTTCCGCACCCCCCCAGCCTCCTCTCGCCACTTGGCGCCACCGCACGGGCCAGCGCCGCCGTCCCCGCTGCCTGGAGCCACTCAAGCCCCGCCACGTCGCCTCCCTCAGATCCCCACTTCCCAGCAGCCTGCCAGTCCATCAGGTCCCTTGAAGCCCGCTTTGAGCCGTTCGCCGCTGAGCGCCCATGAGCCCCTGCTCCCTCCTCCCGCTCGATCCCGAGCGGATCGAGACCGCCGCCTCGCCTCTCCGCCTCCCGCCGGCGACCAGCAGCCCTCCCGAGCCAGCGAGGCCAGCGTCGTCCGCCCGCTCTCCCTTCCTCTACTCTCCTTCCTCCTCTAACCCCTCCCTCTCCCTCTGCTGCAGCACCGCCATGGCCGCCATGGAGCTCGCCGCCGCGCTGCAGTCATGGGCGCCAGAGCCTCAACTTCCTCCATGGCGAATCCGTGACGCCGCCGGATCCGCCTTTCCCGGCCGCCTGCCCTTCTCCGCCACCTCCGCTGAGCTCCGTCGCCGCCTTAGCTGCCATGGCCGGTCGGGAGGAGCCGATCCAGCTCGCCCAGCGCCGCCGTTGACCGCACCAGCGTGGGCCTCCCAGCGCCCGCAGCAAAGCCGCGCCAGCCAGCCCAGTAGCGCCCCCCCCCTCGAGCCAAGCGATTTGGCCAGCCACGCCCCCCTGCCTGGCCTCCTCCTCCCCATCGGGCCTTGGCCCAGGGTGAGCAGCCCCGCCCCCTCTCCTGTGCACTTGTGGGCTGACTTGTTTCGGCCCGTTGCATTTTTTTTTTCCGTCCTGCGATTTTAACATTATCCAGTGATTTTAACAGATTTGCAGAAAACCCCTTAGACTTCATGCATTTAATAACTCATCAACCGTGCATCGGATTAAAATGGTTTAAACATGTAAATTGCTTAGAATTTCGTGTAGATTAATAATATGCCACTTTCATCTATGTTTAAAATGTTTAAATTGATGTTTGCATTAATTTGCTAATATGCCATGCTAAAATGCTTTAATTCATAACTAAATAACCGTAACTCGGAATTAAATGTTCTTTATATGTAAATGGGGTGGAAAAATGCCTAGATTAACATGGTCCACTTTATGTTGCTGTTTAACAACTCTAAAATTGTGTTTAGGGCAGAACAGTACCGAATCTAAAATATTGCTCATGAGGATTTTCCGGAATTGTTGTTTCTTATTTCGGCCTCATTTAAACTTGCCTAAATAGTTAGTTTAATTATGCTCCACCTCTTGCCATGTTTAACAACATGTAATATTGTTGAGTACCTAACCGAGAGAGAACTAAATAAGTGTTGTGGTGTTATTCAATATGCAACTCGTTGCATATTGGGCTCCATTTAACTTGTAGTTTTGTTTGTGCATATTGCCATGCCATGCATATTTAAACCGGACATGCATCATACTTGATTGTGCATCATGCCATGTTTATGCTTGTGCATTTATCATGTTGTTTGTTTCTTTCCGGTGTTGCTTCTCGGTTCCGGTAATGTTGCGATTGTGAGGATTCGTTCGACTACTTCCGTTCGTTCTTCTTCATGGACTCGTTCTTCTTCCTTGCGGGATTTCAGGCAAGATGACCATACCCTCGAAATCACTTCTATCTTTGCTTGCTAGATGCTCGCTCTTTTGCTATGCCTATGCTACGATGCCTACCACTTGCTATATCATGCCACCCACATTGCCATGTCAAACCTCTAACCATCCTTTCCTAGCAAACCGTTGTTTGGCTATGTTACCGCTTTGCTCAGCCCCTCTTATAGCGTTGTTAGTTGCGGTGAAGATGAAGTTTGTTCCTTGTTGGAACATGGAGATGTTGTTCCTTGTTGGAACTTGTTTACTTGTTGGGATATCACAATATATCTTATTTAATTAATGCATCTATATACTTGGTAAAGGGTGGAAGGCTCGGCCTTATGCCTGTGTTTTGTTCCACTCTTGCCGCCTAGTTTCCGTCATATCGGTGTTATGTTCCCGGATTTTTGCGTCCCTAACGCGGTCGGGTGATTTATGGGACCCCTTGACAGTTCGCTTTGAATAAGACTTTTCCAGCAAGGCCCAACATTGGTTTTACATTTGCCTCACCTAGCCTTTTTCCCTTGGGAGTCGCGCATCCCGAGGGTCATCTTTATTACCCCGGGCCAATGCTTGTCTAAGTGTTGGTCCAAACTAGAGCCACTTGCGGTGCCGCCCGAGGCAACTTGGGGTATCGTCGGTTGTCGTCGTCTGCTCATCCGGTCGTGGCTCGAGACGAGATCTGTGCTGCTACTATCGAGGTGTCGGCACGCCGGAGGTCTTCTGGTTTTGTTTTATTGCTGTGAAATGTCTTGTAGCCGGATTCCGAGACTGATCGGGCTTCCGGGAGAAGGTCTATTCCTTCGTTGATCGTGAGAGCTTATCATGGGCTAAGTTGGGACACCCTGCAGGGTTTGAACTTTCAAAGCCGTGCCGCGGTTATGTGGCAGATGGGAATTTGTTAATGTCGGTTGTAGAAAACCCGGTTGATCTTAATTAAAATACACCAACGCGTGTGTAACCGTGATGGTCTCTTCTCGGCGGAGTCCGGAAGTGAACACGTGTTGGAGTTATGCTTGACGTAAGTAGTTTCAGGATCACTTCTTGATCATAGTTGTTCGACCGTGCTTTGCCTCCTCTTCTCGCTCTCTTTTGCGTATGTTAGCCACCATATATGCTAGTCGCTTGCTGCAGCTCCACCTCACTACCCTGTCCTACCTTTAAGCTTAAATAGTCTTGATCTCGCGGGTGTGAGATTGCTGAGTCCCCGTGACTCACAGATACTTCCAAAACCAGTTTGCAGGTGCCGATGAATCCGTGCAGGTGATGCACCCGAGCTCAAGGAGGAGCTCGATGAAGATCTTGTTCTTTGTGTTGTTTCGTTTCAGTTGATCAGTAGTGGAGCCCAGTTGGGACGATCGGGGATCTGTGTAGCATTTGGGGTAGTCTTCTTTTATTTTGGTTCCGTAGTCGGACCTTGGTTGTATCTGTATGATGTAATGTTTTACTCATGTATTGTGTGAAGTGGCGATTGTAAGCCAACTATGTATCTCTTTTCCCTTATGTATTACATGGGTTGTGTGAAGATTACCTCACTTGCGACATCGCTTTCAATGCGGTTATGCCTCTAAGTCGTGCTTCGACACGTGGGAGATATAGCCGCATCGAGGGCGTTACAAAGCTAGCCTATGGTATGATTGTTGTTCGTCCTACGGACTAAAACCCTCCGGTTTATATAGACACCGGATAGGGTTAGGGTTACACAGAGTCAGTTACGATGGTAGGAGATCTACATATCCGCATCGACAAGCTTGCCTTCCACGCCAAGGAAAGTCCCATCCGGACACGGGACGGAGTCTTCAATCTTGTATCTTCATAGTCTAGGAGTCTGGCCAAAGGTGATAGTTCGGCTATCCAGACACCCCCTAATCCGGGACTCCTTCAGTAACCCCCGAACCAGGCTTCAATGACGGTGAGTCCGGCGCATTGATTGTCTTCGGCATTGCAAGGCGGGTTCTTCTCCAAATCCTGTGCACCTATTGAATAGTGTCCGGCTTCTCATAAATATCGCGCTCCTCGGCTTCCACGCCCAATAATGGCCATCTTCCACGTGTCGAACGAATGTGAAAATACAGGGTATTTTTACATTTACCCCCCTAGCTGCGCAAATGAGCCGCCTATAAAAGAGACGAGGATTTAGATCCGAATCACACCATCCTCCCTCTGCGAGCATTCATCAGAGCGCCTCTGACAAAAATCCATTCCATCATGGACAGTCGACGCGGCTCCTCCTCTCGCGCCCCTAGCCCTCAGCCTGGAGATTGGGAGAGATGCTCAGTCCAGCATAGCGAGCTAGTGGCGCTCCAAACCAAGGGATTCCTTCCCCCAGCCTTCATGGTTCCGGTTCGAGCCGGACTCGCCACATATAAGGGCGGAAAGCAAGCGGAGAGCGCCCCCGATCCCTCGAAAGGAGAGAGGGTATGCTTCATCTCTTACCTGATAAGAGGCCTCAGATTTCCAATCCATCTGTTTCTCCGGGGGCTCCTGGAGTTCTACGGCCTCCAGTTGCACAACCTTACGCCTGCCTCCATCTTGCATATTGCAGGCTTTGTGGCCCTTTGCGAGCTGTTTTTGGGCATCGAGGCTCATTTCGCACTGTGGAAGAGATTGTTCTGCCTTGTACCCCGTTCTCATGAGGGGTCAATATATCAAGTGGGCGGAGCTGAACTATGGCGCATCGCCGGGACCGGATATCTATCCGGAACCCCAAAGAAGGCGTCCGAAGACTGGCCTTCGGAATGGTTTTATATAGAAGACGTCCCGCTGCCGGATCCTGTTCGGAACGGCCTCCCGGAGTTCAGCAATGCTCCCTTGAAGAAACGCCTAAGTTGGCGCCCACGGAGCCCCCAGGGGGAAAATGACAGGGACGTCCTTTACCTGATGAGCCGAATAAGGTTGTTGGCTCATTCCGGACTGACCATGATCGGGGTCATGGCCACATGCATTATGCGGGGGGTGCAGCCGCTCCAGTATAGGGGCCACCCCATGTGGGATTTCAACGGGGAGGATGATGCCACCCGTCATGGCCGCAAGAGGCCGGGATCGGTCGCCGATCTGGTGAAGATCTTGTTCGTGTTGTACAAGGGAGAAGAGGAGGATTTTCTCCGCGTCAGTCCATTGAACGGATTTTCTATGAACAACCCTCGAAGCTGGGTAAGCGGACACTTCTTCTCGCCCATCCGATCCATATTCCCATGGTTAAGTATCTTATTTTGTGTTTTCGACGCAGGAACTGCGCCGGGCCGTAAAAGATATAAACAGCCCGACTCCACAACCCGAGGACCCAGAGCGGTCCCTCGATCCGGCTTCCCAAGAGGATCCGGACATAAAGGTGGAGCTGATCAACGGGGTATTTCACCAACTTAGCATCGACAATGCCTTGGTCGCCATTACGGCTGATTACCCCGGAATATTCCCAGCCTCACAGGTAACTTGCGACCGAAGTCAAAATTCCATGGCCCATCCGTGCTTATTTCTGATCACCGTATATCAATGGTGTTTCGCAGGGGGTGCCTTTGAAGTGGGAAGCCGAGCTCGCGGCGGCTGGCCAACAAGGGGCAGCTCGGCCCAGCAGGCTGAAAAGGAGTGCAGTCTGGATCAAAACACCGCCGCAACGGTATGGCGTGCCACCGTGTTCCGAAGTTTGATTCCTAGAAGGCAGACTAACGCTTGTGATCTTTTCAGGAGAAAGAGCGCTCGCGGACTGTGTCCGGGGAGGTTGCCAATCGAGCCTCCGCCTGCCAGGCTCCAAAGCCAGGTCCGGGAGCGGAGGCGAACACGAGGCGTGCGTCGGCTGCTCCTCCAACGGAAGATCCCGACGGACTGTCCGCCACCAACTCTGAGGTGGAGAGTGCCATGAATCATAGGCGCCGCCGGACAGTTCTTCGTGACGCATGTTTCTCCCAAGAGGCATTGAATGCCTTTAATTCGGGAGATGCGCACCTCCGTGCCGCTCAAGATGGTCTAGCCAGAGCCACGGAGCAGTATGTGAAAGACATACGGGTGAGGAATTTTTGATAGTTATATATGCCAGTAGCCCCCGAGACTTAAAATAGTTAGAATAACTGATTTAAGGATCATTTGTTATGCAGGATCTTACGGAAAAGAATACCCGACTATCCCAGGAGCTTCAAGAATGCAAGGCTCAACTCGAGGCTGCACTAGCCGCGACAGGGGAAGCCACAGAGACCCCCTCTGGTAATATATGCTTCAAAAGATAAGTAGTTTGTGAAGTGTGGCGTGTGTATAAGTCTGACAATAATATTGCAGATGGCGCCGGGGTGGATCCGGACAAGCAACAGCTCCTGCGCCGGTTAAAGGCCGGCGAGAACGTGCTTACAAGGGTGAGGCAAGAGAAAAACAATCTCCAAGATGCCAACACCAAGCTGGGTGAGGAACTAAAGGATGTTCGTGCCCAGCTGTCTGACTCCGTTAAGGAGAATCGGTAACTTCGTCGGAATTTTAGTAAGTGCTTGAACGAACTTTGAAAAAGAGTTCAGCGAGGAAGTCGACTAACAAAGATGTGTATGTAGGTATGCTCACAGGTCGTCCTGCAGAGGAAATGCCCGGTTCTACGGGTGACCTTCTTCCCGAGTTGCTACAACTGCACGAACGAGTTCGGCGGGTGATGAAAGGCGTTGCTCGGGCCTTATGGCCATCTATCTCCCTGCCCGAAGGCCTTGGAGAGCTTACGGAGCAGCTGCAGGGAGCACGGCGGCGCTTCCGATTATGGAAGATATCGTCCTGCCGTCAAGGCGCCAGGGAGGCAAGGGCCATGGTGAAGACGCGGTAAACGAAGGCTGACCCAAACCACATGGCCGAGGTCAGACCTGTGGGGCCCGATGGGAAGGAGATCCCTGTGAGCTTAGTGTACGGCCAAGTAGAGTTGGCCGCAAAGTATTCTCAGCAGGACTGTAAACTAGACAGCCTGTTAGATGGCATTGAAGAGGAATACAATAAGTCAAGTTGACTATGTAATTTAATATGACATGTAAAATGCCTTCTAGCCGGATTGTAGATCGTTTGTCATAGCGGACCTTTTCGCTTCGACCTCGAGACCCAATAGTCCGGAGTGTGTCCGAATACCCTTGCGGTTATAAAAACCGAGGCATGCGTGGAGACCAGGCGTAGGGGTCATTAGTGCTTTATCAGACAAGTTCCCAACTAGTTATGTTATATTACATGGTTAGTAAGAAACATCTTCGAGGGAGAATAGTTCTGTTAAGGGTTCCTTTCCGTGGGAGGCATGCCCTAAAGTGCATGTCCGGACTGCGAAAAAAGCAGAAAAGCATCTGGGGGCAGATAAATAAATAGGTAAGAAATCATCTTTTAGTTCACCGACCGAATATTCCCTTAAGAATGCTAGCTTTCGGCTTCACGCAGTCTGAGGTACACATCCGGCTGACCCGGCAGTAACAATCGCAGAGGTGCTCCCTTTACCACCTAGCCAACAATCGGGAGCGTGGGGTAAGCACAGGAGCCGAACAACCCAGCTTGGCCAAAACTTAAGTCATATCGATGCATATAATGGTGAATAAAAGGTACATGTGGAAGTGTGACACATGTGTTGGGCATAAAGCCCGTATAAATAAGCTTCATTAAAGAAGCCCCAAATATAATGGCGCGGGTAGCGCGTCAAGTGTCTTGTAACAATGCATAAACGAGCCTCCAAAGGGTTCAAGAAAAAGGAGGAAGAAGGAGAGAAATAAAAGACAGCTAAAGTATAAAATGTAGACGGAGGAAGGAGACGAACTCAGAGTCCGGTGCTAGGCATAGAATCTTCGGAGACGGGCTGTGTTCCATGGGTTCAGCTCGAGTCGGTCGTCCGATGCGTTTCGCAGACAGTACGCTCTGCCAGTCAGGACTTGGTCGATGATGAAGGGACCTTCCCATTTGGGCTTGAGTTTGTCCTTTTTCTTGTCCGGCAGGCGTAGAACTAGTTCGCCAACATTGTAACCTTTGGCCCGTACTTCTCCGCTTTGATATCTTCGAGCCTGCTGTTGATAGAATGTGGAACGAGCTTTTGCCACGTCGCACTCCTCCTCCAAGGCGTCCAAACTGTCCTGCCGATCGAGCTCAGCTTCTCTTTCTTCATACATGCGCACGCGAGGTGAGTCATGAATTATGTCGCAGGGCAAAACTGCCTCTGCGCCGTATACCATAAAAATGGTGTGAATCCGGTAGTGCGATTCGGCGTGGTCCGCAGCCCCAGTCTGGTCGAGCTCCTCTACCCGGTGCGTGTTAGATTCCTTGAGGGACCGCACTAGTCTGGGTTTAATGCCGCTCATGATTAGACCATTTGCTCGCTCGACTTGACCGTTAGTTTGAGGGTGATAGACTGAAGCGTAGTCGAGCTTGATGCCCATGTTTTTGCACCAGAGTTTGACCTCGTCGGCCGTGAAGTTCGTGTCGTTATCAGTCATGATGCTATGGGGGACGTCGTAATGGTGTACTACCCCTGATATGAAGTCTATCACTGGTCCGGATTCGGCCGTCTTAACAGGCTTGGCCTCTATCCATTTGGTGAATTTATCCACCATGTCCAATAGGTATTTTTGTTTGTGGGTTCCTCCTTTAAGGGGTCCAACCATGTCAAGCCCCCAGACCGCGAACGGCCAGGTGATGGGTATAGTTTTGAGGGTGGTGGGTGGCATGTGGCTTTGGTTAGCAAAGAGCTGGCAACCGACGCATTGTTGGACTAAGTCCTGAGCATCTGCCCGGGCCGTCGGCCAATAAAATCCTGTACGGAAGGCCTTGCCTACAAGGGCCCGGGCTGCGGCGTGGTGCCCACCAAGTCCGGCATGAATTTCAGCCAGAAGATTTCGCCCTTCATCTTCGGAGATACACCTTTGAAGGACTTCGGTTGTGCTTTTCTTATAAAGCACTCCCTCATGGACCTTATAGGCTTTAGATCGCCGTACTATGCAGCGGGCCTCGTTTTGGTCCTCGGGAAGTTCCTGCCTAGTTAGGTAGGCTAGGAATGGTTCTGTCCACGGGGCAATGACTGCCATTATTACGTGGGCTGAAGATGTTACTTCGTTAGCAGAACCACCGATTGTGTCAGAATGTTCGGTGTCGGGCAGTGCGGTTGGGTCAGGGTTGTTATTTCCGGATTCCCCCTCCCATAGTATGGATGGCTTGAACAGCCGCTCCAGGAAGATGTTGGGAGGGACGGCATCGCGCTTTGCGCCAATGCGTGCCAATACGTGTGCCGCCTGGTTGTTATCCCGGGCTATATGGTGAAATCCGAGCCCTTCAAACCGAGCTGACATTTTTAGGACGGCGTTACGGTAAGCTGCCATTTTCGGATCCTTGGCTTCGAAGTCTCCATTTATTTGGGATATCGCGAGGTTCGAATCGCCGCGCACCTCTAGGCGTTGAATGCCCATGGAGACTGCCATCCGGAGGCCATGTAGAAGGGCCTTGTATTCGGCTGTGTTGTTGGAGTTCGTGTACATTATCTGGAGTACGTATTGAACTATATCTCCGGTCGGGGACGTTAGAACGACGCCAGCCCCCAGGCCGGCCAACATTTTGGAGCCGTCAAAGTGCATGATCCAATTGGAGTATGCGCCGTACTCTTTAGGGAGTTCAGCTTCAGTCCATTCGGCGACGAAGTCGGCCAAAACTTGTGACTTAATAGCTCACGGTGGCTTATAGGTTATGTCGAATGGGAGGAGCTCGATGGCCCATTTGGCAATCCGGCCCGTCGCGTCGCGGTTGTTTATAATGTCATTAAGAGGTACTTCGGAGGCTACTGTTATTGAGCACTCTTGAAAGTAGTGTCACAGCTTCCGGGATGCCATGAACACCGCGTACGCTATCTTTTGATAATGCGGATACCGGGACTTGCATGGAGTTAGGATAGTGGACACATAGTAAACTGGTTTTTGAAGGGGGAACTTGTGTCCGTCCATTTCTCGTTCGACGACGAGCACCGCGCTTACAACTTGATGGGTTGCCGCGATATATAATAGCATTGGTTCGGCCATGTTGGGCACGGCCAGGACCGGGTTTGTTGCCAATACGGCTTTGATTTCTTCGAGTCCGGCCGTGGCGGCATCCGTCCACTCGAAGTGTTCGGTGCGCCGGAGGAGGCGATAAAGGGGTAATGCCTTTTCTCCCAAACGGGAGATGAAGCGGCTTAGAGCCGCCACGCATCCAGTCAATTTTTGTATTTGTTTGAGGTCTTTTGGGATATCCAATTGTGACAAAGCTCGGATCTTGGCTGGGTTTGCTTCAATTCCTCTACCGGATACAATCAAGCCCAAGAGCTTTCCGGCTGGTACGCCGAAAACGCATTTCTCCGGGTTGAGCTTAATGTCATATGTTCGGAGGTTATCGAATGTGAGCCTCAAGTCGTCTACTAGAGTTTCGACATGCTTGGATTTGACGACCACATCGTCTATGTATGCCTCCACTGTTTTGCCGATCTGGTTTGCCAGACATGTCTGAATCATGCGCTGATATGTTGCGCCGGCGTTTTTGAGCCCGAAGGGCATTGTGTTGAAGCAGAATGGGCCGTATGGAGTGATGAATGCCGTTGCGGCGTGGTCTGGCTCTGCCATCTTAATTTGGTGGTAGCCGGAGTATGCGTCGAGGAAGCACAATGAATCATGTCCTGCGGTAGCATCGATAATTTGATCGATGCGGGGGAGGGGGAAGGGATCCTTTGGGCAAGCCTTGTTAAGGTCCTTGAAATCGACACATAGGCGCCAGGATTTGTCCTTCTTTGGTACCATCACCAGGTTTGCTAGCCAGTCCGGATGTTTTATGTCTCTGATGAATCCGGCCTCCAATAGTTTGGCTAGCTCCTCTCCCATGGCCTGTCTCTTGGGTTCGGAAAAACGCCGAAGAGCCTGTTTGACTGGCTTGAATCCTTTTAGGATATTTAGGCTATGCTCGGCCAGCCGGCGTGGGATTCCTGGCATGTCTGAAGGGTGCCAGGCGAAAATGTCCCAATTTTCGCGTAGGAATTCTCGTAGTGCGGCGTCTACATACGGATTTAATTGTACCCCGATGGAGGCCGTTTTTGTAGGGTCCGTTGGATGGACTTGGAATTTGACTATTTCGTCCGCTGGTTTAAAAGAGGTGGACTTGGATCTCTTATCGAGTATCACATCGTCCCTGTTCACCGTGGAGCGCAGCGCAGTGAGTTCCTTGGCCGCTAGGGCTTCGGATAGTTCCTCGAGGGCCAGTGCGGCTGTCTTGTTTTCGGCGCGGAGTGCTATGTCCGGGTCACTGGCAAGAGTGATGATTCCGTTGGGCCCGGGCATTTTGAGCTTCATGTACCCGTAATGGGGTATAGCTTGAAAAATTGTGAATGCCTCTCGCCCTAATAAAGCGTGATATCCGCTGCTGAACGGGGCCACTTGGAACGTTACTTCCTCGGACCTGTAATTATCCGGCGAGCGGAACACCACATCCAGTGTGATTTTTCCTGTACAGCATGCTTCCCGACTGGGGATTATTCCTCTAAAGGTTGTGCTGCTTCGCTCAATGCGGCTCTAGTCTATTTCCATTTTTCGGAGGGTTTCCTCGTAGATGAGGTTCAATCCGCTGCCGCCGTCCATGAGTACCTTGGTAAGGCGAAAGCCGTCCACTATTGGACTGAGGACCAATGCGGCTGGTGCTCGAGCTGTTCGGAATTTAGGTTCGTCACTGGCATTGAAGGTAATAGCCGTGTCACTCCATGGGTTTATTGTTGCTACCTGGTAGACTTCGGCAAGACTGCGGAGTGTTCGTTTTCGCATGTTATTTGATGCGAAAGTCATGAAGACTGTTAATACCGTTCTGGTGTTGCTGGGCTGGTGCTCTGGAGCTAGAAGCTCTTCGCCACTTTTGGCCACCTGCCGTAGTATCCAACATGCTCTAAGGCTATGAGTTGGAGTGGCGCCCTCTGTACTATGGATTTTGCAGGGTCCATTGAGCCATCCCTCCAGTACGGTTCCATGCCCTTTAGAGGGTTTTTGCTTTTTGGTATTTAACCCAGGTGCCTGGTGATGATGCACCCTTTTATTTCGGACTAGGATTGTATTCAGGGCCGGATTATCCCAAAATTTGATTTCGGTTTTCCCGGCGCTCTCCATCGCACAGTACTTTCGCACTATGGACGCCAGGTCAGCAAAGCGTGTAATTTCGCGACGACTTATGGCGTTTAGGATTCCCTTGTCCGTGCAATTGTTGCAGAAGAATGAAATTGCGTCTTCCTCGCGGCAATTCTTTATCCTGTCCATAACCAGGAGGAATCTGGCCCAGTAATGGTGTACTGTTTCAGCGGGCTCTTGCCGGATTTGGATAGATCGCTTATGTTTGGGTGGCGGGTGGAACTAAATTCGGCATCCCGTCCAATCTAAGACTCAGGGGCCAAGAATTTTCCAAACTTGGAAGCTTGGGCTTTTGGATGTTATCCAATGAATCTAGCCCGCTGCCTAACTTTAGGTTCAGGGCTTGAGTGACGTCCGTCCCTCCGTGGGAATCCGGCATGGAGGGGTCGGGAATCCGGACATAATTAGTCCTTAGGATAGAACAAGGGTCGCTGTATTGCTCCACTACCACAGCAACGTGGTGGGTGACCTGGGGAGAGTTGATCTCTCTCAGATCGGTTTTAGGCCCAATCTGATCGTAGTCTGTAGCGACTCCCAGGGCGGCGATGCGATCCAAGAGCTCGTTTAAGGAAGAGAGCTCCATCGGATCTAGCTGCTCGGCAAGTTCCGATTTAACATGGAGATTGCTTTCGATGACCTGAGAAGTCATCGTCGGCGCGGCGGCCGAACAGGCGGTCATAAGAAAACCGCCTAGCCGGAGAGTTTGGCCGGTGGCCAAAGCTCCTTTAGCAACGGTGCCGTCTTTAAAGACGGGATGAGGCATCCTTCCTGACGGCGACGGAACAGAGGAACTCTCAATGAAAGCACCAATGTCGGTGTCAAAACCGGCGGATCTCGGGTAGGGGGCCCCGAACTGTGCGTCTAGGCGGATGGTAACAGGAGACAAGGGACACGATGTTTTTACCCAGGTTCGGGCCCTCTCGATGGAGGTAAAACCCTACTCCTGCTTGATTAATATTGATGATATGGGTAGTACAAGAGTAGATCTACCACGAGATCAGAGAGGATAAACCCTAGAAGCTAGCCTATGGTATGATTGTTGTTCGTCCTACGGACTAAAACCCTCCGGTTTATATAGACACCGGATAGGGTTAGGGTTACACAGAGTTGGTTACAATGGTAGGAGATCTACATATCCAC
Source organism: Aegilops longissima (assembly GCA_021605205.1). NCBI lineage: Eukaryota > Viridiplantae > Streptophyta > Magnoliopsida > Poales > Poaceae > Aegilops > Aegilops longissima. The sequence goes on from CM038676.1 coordinate 633,637,575, forward strand.
ATCGCCAAGCTTGCCTTCCACGCCAAGGAAAGTCCCATCCGGACACGGGACGGAGTCTTCAATCTTGTATCTTCATAGTCTAGGAGTCCGGCCAAAGGTGATAGTTCGGCTATCCAGACACCCCCTAATCCGGGACTCCCTCACTAGCCCCCTCCGGTGTCTATATAAACCGGAGGGTTTAGTCCGTAGGACAACAACAATCATACCATAGGCTAGCTTCTAGGGTTTAGGCTCTACAATCTCGTGGTAGATCAACTCTTGTAATACTCATATCATCAAGATCAATCAAGCAGGAACTAGGGTATGACCTCCATCGAGAGGGCCCGAACCTGGGTAAACATTGTGTCCCCCGCCTCCTGTTACCATCCGCCTTAGACGCACAGTTCGGGACCCCCTACCCGAGATCCGCCGGTTTTGACACATGATCTCTCAAGAAATGATACCTAATATTAATGTGCTTGGTGCGGGTATGATCTTTGGGATTCTCAGCAATATTGATGGCACTTTCATTATCATATAAAAGAGGCACATGTCTATAGGTGATACCGTAATCCTTCAAAATTTGCCTCATCCATAGTAATTGAGTTGCAAAACTGGCGGTTGCAATGTATTCGGCTTCGGCGGTGGAGAGGGCAACACAATTTTGTTTCTTCGAGGACCAACTTACCAAGGAGCGTCCAAGAAATTGACATGCACCAGAGGTGGACTTATGATCCACTTTGTTCCAGCCCAATCCGCATCCGTGTACCCAATGAGATCAAACTTAGCATCCTTGGGGTACCATAGACCCAACTTTGGGGTGTGAACAAGGTATCTAAGAATATGCTTAACCGCCTTTTGATGACTTTCCCTAGGGGAAGCTTGAAATCTAGCACACATGCATACAATAAACATGATGTCTGGTCTAGATGCACAAAGATAAAGCAATGAACCAATCATAGGGTGGTAATAGATGGGTCGAAAGGGATACCGTTTGTGCCTTCTGTGAGTACAATTTTTGTTGGCATGGGTGTCTTACATGGACTAGCATCAGACATGCCAAACTTCTCAAGAATATCCTTGAGGAATTTTTCTTGAGACAATAAAATTCCTTCTTGAAATTGTTGAATTTGGAATCCGAGAAAGAACTTCAAGTCCGCATTGAGTGACATTTCAAAATTCTGGTCATGGAGGCCGCAAACTTCTTGCACAAATGAATGTTAGGAGAACCAAAAATAATTTCGTCTACATAGATTTGGCATAGGATCAAATCACCCTTGCCCCTCTTAGTAAAAAAGAGTGGGATCGGTCACCCCTCTCACAAAACCATCATCGAGTAGAAACTTCTTAAGATGATCATACCAAGCACGAGGTGCTTGTTTGAGGCCATACAAAGCCTTGTGAAGTTTATACACATAGTCTTCGTGATCGGGATCAATGAACCCAGGTGGTTGTGATACATATACTTCTTCTTGTAGAGGACTGTTAAGGAAAGCACTCTTCACATCTATTTGATGTAATGCAAAACCATTGAAAGCAACATAGGCAAGTAAGATGCGAATAGATTCAAGACGGGCAACAGGAGCAAAGGTCTCACCAAATTCCAAACCCTCAAATTGTGAGTACCCTTGTGCCACTAACCTTGCCTTGTTGCAGATGATTATACCATTCTCATCTTGCTTGTTCCTGAAAATCCATTTTGTTCCAATGACATTGTGTTCCCTAGTTGGTCTCTTGACTAATGACCACATTTGGTTGCATTCAAAACTGTTTAACTCTTCTTGCATAGCAACGAGCCAATCATTGTCCATCAATGCATCTTGTACCTTGAGTGGCTCAACACTAGAAACAAATGAGAAGTGAGCACAAAAGTTTGCCAATTGTTTACGGGTGACTCTACCTTCCGATATGTTGGTAAGAATTTTATCAACAGCAACACGACCGGCCACTCGGGGCATGATGGAGGTCAGGGTTTCGCGAGGTTCAACTTCATGTCCATCATCCACATCCTCTACATATGGATCATTAATGTGTGGTGGAAGATCTTCTTCCTCATATTGCATTTGTTGAGGTTCATCATCAATGAATGCAGTTCCTTGTTCTTTCTCTTCGTGATGATCTTGTTCTTGAAAATTATCATGAATAGGTACTTGATCATCTTCTTGTACTTGAACTATGGGCATAGGTTGAGCAATAGGAGCTTGTGGTGGCATGGGTGTTGAAGTAGTTTGATGATGTGTGAAGCTTCCATCTTCTTCTTCTTCATCATGAGGTTCTTGTTCCATTGGAAGAAGTGCACCAACACCCATGGTCAAAATATCTTGAGAAGAATCTTCTTCACCTACATCACTTAGATCAACTTGCTCCCCATGGGAGACATTAAATTCATCAAACACCACGTCACAAGTCTTTACAACACATCCATTGGATTTGTTATAGACTCTATAGGCGTGAGAGTTTGATCCATAGCCAACAAATATGCCCTCAATTGTTTTGTATTGAAATTTTCCTAACCGTTCTCTTTTGTTGAGGATGAAACATTTGCACCGAAATACATGAAAGTACTTGACATTTGGCTTGTTCCCAGTTAGGAGCTCATATTGAGTCTTTTCCAATATTGTGCGGAGGAAGAGCCGGTTTGATGCATGACATGCAGTGTTGACAGCCTCGGCCCAAAAACTATGTGGCCACTTGTATTCATCCAACATGGACCTTTCCATCTCCACAAGTGTACGGTTCTTCCTTTCGGCTACACCATTCTATTGAGGAGTGTATGGAGCGGAATATTGGTGCTCAATCCCTTCATCAGTAAGAAATTCTTCCAAGATGTAGTTCTTGAACTCAGAGCCATTATCACTTCTTATTGCTAAGATTTCTTTGTCAAACTTGCGTTGTGCTTGCTTAGAAAAATCAATGAAGGTGATCTTAGTCTCGTCCTTGGACTTGAGGAAAAACACCCATGTATATCTTGAGTAATCATCAACAATGACAAGTCCATACTTTTTCCCACCAAGACTATCCCATGAAGGAGGCCCAAAAAGATCCACATGAAGGAGCTCCAAAGGCCTTGAAGTAGACACGATATTCTTGGGTGGGTGCTTTGATTGATGTTGCTTCCCAGCTATGCATGCACTACACACACGATCTTTCTCAAAAGAGACATTGGTTGGTCCAAGGATGTGAAGACCCTTTAAGAGATCTTGAAGATTTCTCATGCCGACATGGGCTAGCCGGCGATGCCATAGCCACCCCTTGTCGGCCTTGGCCATTAGACAAGTTGCATGGAATGTGCTCTCTTTCGAGAAATCAACCGTATAAAGGTTTCCATCCAACTCTCCAACAAAGGCCACTTCGAGAGTACCTCTCTTAAAGACTTTCACATCTGTTAGTCCAGAGAGTGTATCATAACCAACTGAAGCCAATTGGCGAACGGAAAGCAAATGATATTTAAGGGATTGGACAAGCATGACATTTGCAAGAGACATGTCATTGCTGATAGCCACCTTGCCCAACCCGAGTACCTGTCCTTTTGATCCTCCACCAAACATAATGCTCATAAATGGTTGAATAGCTTCCATGAAATCGTAGAGCAATTTGCTATCTCCGGTCATATGATTTGTACATCCACTATCGATCACCCATTTTACACCACCAGAGAAAGCAACCTACACACAATTATGACTTGGTTAGAGGAACCCATTTTTCAATGGGACATCTCAAATTAGTCACAAGGGTCTTAGGGACCCAAATAGCATATAACCGGAATGCATTTCGAGGACCAACAAATTTTTCATAAACTTCTACATCCTTAGTTTTATGAACTACATAGGATGGAGGCATGAACTCTTTTGGCTTGTTGAGAGTGGGCATGCCCCTTGTGGCCTTCCCACTCACAACCTTACCTTTCTCCTTGTGTCCTTCTCGTACAAACGTTTCTTTTAGAGGAGTGGTGCACTTTTGAGAGGACCTCTTCTTCTTGTTTGTGCTTGGGTCAAACCCGAGCCCCACTTTGGCAAACACCTCATTGTGTTGGCTCAATACCTCATTAAGGTTCTTTTGTCCTTGAGCACATGTCATGAGTCCTTTCTCAAGTTGAGCCTTGAGAAAGCGATTCTCCTCAAGAATAGATGCTAGGTCACCACTAGAGTTAGTAGTACAAGCATCAACATTGATAATTGATACGTCTCCAACGAATCTATAATTTTTTATTGTTCCATGCTATATTATATTATGTTTTGGATGTTTAATGGGATTTATTATACACTTTTATATTATTTTTGGGACTAACCTATTAACCGGAGGCCCAGCCCAAATTGCTATTTTTTTTCCTATTACAGTGTTTCGCAGAAAAAGAATATCAAACGGAGTCCAAACGGAATGAAACCTTCGGGAACGTAATTTTCAGAACAAACGTGATCCAGAGGACTTGGAGTGGACGTCAAGAAACGAACGAGCAAGCCACGAGGCAGGGGGGCGCCTACCCCCTGGGCGCGCCCTCGACTCTTGTGGGGCCCTCGTTGATCCACCGACCTACTTCTTCCTCCTATATATACCTACGTACCCCCAAACCATCAGAAGAGGAGCCAAAACCCTATTTCCACCGCTGCAACCTTCTGTACCCGTGAGATCCCATCTTGGGGCCTTTTCCGGCGCTTCGCCGGAGGGGGCATTGATCACGGAGGGCTTCTACATCAACACCATAGCCTCTCCGATGATGTGTGAGTAGTTTACCTCAGACCTTTGGGTCCATAGTTATTAGCTAGATGGCTTCTTCTCTCTATTTGGATCTCAATACAAAGTTCTCCTCGATTCTCTTGGAGATCTATTTGATGTAACTCTTCTTTTGCGGTGTGTTTGTCGAGATCCGATGAATTGTGGGTTTATGATCAAGATTATCTATGAACAATATTTGAATCTCCTCTGAATTCTTTTATGTATGATTGGTTATCTTTGCAAGTCTCTTCGAATTATCAGTTTGGTTTGGCCTACTAGATTGATCTTTCATGCAATGGGAGAAGTGCTTAGCTTTGGGTTCAATCTTGCGGTGCTCGATCCCGATGTGATGGGGGAAACGACACGTATTGTATTGTTGCCATCGAGGATAAAAAGATGGGGTTTATATCATATTGCTTGAATTTATCCCTCTACATCATGTCATCTTGCTTAAAGCATTACTATGTTCTTATGAACTTAATATTCTAGATGCATGCTGGATAGCGGTCGATGTGTGGAGTAATAGTAGTAGATGCAGGCAGGAGTCGGTCTACTTGTCACGGATGTGCTGCCTATATACATGATCATACGCAGATATTCTCATAACTATGCTCAATTCTATCAATTGCTCGACAGTAATTCGTTTACCCACCGTAATACTTATGCTATCTTGAGAGAAGCCACTAGTGAAACCTATGGCCCCCAGGTCTATTTTCCATCATATTACTCTTCCACCAACAAGCTATTTCTATATTTTTTTATTTTGCAATCTTTACTTTTACTCTTTATCATAAAAATACCAAAAATATTATCTTATCATCTATATCAGATCTTACTCTCATAAGTGACCGTGAAGGGATTGACAACCCCCTTATCGCGTTGGTTGCGAGGTTCTTATTTGTTTGTGTAGGTGTGTGGGACTCGAGCGTGGTATCCTACTGGATTGATGCCTTGTTTCTCAAAAACTAAGGGAAATACTTACGTTACTTTACTACATCACCCTTTCCTCTTCAAGGGAAAACCAACGCAGTGAACAAGAGGCAGCAAGAAGGATTTCTGGCGCCATTGTCGGGGAAGCTTACGCAAGGTCAAGTCAAGATTTGATTTCCCGTCAACGAGCCATTTATGGCGCCGTTGCCGGGGAGTCTACGCACAAGTCAAGAAATACCAAGTACCCATCACAAACTCTTATCCCTCGCATTACAGTATTTGCCATTTGCCTCTCGTTTTCCTCTCCCCAACTTCACCCTTGCCGTTTTATTCGCCCTCTTTTTCCGTTCACCTCTTTTTCGCTTGCCTCTTGTTTGCTTGTGTGTTGGATTGCTTGCTTGTCACGATGGCTCAAGACAATACTAAATTGTGTGACTTTACCAGTACCAACAACAATGGTTTTCTTATCACTACGATTGCTCCTCTTACCGATGCTGAATCTTGTGAAATTAATGCTGCTATGCTGAATCTTGTCATGAAAGATCAATTCGTCGGCCTTCCCAGTGAAGATGCCGATACCCATCTTAATAGCTTTGTTGATTTACGTGATATGCAAAATAAGAAAGATGTGGACAATGATATTGTTAAATTGAAGCTATTTCCCTTTTTGCTTAGAGATCGTGCTAAAACTTGGTTTTCGTCTTTGCCCAAAAATAGTATTGATTCTTGAAATAAGTGCAAAGATGCTTTTATCTCTAAGTATTTTCCTCCCGCTAAAATCATCTCCCTTAGAAACGATATTATGAACTTTAAGCAACTTGATCACGAACATGTTGCACAAGCTTGGGAGAGGATGAAATTAATGATACGTAATTGCCCTACTCATGGTTTGAATTTGTGGATGATTATACAAAAAAAATATGCCGGATTGAATTTTGCTTCTAGAAATCTTTTAGATTCGGCCGCGGGAGGCACTTTTATGGAAATCACGTTAGGAGAAGCTACCAAACTCCTAGATAATATTATGGTTAATTATTCTCAATGGCACACTGAAAGATCTACTAGTAAAAAAGTGCATGTGATATAAGAAATTAATGTTTTGAGTGGAAACATGGATGAACTTATGAAATTGTTTGTTAATAAGAGTGTTTCTTCTGATCCTAATGATATGCCTTTGTCTACTTTGATTGAGAATAATAATGAATCTATGGATGTGAATTTTGTTGGTAGGAACAATTTTGGTAACAACGCTTATAGAGGAAACTTTAATCCTAGGCCATATCCTAGTAATTCCTCTAATAATTATGGTAATTCCTAGAACAACTCTTATGAAAATTTTAATAAGATGCCCTCTGATTTTGAGACTAGTGTTAAAGAATTTATGATTTCTCAAAAGAATTTTAATGCTTTGCTTGAAGAGAAATTGCCTAAGATTGACGAATTGGCTAGGAACGTGGATAGTATTTCTCTTGATGTTGATTCTTTGAAACTTAGATCTACTTCACCTAAGCATCATATCAATGAGTCTCTCAAAGCCATGAGAATTTCCATTGATGAGTGCAAAGAAAGAACCGCTAGGATGCGTGCTAAGAAAGATTGCTTTGTGAAAGCGTGTTCCTCTAGTTTTTATGAGAATAAAGATGAAGATTAAAAGTTATTGATGTGTCTCCTATTAAATCTTTGTTTTGCAATATGAATCTTGATAATTATGGGACTGGAGATGAGTCAACTTTAGTTAGAAGGCGTCCCAAAAATTCGGAGTTTTTAGATCTTGATGCTAAAATTGGTAAAAATGGGATTGAAGAGGTCAAAACTTTAGATATCAATGAACCCACTATTTTGGATTTCAATGAATTTAATTATGATAATTGCTCTTTGATAGATTGCATTTCCTTGTTGCAATCCGTGCTAAATTCTCCTCATACTTATAGTCAAAATAAAGCTTTTACCAAACATATCGTTGATGCTTTAATGCAATCTTATAAAGAAAAACTTGAGTTGGAAGTTTTGATCCCTAGAAAACTTTATGATGAGTGGGAACCTACTATTAAAATTAAAATTAAATATCATGAATGTTATGCTTTGTGTGATTTGGGTGCTAGTGTTTCCACGATCCCAAAAACTTTGTGTGATTTGTTAGGCTTCCGCGAATTTGATGATTGTTCATTAAACTTGCATCTTGCGGATTCCACTATCAAGAAACCTACGGGAATAATTTGTGATGTTATTATTTTTGCAAATAGGAATTATGTGCCCGTTGATTTTATTGTTCTTGATATAGATTGCAATCCTTCATGTCCTATTATTCTTGGTAGACCTTTCCTTAGAATGATTCGTGCAATTATTGATATGAAGGAAGGGAATTTTAGATTCCAATTTCCGTTAAGGAAAGGCATGGAACACTTCCCTAGAAAGAATATAAAATTACCTTATTAATATATTATGAGAGCCACTTATGGATTGCCTACCAAAGATGGCAATACCTAGATCTATCCTTGCTATCAATGCCTAGCTAAAAGGCTTTAAAGAAAAGCGCTTGTTGGGAGACAACCCAATATTTTTTTACTTGCTGTTATTTCAATAAATAATCCATCTAGCCACTGGTTAGATTTGTTTTTGTGTTTTAGTTAGTGTTTGTGCCAAGTTAAACCTATAGGATCTTCTTGGATGATAGTTATTTGATCTTGCTGAAAATTCCAGAAACTTTCTGTTCATGAAAATAATTTTTAAAAATCACCAGAAAGTGATAAAATACTGATTCCAATTGCAGCCGATCAATAAAAAATTTATTTAGGTCTTCATATTTTGGTAGAATTTTTGGAGTTCCAGAAGTTTGCATTACTTACAGATTACTACAGACTGTTCTGTTTTTGGCAGATTCTGTTTTTCGCGTGTTGTTTGCTTATTTTGATGAATCTATGGCTAGTAAAATAGTTTATAAACCATAGAGAAGTTAGAATACAGTATGTTTAACACCAATATAAATAAAGAATGAGTTCAATACAGTACCTTAAAGTGGTGTTTTGTTTTCTTTCACTAACGGAGCTCACGAGATTTTCTGTTAAATTTTGTGTTGTGAAGTTTTCAAGTTTTGGGTAAAGATTTGATGGATTATGGAACAAGGAGTGGAAAGAGCATAAGATTGGGGATTCCCAAGGCACCCCAAGGTAATCCAAGGACACCAAAAATCCAAAGATTGGGGATGCCCCGGAAGGCATCCCCTCTTTCGTCTTCGTCCATCGGTAACTTTACTTGGAGCTATATTTTTATTCACCACATGATATGTGTTTTGCTTGGAGCGTCTTGTATGATTTAAGTCTTTGTTTTTAGTTTACCACAATCATCATCGCTGAATACACTTTTGAGAGACACACACATGATTCGGAATTTATTAGAATACTCTATGTGCTTCACTTATATCTTTTGAGCTATGTAGTTTTTGCTCTAGTGCTTCACTTATATCTTTTAGAGCACGGTGGTGGTTTTGTTTTATAGAAACTATTGTTCTCTCATGCCTCACTTATATCATTTTGAAAGTACTATAAAGCATCATGGTAATTTTCTTAAATTATGAAATTAGTCCTAATATGATAGGCATCCAAGATTAGTTAAAACTTTCTTATAAGTGCATTGAATACTAAGAAAAGTTTGATGCTTGATGATTGATTTGAGATATGGAGGTAGTGATATTAAAGTTGTGCTAGTTGAGTAATTGTGAATTTGAGAAATACTTGTGTTGAAGTTTGCAAGTCCCGTAGCATGCACGTATGATAAACGTTGTGTAACAAATTTGAAACATGAGGTGTTCTTTGATTGTCCTCCTTATGAGTGGCGGTCGGGGACGAGTGATGGTATTTTCCTACCAATCTATCCCCCTAGGAGCATGCGCGTAGTGCTTGGTTTTTGATGACTTGTAGATTTTTGCAATAAGTATGTGAGTTCTTTATGACTAATGTTGAGTCCATGGATTATACGCACTCTTATCCTTCCATCATTGCTAGCCTCTTCGGTACCGTGCATTTCCCTTTCTCACCTTGAGAGTTGGTGCAAACTTCGCCGGTGCATCCAAACCCCGTGATACGATACGCTCTATCGCACATAAACCTCCTTATATCTTCCTCAAAACAGCCACCATATATACCTACCTATTATGGCATTTCCATAGCCATTACGAAATATATTGCCATGCAACTTTCCACCGTTCTGTTTATCATGACACGCTTCATCATTGTATATTGCTTTGCATGATCATGTAGTTGACATCGTATTTGTGGCAAAGCCACCATGCATATTATTTCATACATGTCACTCTTGATTCATTTCCCATCCCGGTACACCGCCGGAGGCATTCATATAGAGTCATACTTTGTTCTAGTATCAAGTTGTAATCATTGAGTTGTAAATAAATAGAAGTGTGATGATCATCATTCATAGAGCATTGCCCCCCAAAAAAAGGGAAAGTCCAAATAAAAAAAGGCCCAAAAAAAGAAGAGAGAAAATAAAAAAAGGGGCAATGCTACTATCCTTTTTCCACACTTGTGCTTCAAAGTAGCACCATGATCTTTATGATAGAGAGTCTCTTGTTTTGTCACTTTCATATACTAGTGGGAATTTTTCATTATAACTTGGCTTGTATATTCCAACAATGGGCTTCATAAAATGCCCTAGGTCTTCTTGAGCAAGCAAGTTGGATGCACACCCACTTAGTTTCTTTTGTTGAGCTTTCATACATTTATAGCTCTAAGTGCATCCGTTGCATGGCAATCCCTACTCCTTGAATTGACATCAATCGATGGGTATCTCCCTAGCTCGTTGATTAGCCACGTCAATGTGATACTTTATTTTTTTGTCTTCTCCACATAACCCCCATCATCATATTCTATTCCACCCATAGTGCTATATCCATGGCTCACGCTCATATATTGCGTGAAAGTTGAAAAAAGTTTGAGATTACTAAAGTATGAAACAATTGCTTGGCTTGTCATAGGGGTTGTGCATGATGAGAGCATTCTTGTGTGACGAAAATGGAGCATGACCAAACTATATGATTTTGTAGGGATGAACTTTCTTTCGCCATGTTATTTTGAGAAGACATAATTGCTTAGTTAGTATGCTTGAAGTATTATTACTTTTATGTCAATATTGAACTTTTATCTTGAATCTTTCGGATCTGAATATTCATACCACAAATAAGAGAATTATATTGAAAATTATGCCAAGTAGCATTACACATCAAAAATGCCGTTTTTATCATTTACCTACTCGAGGACGAGCAGGAATTAAGCTTGGGGATGCTTGATACGTGTCCAACGTATCTATAATTTTTTATTGTTCCATGTTATATTATATTCTGTTTTGGATGTTTAATGGGCTTTATTATACACTTTTATATTATTTTTGGGACTAACCTATTAACCGGAGGCCCATCCCAAATTGCTGTTTTTGCCTATTTCGGTGTTTCGCAGAAAAAGAATATCAAACGGAGTCCAAACGGAGTCCAAACGGAATGAAACCTTCGGGAACGTGATTTTCGGAACAAACGTGATCCAGAGGACTTGGAGTGGACGTCAAAAAACGAACGAGGAAGCCACGAGGCAGGGGGCGCGCCTACCCCCCTGGGCATGCCCTCCACCCTCGTGGTCCCCTCGTTGATCCACCGACCTACTTTTTCCTCCTATATATACCTACGTACCCCCAAACCATCAGAAGAGGAGCCAAAACCCTATTTCCACCGCAGCAACCTTCTGTACCCATGAGATCCCATCTTGGGGCCTTTTCCGGCGCTCCGCCGGAGGGGGCATTGATCATGGAAGGCTTCTACATCAACACCATAGCCTCTCCGGTGATGTGTGACTAGTTTACCTCAGACCTTTGGGTCAATAGTTATTAGCTAGATGGATTCTTCTCTCTCTTTGGATCTTAATACAAAGTTCTCCTCGATTCTCTTGGAGATCTATTTGATGTAACTCTTCTTTTGCGGTGTGTTTGTCGAGATCCGATGAATTGTGGGTTTATGATCAAGATTATCTATGAACAATATTTGAATCTCCTTTGAATTCTTTTATGTATGATTGGTCATCTTTGCAAGTCTCTTTGAATTATCAGTTTGGTTTGGACTACTAGATTGATCTTTCTTGCAATGGGAGAAGTGCTTAGCTTTGGGTTCAATCTTGCGGTGCTCGATCCCAGTGACAGTAGGGGAAACGACATGTATTGTATTGTTGCCATCGAGGATAAAAAGATGGGGTTTATGTCATATTGCATGAATTTATCCCTCTACAACATGTCATCTTGCTTAAAGCGTTAGTCTGTTCTTATGAACTTAATACTCTAGATGCATGCTGGATAGCGGTCGATGTGTGGAGTAATAGTAGTAGATGCAGGCATGAGTCGGTCTACTTGTCACGGACGTGATGCCTATATACATGATCATACCTAGATATTCTCATAACTATGCTCATTTCTTTCAATTGCTCGAGGGTAATTCGTTTACCCACCGTAATACTTATGCTATCTTGAGAGAAGCCACTAGTGAAACCTATGGCCCCCGGGTCTATTTTCCATCATATTAATCTTCCATAAACAAGCTATTTCTACCTTTGTTTATGCTTCAATCTTTACTTTTACTCTTTATCATAAAAATACCAAAATATTATCTTATCATCTCTATCATATCTCACTCTCGTAAGTGACCGTGAAGGGATTGACAACCCCTTTATCGCGTTGGTTGTGAGGTTCTTATTTGTTTGTGTAGGTGTGTGGGACTCAAGCGTGGTCTCCTACTGGATTGATACCTTGGTTCTCAAAAACTAAGGGAAATACTTATGCTACTTTACTGCATCACCCTTTCCTCTTCAAGGGAAAACCAACGCAGTGCTCAAAAGGTAGCAATAATAGGAGAAGAGTAAGCCTTGGCTAGAGTTTCAAGATAGGTAAGCTTGAGCGTCTCAAAACTCTTTGTAAGAAGAGTGAGCTCTTCTTCCTTTGTCTTGAGGGACACAGATAGAAGCTCACAATCCTTAGAGAGAGAGGCATGAGACTTCACAAGATTACTTTTATCATTCATCAACTCCTCACAAGAGTCCTTGGCCTTTTTCAAAGAGGCAAGTTATTTAGCATGAACATCAATGTTTGCACCAATTTTCACGCATAGTTCATCATTTGATGCTTCCTCATATTGGACTTTCCGCTCAAGGATTTCATATTTTTCCTTTTCCTCGGTGACGAGGGTTTCGAGTTCCTTAATGGTGATGGTGTGCTTACTCACCATCTCCATAAGCATACGAAACATAGTGAGCTTCTTTACTTTGAGGGAGCACATGAACTTATTTAGTTAGCAAGCATAGGATCATCTATGTTATCATCATCATAACTATCCTCCGCATCAAGATACTCATCACTAGGAGTAGAAGGAGTGAAGAGAGGAGGGTTTGATCGTGGGGTTACCTTGACCTTGTCAAGAGAGTTTTGGTCCTCTCCATCTTCTACCACGGCCTTTGCCATTAGGCACTTGTGAGCGTTGCCCTTGTAGTCTTTCATATAGTTGCAGGTGACAACATCTCCACTCTTGTTGACTAGCCTCAAAGTGTTTTGAGAATCTTGAGCTACTCCGGCAACACCACTAACATCATCCGAATCGGATTCTTCATGAGCAACCATTGCTTTCCCATCTCTCTTCTTGAGCTTGGAGTTCAAAGGATTTGGCAACTTCTTCTTGGAAAAGGTCTTGGGAAACCTTGTTTTATCTTCTATCTTCTCATAAGGGCAATCGTTGCAGAAGTGGTTGGCTTCTTCACAATTATAGCATTTTCTCACTTTCTTCTTCTGGAATCTTCCCTTGAATTTTCCCCGTGCTAAACTTCCTGACAAAGAGGGCAATGTCTTCATATGAAGGGCTCTCTTCGGAGTCAAACTCATCACCATCTTCATCCTCATCATCATCTTCTTCTTCCCTTTGCTCTTCTTCATATACATGCTTGGCCTTCAATGCAAGATTGATTTTTGATGTTGAGGTACCATGCATGGCAAGATGTTTTGTAGCATTTGCCTTTGACTCTTCAAATAGTTGGAAAGTGGATATGATGTCATCCAGAGTCATTTCCTTGAATCCATGGTGTTGTCTTATGTTCCACACCATTTGGTGATGATACGGAGCAAGAGCATGAAGCAACTTGTCCACGAGAAATCGCTTAGTCAAGTTGAATCCATCTTGTGTCTTGTCACAATCACAAGACTCAGTGTCGGTGGTGAGAGTCATGAGATGCTCAAGGAGCTGCTTGGGGGATTCACCTTTCTCCATACGAAAGTTTTTCAATTGACCCTTAGCAATTTCATATTGAGCAAGCCGGAAAGTGGAGGTACCGGTCTTGGTCCTCACAATGATGTCCCACAATTCCTTGGTACTTGTGATGTGTATGTAAGGTCTCCTTTGCTTATCATTCATTCCTTTTCTTATGCACATGATTGCAGTGTCGTTGAGATGCTTGTCGTAAGTTTCTCTCGGAGTGAGATTCTTTGGGTCAACAGGGTTGTAGCCATGCTCCAGAATGTCCAACATTTCATCATTGGCGTACCTAAGATGGTCATGCATACCAACTCTCCACAAAGCAAAATCGAAACTATCATCAAGCAAAGGAGGTTTTCCTCCAGGATTATACTTAGGTTTCTCAACCTGAGGTCTAGCATACAGCCATGGAACACTAGTTTGATCATTGCTAGGAGGTTGTTGGCCAAGTGAAGGAGTAGGCATAGTTGGCCTCGATCCCGCACCACCCGAAAGTGGCGCGAGCATCGTGGTTATTTAATGTGGCTAGCCTCATTTGGACCAAGGCCTCAAGAGACGCATCATGCTCCTCCTTTTGCTTAGCAAGGGTCCGTTCCAGATCCTCAGAAGTGAAGGGCTTGTCTTCCGAAGAAGCATTGTCCTTCCCCTTCGGATCTTCAACAAGGGGAGTCCCATCGGGGTTCATCTCGCTCTAGGGCGGTTAAGCCACAAGAATAGAGCACAAGGCTCTAATACCAATTGAAAGGATCGAGATGGACCTAATGGGGGTGAATAGGTACAATTACAAATTTTAATTATTTACTTAGCAATTTTAGGCAATAATGCAGAATATGAAATTGAGCCTAACAATTGCAAGTATGATGCTAAGAGCTAAGCAAGGTGAACGAGTAACACAAGTATGTGAGTAAGCAAGCACAATATGATATAAGTAAGGCCTAGAGACAAGCAACCAAAAGTAGGAAGTTAGGGTTAGGGATAACCACAACTCCAGAGATGAGGATGTATGCCGATGTTCACTTCCTTGGAGGGAAGCTACGTCGCCGTTAAAGAGGTGGATGTTACCACGAAGGCACACCAACGCCACGAAGGCTCACCCTATTCTCCCTTTGATACAACACCACGAAGGAGTTTCTCAACCATTAGTGGTAGACCTTGGGTGGTCTCCAAACCCTCACAAAATTTCTGGGGGTAATCACAATGGTCGATTCCTCTCCGAAAGACTCCTAACGCCTTGGAGTCTCCTGTTGGAAATATGCCCTAGAGGCAATAATAAGATGGTTATTATTATATTTCCTTGTTCATGATAATTGTCTATTGTTCATGCTATAATTGTGTTATCCGGAAATCGTAATACATGGGTGAATACATAGACCACAACACGTCCCTAGTGAGCCTCTAGTTGACTAGCTCGTTGATCAACAGATAGTCATGGTTTCCTGACAATGGACATTGGATGTCATTGTTAACGGGATCACATCATTAGGAGAATGATGTGATGGACAAGACCAAATCCTAAGCATAGCACAAGATCGTGTAGTTCGTTTTGCTAGAGCTTTTCCAAATGTCAAGTATCATTTCCTTAGACCATGAGATTGTGCAACTCCCGGATACCGTAGGAGTGCTTTGGGTGTGCCAAACGTCACAACGTAACTGGGTGACTATAAAGGTGCACTACGGGTATCTTCGAAAGTGTCTGTTGGGTTGGCACGAATCGAGACTGGGATTTGTCACTCCATATGATGAAGAGGTATCTCTGGGCCCACTCGGTAATGCATCATCATAATGAGCTCAATGTGACCAAGTGGTTGATCACGGGATCATGCATTATGGTACGAGTAAAGTGACTTGCCGGCAATGAGATTGAACGAGGTATTGGGATACCGACGATCGAGTCTCGGGCAAGTAACGTACCAATTGACAAAGGGAATTGTATACGGGATTGATTGAATCCTCGACATCGTGGTTCATCCGATGAGATCATCGAGGAGCATGTGGGAGCCAACATGGGTATCCAGATCCCGCTGTTGGTTATTGACCGGGGAGTCGTCTCGGTCATGTCTGCTTGTCTCCCGAACCCGTAGGTCTACACACTTAAGGTTCGGTGACGCTAGGGTTGTAGAGATACTAGTATGCGGTAACCCGAAAGTTGTTTGGAGTCCCGTATGAGATCCCATACGTCACGAGGAGTTCCGGAATGGTCCGGAGGTGAAGAATTATATATAGGAAGTCCAATTTCGGCCATCGGGAAAGTTTCGGGGGTCACCGGTATTGTACCAGGACCATGGGAAGGGTCCCGGGGGTCCACCGGGTGGGGCCACCTATCCTGGAGGGCCCCATGGGCTCAAGTGGGGAAGGGAACCAGCCCCTGGTGGGCTGGTGCGCCCCCCTTGGGCCTCCCCTTGCGCCTAGGGTTGGATACCCTAGGGGTGGGGGCGCCCCACTTGGCTTGGGGGGCAAGCCACCCCCTTGGCCGCCGCCCCCCTTGGAGATGGGATCTCCTAGGGCCGGCGCCCCCCAGGGGGCCTATATATAGTGGGGGGGAGGGAGGGAAGCCGCACCCTAGCCACTGGCGCCTCCCTCTTCCCCTGCAACACCTCTCGCTCTCGTAGAGCTTGACGAAGCCCTGCCGAGATCGCCGCTACTTCCACCACCACGCCGTCGTGCTGCTGGATCTCCATCAACCTCTCCTTCCCCCTTGCTGGATCAAGAAGGAGGAGACGTCTTCCCAACCGTACGTGTGTTGAACGCGGAGGTGCCGTCCGTTCGGCGCTCGGTCATCAGTGATTTGGATCACGACGAGTACGACTCCATCAACCCCGTTCTCTTGAACGCTTCCGCTCGCGATCTACAAGGGTATGTAGATGCACTCCTTTCCCCTCGTTGCTAGATAACTTCATAGATTGATCTTGGTGATGCGTAGAAAATTTTAAAATTCTGCTACGTTCCCCAACAGTGGCATCATGAGCTAGGTCTATGCGTAGTTTCTATGCACGAGTAGAACACAAAGCAGTTGTGGGCGTCGATGTTGTCAATTTTATTGCCACTACTAGTCTTATCTTGTTTCGGCGGCATCATGGGATGAAGCGGCCCGGACCGACCTTACATGTACGCTTACGTGAGACAGGTTCCACCGACTGACATGCACTAGTTGCATAAGGTGGCTAGCGGGTGTCTGTCTCTCCCACTTTAGTCGGATTGGATTCGATGAAAAGGGTCCTTATGAAGGGTCAATAGAAATTGGCATATCACGTTGTGGTTTTACGTAGGTAAGAAACGTTCTTGCTAGAAACCTATAGAAGCCACGTAAAAACTTGCAACAACAATTAGAGGACGTCTGACTTGTTTTTGCAGCTTATGCCTTGTGATGTGATATGGCCAAAAGGATGTGATGAATGAAATATATGTGATGTATGAGATTGATCATGTTCTTGTAATAGGAATCACGACTTGCATGTTGATGAGTATGACAACCGGCAGGGGCCATAGGAGTTGTCTTTATTTTTGTATGACATGCGTGTCATTGAATAACGCCATGTAAATTACTTTACTTTATTGCTAAACACGTTAGCCATAGAAGTAGAAGTGATCGTTGGCGTGACAACTTCATGAAGACACGATGATGGAGATCATGGTGTCATGCCGGTGACGACGATGATCATGGCGCCCCGAAGATGGAGATCAAAGGAGCAAAATGATATTGGCCATATCATGTCACTATTTGATTGCATGTGATGTTTATCATGTTTTACATCTTATTTGCTTAGAATGACGGTAGCTTAAATAAGATGATCCCTCGAAATAATTTCAACAAAGTGTTCCCCCTATCTGTGCACCGTTGCGAAGGTTCATTGTTTCGAAGCACCACGTGATGATCGGGTGTGATAGATTCTAATGTTCGAATACAACGGGTGTAAGCCAGATTTACACACGCAATACACTTAGGTTGACTCGACGAGCCTAGCATGTACAGACATGGCCTCGGAACACGGAAGACCGAAAGGTCGAGCATGAGTCGTATAGAAGATACGATCAACATGAAGATGTTCACCGATGTTGACTAGTCCGTCTCACGTGATGATCGGATATGGCCTAGTTGACTCGGATCATGTTTCACTTAGATGACTAGAGGGATGTCTATCTGAGTGGGAGTTCATTGAATAATTTGATTAGATGAACTTAATTATCATGAACTTAGTCTAATATCTTTACAATATGTCTTGTAGATCAAATGGCCCACGCTAATGTTGCCCTCAACTTCAACGCATTCCTAGAGAAAACCAAGCTGAAAGATGATGGCAGCAACTATACGGACTGGGTCCGGAACCTGAGGATCATCCTCATAGCTGCCAAGAAAGATTATGTCCTAGAAGCACCGCTAGGTGAAGCACCCATCCCAGAGAACCAAGGCGTTATGAGCGCTTGGCGATCGCATCTTGATGATTACTCCCTCGTTCGGTCGGCAAGCTTTACACTTAGAACCGGGCTCCAAAAGCGTTTTGAGCAACACGGAGCATATGAGATGTTCAAGAGCTGAAAATGGTTTTCCAAGCTCATGCCCGGGTAGAGAGATATGAAGTCTCCGACAAGTTCTTCAGCTGTAAGATGGAGGAAAATAGTTCTGTCAGTGAGCACATACTCAAAATGTCTGGGTTGCACAACCACTTGACTCAGCTAGGAGTTAATCTCCCGGATGATGCGGTCATTGACAGGATCCTTCAGTCGCTTCCACCGAGCTAGAAGAGCTTTGTGATGAACTTCAATATGCAGGGGATGGAAAAGAACATTCCTGAGGTATATTCAATGCTGAAATCAGCGGTGTCGTGGAATTGTCACGGCAGATGTCCTCTTGCAAGGACTTAATCGTGGAGCCATCGCAACTAGAAAGCTTAAAGGGGTTAATCGGGACAAAGGACACGAGAGGGTTTATACTAGTTCGGCTCATTACGGTGAAGGTAAGCCTACGTCTAGTTGGGTTGGTATTGCTTGAGGTTTCGATGACCAGGGAGCGAGATACGCTATGCCCGGTTCTCGAAGTGTTGTTTCTTGCCCTAAGCCGCCGGCGGGTCGTCCCCTTATATACACGGGTTGACGCCCTGCGGCTTACAGAGTCTCGGCCGGCTCATAAACAGTCTCTGGCTCGGTGACTAGTCAAGTCTACCTTATGATACAAGTCATGCCATTATGGCGGTTTACTACAACGGGCCTTAAGTCGCATGTGGGCTTTATGCCCCTTGTTGAGACGCCATCTTCATGCCTGGACTTGGGCTTCTGTCTGGTAACTCTTTACGTAACCCGACCCCTCCTGGGCGGCTTACACAAATAGTTATATCCCCAACATTAGGCCCTAGATTGATTTGAACCTGCTCATGTCAATCTTAAAATAACTTAAAACATAAATCTTCAGTCTTCGGACTGCGCAAAAAGACTTTCTTTAACCCGGCGTGACGTCACTCTTTGGATCCGTGTTAACCCGTCATGACGTCATCTTTCCTTTTATCTCGCCGAATCGGCCCAACGGATCTTCGTCTTTATTGCCCGTTCCGAGAATCGAGGCGTCAGGGCCGCTGGATAGTAATTCTTATCTCCTTGTTTCCCGTGTCATCTCAGTTATTCTCTCCTTATAAATAGGCGCGGCCTGGGTTTTCATTTTTCCCCCTTTCCAGTCATCTTCCTCCGCTTGCTCTCTCCCTGTCGCCCGAGCTCCGCCGCCGCCGCAGTGCACCTCATCTCCGTCAACCTTGGCCGCTGCATCAACTTGAATCCGACCAGAGAACGGCAGCACCCCTCCGCAACAGATCCAGCACTGTAAGTTTCCCCTTTCTGCATCTTATATCTATGCTAGGGTTGACAGTTCTTCTGTACAATTCGTAGTTCATCCCATGTTCTTCGTATTTCCTCTGCCGTGGCTTCTTTTGATCCCATAGTAGCATAAATCTCGTGCGGTACCTATTTCGCATCCATTTTATATACTAGCAGATCTTCCTTTCTTGCAAGGGATCCTCATTAGGATGCATGAACTCCTCTGCTCTGTTTTAGGTCTATAAAAAATTTCTTTCAGAACAATAATTTGATCCAAAATAATAGCTGTCATCTGTGAAACTTGTTTCTATCACCCGGAAAGCTTCTTCTGGTAAATGCCCTTAAACACAACTGTCCAGGTGTCCGGTTTAAATAAGTGATACTGAGCTGTAATCCTTGCCGTCTTCTCATGACTTTAAATTTTTTGAATCGCTCTTGATGTTTGTAGCGGCTTAAATATTGTTGCAAAATCACCCTTATATCATTAGGCCCCTTCGTAAGCCGCTACCTTCAGTAATTTGGACATTTTCCTCCCGGGTTAAAATTTAAACCAGAACTTCTTATTTTCTAATAGGCCAACTGTTGTCATGGCATCTAAGGCGGCAAAAGTTCCTGTAACCTGCAGCTGGGTCCCATCCACAGTCACTAAGAGTAAACTGGCCGAATTTGTGAAGTCTGGCCATCTTCCAAAAAAGGAGATCATGTCTTATCGTGTTCCTGACCCATCCGAAGAAAAACCTCAACCAAAAGACGGGGAAGTGATAGTTTTCACGGATCACATGAACCGGGGATTTGCCCCTCCCGGCTCAAAATTTTTCAGAGAAGTTCTGAATTTCTTGTACCTTAGACCTCAAGACAACGGGCCCAATTCCGTGTCAAATCTCTGGAATTTTCAAGTTTTCTGCGAAGTGTACCTGGGAGAAGAACCAAATCTGCTCTTGTTTAGAGAACTTTTTTATTTGAACCGGCAAAACGAACGTGCCAACGGGCCTAGTCTTGAACTTGGCGGCATCTCCATCCAGCGGCGAAGAGATTGTCTTTTCCCTTATGCTGAGCTGCCAAGTCACCCAAAGATCGGAACCAGACGTGGTTCTACCGCCAAGATACATCACCGGTGATGAGAAGCCTCTGCGCTTGACTTCGCGCCTGCGTCTCGAATCCAATCATCCGCCGGCAGATAAGTTATCCGGTGTTGAGCGATGCCTCTCAACCCCACCATCAAGAAGATCAAAGCTCTTCTAGGAACGGTTTAAATGGCATCGATCTGGTTCGAGTCTGGGTCACCTGGCGGATACTACCATTAAGCCGCCGCTCCGGCTTAATGTGTACTTATACAGGCGAAAAGGATGACTCGATGTGTCATAGCTCTGATGATTTATCCGATGATGCGGTAGATGCTACAGTCCAATCTCTGTTGATGGAAGGCACTGTAACCAGTAATGCCTTCGGCTTACTTCCCTTCTGCAAGAAGAACCCAGCTCCTGCGGTAAGTTACTAGTCTTCACAAATACTCTTTTATATGTTACCTTCCTATACTTATGATTCTTTATCTGTTTCCACAGGCCGGTGATGACTTCTGGAAGGTCAAATATGACCATGAGGCTGCTAAACAGGCCAGGGCGGCCAAGAAAACTGAAAGAAAAGCCGCCAGGAAGGGCACCTCTAGGAAGAAGAAACCCAGCGCCTCTGACATGTTTAAATTGGATGACTCTTCTTCGGATGAGGAAGAGGTAATCTTTTTCAATTTTGTTTAACTCCTTTGCTATTACTTTACTGACATTTGATCCTTTCAGGAGGATACTGGAAACAGTCAAGCAGCTGGCGAAGAGGTAACTATAATTTCCGCCGACTCAGAGCCTTTGCCAACACAAAAAATCCGAAGGGTGACCTGGAAAGTAAGGTTTTCACACCCTCTAGCTTACCAAGATCCTCAATTTCTTTTGAAGAAACAACAACTTGAGAACCGGAGGCAAACTCGGGCCACTCAAGATGCAGAACTCTCGTCCGGCTTACCCGATATAACCAGGAAGCGCCGGACCGAGGTTATCTCCAATTTACATTCTGCTTTTCCTTTGGCGGGTCTAATTCACCGACCCCTCAATTCATCTGACTCCAATTATCAGGATACCTCTCCGTCTTCCGGCGAGTCGATGCAATCAAACATGCCGGCTTTTAAAACAGCTCCCGGGTAATGCCACCTTTCTTACTTTGAGTTTTCCCATACTTATTCGTTGGTACTCATCCTTCCACTTTGACTGACAGCCTGCAAGTGAAGCCTAGCAAGAAGGCCAAAAAGAATAATTTGTCCCGAGACCCGGTGATCACTGAACCGGCAATTGACTCATCCGTTCCTGATAGCTCCACTCATCAGCCACCGCCTGAACCGGCTTTTGATATTCCTGTTGCCAACCTCTGACCCGCCTGCAGAAGACGTTGTCCACGATTCTGATAAGCCGGAAATTCCTAGCCCGGTCAAGACGACTGAACCAGAAGTTGAATTTCTGAAAAGCCAATATGTTGAACCGGGCCGGCCTACTGTCCTTGCTCGATGCACTGCCAAGGAGGAGTTTGCCCAACGTCAGAAAACCAAACAGGACATCACTGATTATACTCACCTAAGCATTGTTGATATAGTCTCGGGCTATTTGAACCAAGTGCACAATAGCCGTGACCTGGAAATTGACATGGTGAAGCAAATACAACATAAATCTGACGTATACCTTTAACCTTACTTACTGTATCAGCCCCCAAGTCTATTGCTTATGAATGAATATGTTGTAGACTTAGAAATCTACTTACTGTTAGTTTTGTCCGGCTTAAATTGAATATATTTAACTCGGTGATAGCATGAAACTTTGAATTTGGGTTACACATTAGCCCCCAAGTGTCAAGTGCCTTTACCTGTAAAGTGCTTGAGATTTAATATACATGACCCGGTAAAATAGGTTAAGAAATTCTTTAAGCATACATTAGCCCCCAAGTGCCAAGTATCTTTACTTGTAAAGTGTTTGGGACTTGAATGTAATCTTACCGTGATTCTTACCATAACATGATGTCGATGCAGGCCGCCATAAGTCAATTTGAGACGGAGATTGCTGATCTGAAGTGTCAGTTGAAAACCCAAGAGCTTGAAGCTCAGAAAGACAACTCCAAGTTTGAATTCAGTGTCTCCGAACAAGAGAAACTGAAGAAAAAGTTTGAATCGGAGAAGAAAACTTGGGTTGAGGAGAGGGCTTCACTGGTGACCCGGGCTGAAACAGCAGAGGCATCTCTTGCCGAGGCAACCGCCGAGCTGTCCGGCTTAAAGCGCCAGATATCTCAAATGGTCTCAGCAATCTTCGGTAAGTTACCATGTATAACTCTGAATATCACAATGGTTCCTTTGATGTCTATTTTAATTGTTAACTCCGGCTCACCTTATATGTATAAACGCAGGCCCCAGGAGCACGAACCTCAAGCAGAATATGCTGGTCAAGCTTAAGGCGGTGTACACTCTGGTGAAACAACTATACACCGGGTCACAACGTGCTTTAGCCGTTGTGGCTTTATCAAATGATGCTCCTTATCTCCTGCAAGATGTACTCAAGCGGCTTGCCGTGTTACCTCAACGGATTCAGGAGTTAAGGCGAGCATCTGGTAGAGCCGGGGCAATAGCCGCCTTAAGCCGGGCCAAAGCATTGGCTCCAGAGCTAGACTTAAACGATGTTGCTCTTGGATACCCCAGCTTAAAGGAGGACGGCTCTGCATTCAGTCAATCAGACTTCACCACCTATGTGAGAGTCGTACGTCCTGTGGCCACCATCATCGGCAACGATATTGATCTTACAAAGTACCAGCCGGGTTATGACAACGAGAACCAGAGGATTCCAACTCCGCATTATGATGATGTCAGCCTGATCCCTCCAACTCGTAAGCATACCTTTGCTCCTGAAGTTGACCCGCCAGGTTTAATAGATGATGAAGCTGAATTTGAAGCCTTAAGCGGCATTGATCGACCTCGTCAACCTTCCGGACAAAACAACCGAAGGAGAGGCGGGAAGGATAACCCGGAGTCATCAAGCCAGCCGGAAGAATGAGCCGCCAGATGTGTTATGACGTTTATAAAACAATGCTTCACTTATTTTAGACTCGGGGAGTCTTGTAATAGGATAGAGAAAACTCCTTAACTCTGTCATGCCTTCGCGCATGTTTTGCGGTGCTTAACAATGTCTCAAGCCGCCAGCAATGTGCACTGCCGGCTTGCTTGAATCATCCAAAAGCTTTCTGCTTTACTCTGTGTATAAAACAAAAATTTCTTTGGCATCTTACCACATCCGGGGTCATGTAAGATAACGTTAATCCGGAGTAGGAACCAAAACATCATAAGTATCAGCCAGTTTAAGGCGTACCTTACCGGCTTACTTGATCCCAAAAAACCAGATAGTCATACTTAACTTCTGAAAATTGGCACATATAATGTTTACCTGGCCCTTAGTATTATTTACTCTTATAGAATAAAGTAAACCTGATTTTCAAAGGCCTCTGATTCGAATACGATCAGTAGAACCGTTCCAGAGGGGTTAAGCTAAGATTCAGATACAATCATATAGCCCCCAATGGCTTTGGCGATGCCGATCAAATGGGTATCGACAGCTATGTTCTCTTTGGTTCGAATACGACCTATGTTTGAACAGGAAGCCCCCAAGTGACCATGAGAGTTGTTTAATGACGCTGATTCGAATACGATCCATGTCAGACCCAAAGAGGTTAAGCTATGATTCAAATATGATCAAGAAGCCCCCAAGTGGGTTCGGCAGTGTGCCAACAATTGGGTATCGACAACTATGTTCTCTTTGGTTCGAATACGACCTATGTTTGAACAGGAAGCCCCCAAATGACCATGGCTTGATTCAGATATGATCATAAGCCGGACCAAAGGGAAAGCCGGATTCAGATATGATCCGCTCCCTGTTAGTCGTTTCCATCACCTGGTAAAGAAGACACATAAACCTTGTAGGATGGAAAAGGAAGAGGTCCTGCTTTATTGCCTTATAATATATACATTGCTAAAAAAGAAAAGATAAATATACTCTGAAAGCCAGCGGCTTAAGTATAGTAGAGCCGGAGATGCGCTATGTTCCACGGCTGGCGGGTCTCCTCCTCCGACTTACGTGAGTCTTTGTGCTCTCGAACATCGATGAGGTAATATGACCCATTGTTGAGATTCTTGCTGACCACGAAAGGTCCTTCCCAAGGAGGGGACAGCTTGTGCATATCAGTTTGATCCTGGATGAGTCGGAGCACTAAATCACCTTCCTGGAAAGTTCTGCTTCTAACCCGGCGGCTGTGATAACGGCGCAGGTCTTGCTTGTAAGTCGCCGAGCGGGCTATAGCCAAGTCTCGCTCTTCATCCAACAAGTCAAGTGCATCCTGATGAGCTTTTTCGTTATCAACCTCAACGTAAGTCGCCACCCGGGGTGAATCATGCCGGATGTCACTTGGCAGAACCGCCTCTGCTCCGTAAACCATGAAGAAGGGTGTATAACCAGTAGACCTGTTGGGCGTTGTGTTGATGCTCCATAGCACAGAAGGTAATTCCTCCACCCAACAACCCGGAGTTAGCTGTAAAGGAACTAAGAGCCGGGGTTTGATACCTTTCAAGATCTCTTGATTAGCTCTTTCTGCCTGACCATTAGACTGGGGGTGAGCAATAGCCGAAACATCAAGCCGGATGTGCTCTTGTTGACAGAACTCTTCCATGGCACCGTTGGAGAGATTAGTGCCATTATCAGTTATAATACTGTGCGGAAAACCAAAACGAAAGATCACCTTTTTGATGAACTGAACCGCCGTGGCTACATCACACTTACTGACCGGCTCTGCTTCAACCCACTTGGTGAATTTATCCACTGCCACCAACAGGTGTGTCTTCTTATCTTTAGACCTTTTGAAAGGTCCAACCATATCAAGCCCCCAGACTACAAACGACCAAGTAATTGGAATCATCCTCAATTCTTGAGCCAGCACATGAGCTCGTCTTGAGAATTTTTGACATCCATCACATTTGGTGACCAGATCTTCCGCATCAGCATGAGCCGTCAGCCAATAAAAACCGTGACGAAAATCCTTGGCCACTAGAGACTTTGAACCGGCATGATGGCCGCAATCACCTTCATGAATCTCACGAAGTATCTCCTGACCCTCCGTAGGTGACACACAACGTTGAAACGCCCCACTGAGGCTGCGGTGATGCAACTCACCATGAACAATTGTCATGGATTTGGACCGCCTGACGATTTGTCTTGCCAAGGTCTCGTCCTCAGGGCAATTCTCCCCGGGTCATATAGGCTAAGTATGGGACCGTCCAGTCCGGGATGGCATGGAGAGCCGCCGCCAGCTGCGCCTCCGGGTCTGGTACTGCAAGCTCTTCCTCTGTAGCCACTCTGACAGAAGGGTTATGCAAAACGTCAAGAAAGGTATTAGGCGGCACCGCTTACGCCGAGACCCCACCCGCTTAAAGCATCACCGCCTCATTCTTCCTTCGATCAATGTGCTCTACTTGATAACCTTTGAAGTGCCCAACCACCGCATCAACCTCACGACGATAAGCCGCCATGAGGGGATCCTTAGAATCCCATGTGCCTGACACCTGTTGAGCAATGAGGTCTGAATCGCTCAAACATCTTACCCGGCTCAAATTCATCTCTTTGGCCATCCGGAGGCCATGGAGTAAAGCCTCATATTCAGCTGCATTGTTAGTATAGGGAAACATAAGCCAGAGCACATAACAAAATTTGTCACCTCGGGGGGAAGTTAAAACAACCCCAGCCCCCGAGCCCTCCAACTGCCTGGACCCATCGAAGTGAATAGTCCAATACGTGTTATCCGGCTTTTCCTCCGTGACGCAACTCCGTCCAATCATTAATAAAGTCCACTAGGGCTTGAGACTTGATAGTCTGTGCGCGCATATACTTCAAACCGTGAGGCCCAAGCTCGATGGCCCACTTGGCAACTCGTCCCCGTGGCTTCCCTGCTCGATGATGTCTCCCAAGGGGCTGAACTTACCACGCTTATAGGATGACCCGTGAAGTACTGCTTTAGCTTCCGTTCGCCATGAACACCCCATAAACCAGTTTCTGCCAATGCGGATACCTTTGCTTGGATTCTATGAGCACCTCACTGATGTAATAAACCGGCCGCTGAACCGGATGCTCCTTGCCAGACTCCTTACGCTCCACCACAATGGCCACACTAACAGCACGTGAGTTAGCCGCAACATACAATAGCAATGGCTCTTTGTCAATCGGAGCTACAAGAACCGGCGGCTCGGCCAACTGTCTCTTTAAATCTTCAAAGGCAGCATCAACAGCCTCACTCCAGATAAAGGTGTCTGTTTTCTTCATCATCTGATACAGCGGTAGAGCCTTCTCCCCCGGCCGGCTTATGAATCGGCTTAAAGCAGCAACGCGACCCGCCAGCCGCTGAACATCATTGATGCACGCCGGTTTAGCCAGAGAGGTAATCGCCTTGATCTTCTCTGGGTTAGCTTCAATGCCCCTGTTTGAGACCAGGAATCCCAAAAGTTTGCCCGCAGGCACGCCAAATACGCACTTGTCCGGGTTAAGCATCATCTTGTAGACCCGGAGATTGTCAAAGGTTTCCTTTAAGTTGGAGATCAAGGTCTCCTTCTCTCTGGACTTTACCACAATGTCGTCCACATAAGCATGAACATTGCGCCCAATCTGGTTGTGGAGACAATTACACACACACCGATAAGTCGCTGGCACTCTTGAGCCCAAACGGCATAGACACATAGCAGAAGGCTCCAAATGGAGTAATGAAAGCCGTCTTCTCCTGGTCCTTAACTGCCATCTTGATCTGATGATAACCAGAGTAAGCATCCAAAAAGCTCAACCGCTCGCAACCTGCAGTGGCATCGATGATTTGATCAATGCGGGGCAGAGCAAAGGGATCAGCCGGACAAGCTTTATTTAGGTCCGTGTAATCGACACACATCCGCCAGGTGTCGTTTTTCTTGAGCACAAGCACCGGGTTAGCCAACCACTCCGGGTGAAAAACTTCCACGATGAACCCTGCCGCTAAGAGCCGAGCGACCTCTTCCCCTATAGCCTTTCGCCTTTCCTCATTGAATCGCCGGAGAAACTGCCTGACCGGCTTATACTTTGGATCAATATTAAGAGTGTGCTCAGCGAGTTCTCTCGGGACACCCGACATGTCAGAAGGTTTCCATGCAAAGATGTCCCGGTTCTCATAGATGAACTCGGTGAGCGCGCTTTCCTATTTGGGATCCAAATTGGTACTGATGCTGAACTGCTTGGAAGAGTCACCTGGAGTGAAGTCAACCAGTTTTGTCTCGGCGGCCGACTTAAATTTCAAAGCCGAGTCTTGCTCTGTGGTTGGCTTCTTCAAAGA
Organism: Aegilops longissima; assembly: GCA_021605205.1. NCBI lineage: Eukaryota > Viridiplantae > Streptophyta > Magnoliopsida > Poales > Poaceae > Aegilops > Aegilops longissima. The sequence continues at coordinate 633,665,692 of CM038676.1, forward strand.
GGTCATATCTGTCGGGTCAACATTAGTTTGATAAAACTTCAGCTCCTCTTCAGCACAAACGGATTCAGCATAAGCTGCATCTCCTTCCTCGCACTCCAAGGCCACCTTTCACTCCCATGCACAAAGATGGTGCCCTTGTAACCCGCATCTTGAGCTGCAGATAAACATAACACGGCCATGCCATAAACTTGGCATAAGCCGTCCGTCCAAACAGAGCATGATATGGGCTTCTGATTTTGACTACCTCAAATGTCACTTCTCAGCCCGAATCGATTCGCTCAAAAGCCACTTCCAGCTTGATCTTTCCAACAGATATGCCGACTTACCGGTACCAGCCCATGGAAAACAGTGTTGGACGTCCTCAAGTCCTTATCAGTCAGACCCATACGGCGAAAGGTCTCATAATAGAGAATATTGATGCTGCTTCCGCCGTCCATCAGCATCTTAGTGAATTTATATCCACCAACCCGAGGGGCTACCACCAAGGCTAAGCGACCAGGTTATCAACCCGGGGTGATCTTCTACTCCAAATGATAGTCTGTTCGACCACCTCGGATAACGGGAACCGCCGTTCAACCGAATTCACAGCCCTTTATGAACCTTCCGGTCACGCTTACACAAGTTAGTGGTAAACACATGGTATTGCCCACCGTTTAACTGTTTTGGATGGCTCTGATAACCTGACTGCTGCTGCTGCTGTCCTCCTTGACCGGACTGCTGCTGATTATAGCCACCTTGACCACCTTGAAAACCGGAACTTGAGCCGCCACCCGGGCCATGGAAACCACCTGCTCCTGAACCACCGCCTGATCCGTGATTGCCATCAAACATGTTTGAATTCTTGAAAGCCTTCATGATCGCGCAGTCCTTCCATAAGTGGGTGGCAGGATTTTCTCGAGTACCGTGTCTTGGACAAGGCTCATTCAGAAGCTGCTCAAGAGATGGACCTGAGCCACCAGATCGAGGAGGTCCTCTCCCCTTACGCTTCTTGTTATTACCTTGGGCATTAGCATTGGCCAAAAACGCCGGGTTACCGTCCGGCTTACGCTTGTTACCACCTTGACTTGCCGGCTGTTGCTGCTGACCCTTTCCGTTGTCGTTCTTCTTTCCCTTCCCTGTCTTTTCCTCCTCAGACACGGGATCATCAGTAGTATCAGAATCGGCATATTTAACCAAAGCCGCCATCAGTGTACCCATGTCATTGCAATCACGCTTAAGGCGCCCAGCTTCGCTTCAAGGCACAAAACGACAATTCGATGGAGCATAAGTATCATAGAGACGGCATCCATCTTATCGATGAATGTATTATTTCTTTGACCCGGCGCACCCAATGAGTTGTGGACTCACCCTCCTCCTGCTTACAATTGGTCAAGTCCACAATGGACATAGACTGGTTGCAAGTATCTTTAAAGTTCTGGATGAACCGGGCCTTTAACTCGGCCCATGAACTGATGGAATTGGGAGGCAAGCTTTTCAACCAAGTTCGGGCTGTTCCATCTAACATCATGGTGAAATACTTAGCCATTGCCGCGTCGCTGACTTCCAATAATTCCATGGCCATCTCGTAACTTTCAACCCATGCCCCCGGCTGTAAGTTGGCCGTGTAATTCGGCACCTTTCGAGGACCCTTGAAATCCTTGGGCAGACGCACATCTCGCAGAGCCGGCACCAGACAAGGGACACCGCCGGTTCTAGTGGCCACCCCTGCTCCAACAGAAGTCATTGGATATTCTGGGAAACCATCATACGCCATCTGCTGAGTCGCTAATTGAGCCGCCCGTTCCTCCTACTGACGCAATCGATCCTGCACCGGGTTATAGCCGTCGGGTTGGTTGCGACGCTGGGCATTACTTGATAAAGCCTCTGACTCCATGTGTCTGCTGTAACTCGGACTCCGGTTTGGTCGAGGTGCTACCCAAGGCTGAGGAGTGGAATGAATCATGTCCCTGCTGTAAGAATAGGCCTCTTGTTGTGCCAAGGCCGTCTGAAGAAGCTCCCTAACCCTCCGGGTTTCCACCGCCATCGGGTCGTCACCATCCACTGGAAGAGTCGCCAGACGCGCCGATGCTGCTATCAGGTTCTCCATGGGGTTGGAAAAGTGGCCCGGAGGTGTTGGTATGTATCGGGGCGGGGCCATGCTCCCGTGAAGAGGTGCCGTCTCTCGAGGCTGAATCGGCCCTCCTGCTCCGGATGTCATAAATTGATTGGCTTCGGGCGGATTGCTAGGACCAGCTCCGGGTGTCGTGAAAAGATTCTGAGGATCGTAAACCGAAGGCAGACGAGACTGGGTTTTCTGATGTCTCCTTCTCATCACCTCATTGGATGCATTCAGACTCATGTTAAGCTGGAAAGCCTTTGACTGGAGTCGCTGCGCCCATGCATCTAAAGCCGCCCGCTCCGCAGCTAGCCTGGTGTCCTCAGCCGCCAAGGCCTCCTTGGCCTGGGCTATCTCCTCACGCACCTTTGCCACCTCCGCGTTATGCTCATCTGGATTTGCAGGAATAACCGTGGAGGTTAACAAGGCCGTCAACTTGTCCATAAGATCTATCAGACTGAGCCGTGCGGCGGCGGGGCCTCCCGCCCGGCCGCCCTAACCTGGACGTTATTGCTGCGCAGCCGCCGAAGTTTTGGCGGGTTGGGTACCTGCCATGAAGACTCCTGCCCAGCTTGGCGGCTCATAGCAACTGAACGCTAGAGTCATCGTAACAGCCCCTAGCATGCCTTCTGGACCTCGATCTGAGAGAATCTGTTGAGCCGAGGACGAATCATCATCCGATGGGACGGCCGTCTCTTCGCCATATTTAGATCCTTCCAAAGTGCCTCTCCATGAACACAGCCCACAAAGGCACGCTTCATCGCAAGTTGAATCTGAGCGGTCTCGCGCCGAGCCATCTCAATGAGGTCGGTACAGCTGTCCGCTCGGGCCCGCTCACCAATCCGCCGATGAAGACGTGAATTCCGCCAAAGGGGACCCGCACCAGACTCAATTGAGTCGGCCTCGGGGCCCCAGCCTTCGTTGTCGATGTAGATCTTACCGTGACGACTCTTGGTCATCTCGCCCATCACAGATCCCTTGAGCCCTTCAAGCTGCCCTTCAAGAACTCAACCACCGTCGCTGGCCCCATGGTGGGCGCCAACCGTCGTGGAATTGTCATAGCAGATGTCCTCTTGCAAGGACTTAATCGTGGAGCCATCGCAACTAGGAAGCTTAAAGGGTTAATCGGGACAAAGGACACGAGAGGTTTATACTAGTTCGGCTCCTTACGGTGAAGGTAAACCTACGTCTAGTTGGGTTGGTATTGCTTGAGGTTTCGATGACCAGGAAGCGAGATACGCTATGCCCGGTTCTCGAAGTGTTGTTTCTTGCCCTAAGCCGCCGGCGGGTCGTCCCCTTATATACACGGGTTGACGCCCTGCGGCTTACAGAGTCCCGGCCGGCTCATAAATAGTCTCCGGCTTGGTGACTAGTCAAGTCTACCTTATGATACAAGTCATGCCATTATGGCGGTTTACTACAACGGGCCTTAAGTCGCTTGTGGGCTTTAGGCCCCTTGTTGAGATGCCATCTTCATGCCTGGACTTGGGCTTCTGTCTGGTAACTCTTTACGTAACCCGGCCCCTCCTGGGCGGCTTACACAAATAGTTATATCCCCAACAAGCGGAGGTGGAGATCAAAAAGGAACATCAAGTGTTGATGGTGAATAAAACCACTAAGTTTAAGAAAGGCAAGGGTAAGAAGAACTTCAAGAAGGACGGCAAGGGAGTTGCCGCGCCCGCTAAGCCAGTTGCCGGTAAGAAGCCAAAGAATGGACCCAAGCCTGAGACTGAGTGCTTTTATTGCAAGGGAAGTGGTCACTGGAAGTGGAACTGCCCCAAATACTTAGCGGACAAGAAGGACGGCAACACTAAAGGTATATGTGATATACATGTAATTGATGTGTACCTTACCAGTACTCGTAGTAGCTCCTGGGTATTTTATACCGGTGCGGTTGCTCATATTTGTAACTCAAAGCAGGAGCTGCGGAATAAGAGAAGACTGGCAAAGGACGAGGTGACGATGCGCGTCGGGAATGGTTCCAAGGTCGATGTGATCGCCGTCGGCATGCTGCCTCTACATTTACCTACAGGATTAGTTTTAAACCTCAATAATTGTTATTTAGTGCCAGCTTTGAGCATGAACATTGTATCAGGATCTCGTTTAATTCGAGATGGCTACTCATTTAAATCCGAGAATAATGGTTGTTCTATTTATATGAGAGATATGTTTTATGGTCATGCCCCGCTGGTCAATGGTTTATTCTTAATGAATCTCGAACGTGATTTTACACATATTCATAGTGTGAATACCAAAAGATGTAAAGTTGATAACGATAGTCCCACATACTTGTGGCACTGCCGCCTTGGTCACATTGGTGTCAAGCGCATGAAGAAGCTCCATGCTGATGGACTTTTAGAGTCTCTCGATTATGAATCATTTGACACATGCGAACCATGCCTTATGGGCAAAATGACCAAGACTCCGTTCTCCGGAACAATGGAGCGAGAAACCAACTTATTGGAAATCATACATACCGATATGTGCGGTCCAATGAGCGTTGAGGCTTTTGGAGCATATCGTTATGTTCTCACTCTCACTGATGACTTGAGTAGATATGGGTATGTCTACTTGATGAAACACAAGTCTGAGACCTTTGAAAAGTTCAAGGAATTTCAGAATGAGGTAGAGAATCAACGTGACCGAAAGATAAAGTTCTTACGATCAAATCATTGGGGAGAATATTTGAGTCACAAATTTGGCACACAATTAAGGAAATGTGGAATAGTTTCACAACTCACGCCGCCTGGAACACCTCAGCGAAATGGTGTGTCCGAACGTCGTAATCGCACTCTATTGGATATGGTGCGATCTATGATGTCTCTTACCGATCTACCGCTCTCATTTTGGGGCTATGATTTAGAGACTGTCGCATTCACTTTAAATAGGGCTCCGACGAAATCCGTTGAGACGACACCGTATGAATTATGGTTTGGGAAGAAACCTAAGCTGTCGTTTCTAAAAGTTTGGGAATGCGATGCTTATGTCAAGAAACTTCAACCTGAAAATCTCGAACCCAAGTCGGAAATATGCGTCTTCATAGGATACCCTAAGTAAACCATTTGGTATACCTTCTACCTCAGATCCGAAGGCAAGATCTTTGTTGCCAAGAACGGTTCCTTTCTGGAGAAAGAGTTTCTCTCGAAAGAAGTAGGTGGGAGGAAAGTAGAGCTTGATGAAGTACTGCCTCTTGAAACGGAAAGTAGCACTGCTTAGGAAGATGTTCCTGTGGTGCCTGCACCGACTAGAGAGGAAGTTAATGATGATTGTCGGTGTCAAAACCGGCGGATCTCAGGTAGGGGGTCCCGAACTGTGCATCTAGGCGGATGGTAACATGAGACAAGGGACACGATGTTTTTACCCAGGTTCGGGCCCTCTCGATGGAGGTAATACCCTACTCCTGCTTGATTAATATTGATAATATGGGTAGTACAAGAGTAGATCTACCACGAGATCAGAGAGGCTAAACCCTAGAAGCTAGCCTATGGTATGATTGTTGTTCATCCTACGGACTAAAACCCTCCGGTTTATATAGACACCGGATAGGTTAGGGTTACACGTAGTCGGTTACAATGGTAGGAGATCTACATATCCGTGACGCCAAGCTTGCCTTCCACGCCAAGGAAAGTCCCATCCGGACACGGGGCGAAGTCTTCAATCTTGTATCTTCATAGTCTAGGAGTCCGCCGAAGATGATAGTTCGCTATCCGGACACCCCTAGTCCAGACTCCTCAAGAGCTCTGAACCAGGCTTCAATGATGACGATTCCGCGCGCATATTGTCTTCGGCATTGCAAGGCGGGTTCCTCCTCGAATACTCCATAGAAGGTTTTGAACACCAGATAGTGTCCGGCTCTGCAAAACAAGTTCCACATACCACCGTAGAGAGAATGACTTTTGCATAGATCTGCTGACGTATTCCGCGGCGTGACATCACACCACGGCCAGGCCTTTATATGAATCGCTTTTTACTTGTCCCACCTCGGTCGCGAAGCGCGGCGGTTTCCTTGGCACGCCTTATCAAAGCATAGATCGTGCCCCCTTATTCCGGGATTCTCATCAATACGGACGTGGGTAACCCATCCGCGCCATTGATTACGGCGCTTGGGAGATAAGCGAGTTTTACCAGGATGGCGGGGGACGCATAGCTTCGTCCGTCCATATAAGGGGATAAGGATCCACCTTTTCGCCTACGCCTTCTTCCTCCTTTGCTCATCCATTTCCGCGCACTCGAGCTCCAACGCCCAAGTCCGCACATCCCATCTCAACCTTCTCCAACTATGTCCGGAGCGGGAGGCAGGTGGATGGCCTCCTCCTTCACGGAGGGGCACATCACAAAGCTGCGGGAGGCCGGATACTTGTCCGGCGACATCGCGTGTCGGCTCCCCAACAAGGGGCAGCTCATTCCAACCCCCAGGCCCCATGAGAGGGTGGTGTTTCTCCCCCACTTCCTCCGCGGACTAGGTTTTCCACTTCACCCATTTGTCCGGGGGCTCATGTTCTACTACGACCTAGACTTCCACGATCTGGCCCCGAATTTCATCCTCAACATCTCGGCGTTTATCTCGTGTGCGAGGCCTTCCTCTGCATCCAGCCCCACTTCGGCTTATGGCTGAAGACCTTCAATGTCCGGCCGAAGGTAGTGGGCGGCCGCCAAGCGGAGTGCGGAGGCGCCATGGTTGGCAAGATGGCCAAAGTCCTATGGCTCGAGGGCTCCTTTGTGGAGACAATAAAGGGGTGGCAATCGGGGTGGTTCTACATCACCGAGCCACGCGACTCCAAATGGGTGGCGGCCCCCAAATTCCGATCTGGCTTCCCCACACGGCTCACATCATGGAAGGAGACGGGCCTGACGTGGGGAAATTCGGACGAGCTGTCCGGACTCCAAACATGCGTCCGAAACCTGGTGGACAAGAATCTCAGGCTTGTCAACGTAATCCAGGTGATGCTCATCCGTCGGATTCTCCCATGCCAACAACGGGCCTTCAAATAGTGGGAGTTTGATCCGGCACAGCACTCGACTCTGAAAAGGCTCTTCGACACTACGTACGAAGATGCCTGGAAGGTGCTTTTCAAGGGCGCTGAGGCTCCCACATCTGCTACTGAAGATCGCGGATTCAGCTCGCAGCGTCAAGCCAGCGAGGTAAGTTATTTTACCCTTTATGGGACTCTTTTTTCATAGTTTGACTCTATGCGGGATCTAAAACTCCCTAACCTTTAACAGACTGGTGAAGACGTCCGGACAGATTAACCGTCCGCCCCATTGCCGAAGACCAGCGGACGCCTGATTGACGAGGCTGCTGGCTCCGGCACCTCACATGGTGCCGGAGAAGAAGGCCAAGAAGGAGGCCACGGGAACTCGAAGGAGCTCCCGGCGCCAGGGGCTGTCGGACTCATCGCCCGACGACCCTGAGGCGGAATCCTCCTCTGAGGAAGAGGAGGAAGAAAAAGAAGCCTCTCCCCCAGCGGGGGAAGAGAAGAAGAGGAAAGCCGCCCCAACTGGGGAGGCCGGAGGGTCCAAGAAGGGGAGGACCCTTCCTCCGGACTTCTCGACCAACGTCGACAACGACGAGGAGGAGTGGCCAACAAGAGCCAAGCCCCTGGCGAGATCGTAAGTGTCCGGATACCCATGGCTTTTTTTATCATTGCATAGTGTTCTCTAATGCCGAACAATCATGCAGCCCGCCCAAGGATGAGTTCGCCGCTTCGTCGAGCAGGTCCCTGAGTTCGTCGGAAATGGAGAGTACCTCCCTTCTGGCCACCTCCTCACCTCACGCTGCGGACGACGCCGTGGTGGGGCCCCAAGGGGGGCCTGGTCGAGAGGAGGAGGCGCAGGAGGTGCCGCAAGGCAGCCTCCCGGACTCCAGGCGCGGGGGGAGCGAGACCCCCAGGGGCTCTAAGCCCGACCCTTGTCCGGACTCCATAACGGAACCTTCAGCGGTTCCGAAGTCCGGCAAGCAGCCCCTTCGTAGGAAGGGTAAGACGCCGGTGTCCTCCATCCAACTGGAGGCACTGGATAGCTTACTGGAGGCGCTTAACAGCGCTTCCATCGAGGAGGAGCACTGCACTGTTATGAGTGTGGTGATCCAGAAAGTCCTGTCCACCAAGAGCGGGCTGACCGAAGCCTGTACCAGCCTTCTAACAGGCTTTGAGGTAAGTTTAGAATATGTAAAAATATTACCGCATAGACAGTAGCCCCTGATGCTTAGTTCGGTGTTCGAAAAGAAAAGCCGGACTAAGGATCTAAAAATATATACGCAGGAGTCTAACATAAGAATGTCAATATGGGAATGCAGGCTGCGCTGCTGACCTCTGCCGCACTGACTGCGGAGGTCAATGCATTGAAGCAGAGCCTCGAGCGGTCCGAGAATGAGCTCAGCCAAGCCAAGAAGCAGCTCGAGGACAAGGAAGGTAAGTAAGACCTTATTAAAGAAATACCTTATAGAAAGGATTCGGTTGCAAAAAATGACAGGAATAACGTGGGTATTGTAGGGGCCACGAACGAAGTGGCGACCCTGAAGGAAGCGGTGTCCGCGGCCGAAAACAAAGCGGTCGTGGAGCGCACCGAGCGAGAGAAGGGGGAGGCGCAGCTGGCGGAGGTACGGCAAGAGCTCCAGGCTCTCGTGAAAAAACATGAGGGTTTGGAGCGTGACTCGAAGAACCGAGAGTCCGAGCTTGCCCCGGCTCTTGAGAGTGCCAAAGATGCTAAGGCCGAGGCCCAAAAAGCCCTCCAAGAAATTGAATCGTTAAAGAAAATAGCGGCGGGTAAGGCATTCTTTATGCAAAGCAAGCATGTGAAAGTGAATTACCTATTACTTACCCGGATTCGGAGCTCTTCCAGGAGCATTCGCAGATCTGCCCCGTAGTGTGTCTGATGCTGTCGCGTTCTACCGCACCAAGGAGGGGAGCTCGACGGAGAAGGTGTTCTGGTCTCAGTATGCTGAGGCCGGACATCCGGTGCCCCTAAGCGACCAGCTGAAGCAGCTGGTCGAGCTCCACAAGGTCGCTGAACAGGCCATGAAGGGCCTCATAGTTCGGTTGTGGCCATTGGAAGCCATGCCTGGGAGCTACTTTGGGCTGGTGCAGCGGCTGGTGGACGCATGTCCATGGATTGAAGTCATCAAGCGCTCCGTCTGCATTGAAGGTGCCGTCGGGACCTTGCCCGTGCTAAAGTGCATTTGGGCAAGCTGGATGCGGAGAAGCTTGTGACGGACGGGCCACCGAAGGGCAAGGAGCATCGCACGCCGTAAATGTACTATGAGGGCGTCTGAAGGGTGCCCGCCAGATAGCGGATGAGTGCTCCAAAGATGTAATTTTGAATAGACTCGCATTTGTTATCCCGTACGCTGAAAACTTGTTCATATCGCTAAGCAACGCTTGTTAATTTAAAATATTACCTTCAGGCGGCCGCTTATCAAATTTGAGAGATGGCAAGTCGTTGGCTTCAGCCCCCATGCCACGAGTGCTGGGGTGTTCGGGATAAACTTGAGCGATCTTGTTCCCATTCTTGGGTCCATCGAGGGAGGCACTCAACACAACGAACAAGGCAACCGGACTTATAATGCTTGAACACTCTCACTTAGCCATAGAATTTTATAATTTTAAATTTCGGCGAAGCCCCTAGTATTCGAAAGACCGAGTTCGGGGCGCTATCCACGCCTTGGCCAGACAATTCTGGTTCCTCGCTCTAAGCGGCATAAGTCTTTAGGGACCCGAAAAAACCTCTCGAACAGCGACCGGCTCTCGCCCTATCATGACGGTCAGTTTTAGCTTTCTCCACTGAGGTGCTCAACCCAGCTCAACCGGGGCACAATCGCAGTGGTTCTCCCGGTGCTACCTTAGCCGATATAACAGAATGTAAGGTACCAAAACACGGGAGCCGGGCAAACCCAACTATTGACCCAAGACATGATTCGGAGCCGATGCATATAATGCTATAAGTTCGGGGTGCCGCACTTGTGAAAGTGTTCGGACTTATCACACCATAATTTTGGGGTACTTAAGCCCCTGGTGTATTGGTCGTACCAAATTGTACGGTTGCGCAGTGTCATAGATGAACATATATATAGATAAAGAAAGGAGTGCAATAATAGGCAAAAGCTATATATTGGTTATTAAAAAGAAACTGCAAATAAAAAGCAGAACGATACAAATTGTGCGATAAGCAAGGGATGGGACTATTTAACATGTCCCCCTCCGTGGTAAGCTGGGATGGTATGTAAAACAGGTATAATGCTCGTAGTAGAGACCACTGGACACTCGACGCAGATTCGCTTCCACGGCTGTTGCATCGTGAGTTCGGCGCGAATGCCGGACAGGGCTTCGGAGAACAGAGTCCGAAAGTAAGAAAAAGGAAAAGAAAAGAATGACACAATCGGGGCCCCAGTGCGGTTGAGCCGCATTCAGGCGTGCCGTGGTCGTGCCCTCCCCTTATGCCCATGGTGTTCCATAGCGTATTTATGTACGCAGCGTAATCGCTTCGCAATTTCGCGAGGGCTGGGGTTGGGGCGGATTGCTATGCGTGCTTGGATCGTGCCAGCGGTCTTGTTGTAGGTTACTCGGTAGCGCTGATGGTGTCCGGACGCTTAGTGGCCGGACTCAAGAATTGCTGTGAGAGGCTGCTTTGCACCTCCGCCGCGAGGGCCGCCGTGTGCTCCTCTGTTCGGAGAGAGCGTTCGGTGTTTCCATTGACCGTGATTACTCCTCGAGGGCCTGGCATCTTGAGCTTGAGGTATGCGTGGTCGGCACCGCATTGAACTTTGCAAATGCAGTTCGTCCGAGCAGTGCGTGATAGCCGCTGCGGAACGGGACTATGTCAAGACTCTTCGCCGGAAGTTATCCGGGATCCAAGACCACTTCGAGTGTAACTGAGCCTGCATAATTGGCCTCTACACCTGGTATGACGCCTTTAAAGGTCGTCTTTGTGGGTTTAATCCTTGAGGGTCTATGCCCATTTTGCGACCGTATCCCGATAAAGCAGGTTCAGGCTGCTACCGCCCATCGACTCGGTGAGGTGAAATCCGTCAATAATTGGGTCAAGAACCAATGCGCGAAACCGCCGTGACGGATGCTAGTGGGTGGTCCTTCGATCAAGGTGATCGGGCAGGAAGACCATGGGTTAAACTTGGGCGACTGGCTCCATCGCATATACGTCCTTTAGCGTGCGCTTCGCTCCCTTTGGGTATATGGGTTGCGTATATCATGTTCACCGTCCGCACTTGTGGGGGAAACCTTCGTCCTCTATTGTTCGGGCGGGGGCTCTTCCTCGTCATCGCTATGCAGCCCTTGTCATTGAGTTCGGCGCTTAGCTTGCTCGCTTGCTTGAACACCCAACAATCCCTGCTGGTGTGATTGGCTGGTTTTCGGGGTGGCATGTATTCGCACAAGCGATCGAGTATTCGATCCAAGTTGGACGGGCCCCGGTATTTCTTTTGAATGGCTTTTTCCACGACCGGTTTAGAGCCTCTGAATCCGCATTAACTCGTCAGATCTTCAGATTATCGCCGCAATGCGGCGCTTGTTCTTGTTTCGACGCGACCGCCATTGCTGTCCTTGGTATCCGAACTACCGTGGTGTTTGGCCAAGTTGTTGCTTCGAGCTAGCCAGCTGTCCTCTCCAGCAAAGCGGGTCATGAGTGTGGTAAGGGCTGCCATGGATTTCGCTTTTCCTGTCCTAGGTGCCGGCAAGCCACTCGTCATGATGTTATGTTTGAAGTCTGCAAGGGCCTCTGCATCCGGACACTCAACGGTTTGATTTTTCTTGGTTAGGAACCGTGTCCAGAATTGTCTGGCCAATTCTTCTGGCTGCTGAATTATATGGCTAAGGTCATCGGCGTCTGGTGGTCGCACATATGTGCCCTGGAAGTTATCAAGGAATGCGGCTTCCAGGTCCTCCCAACAATCAATTGATTCTGCTGGCAAGCTGTTAAGCCAATGTCGAGCTGGTCCTTTAAGCTTGAGTGGGAGGTATTTGATGGCATGTAGATCATCACCGCAGGCCATGTGGATATGGAGGAGATAGTCCTCGATCTACATATCCGTATCGCCAAGCTTGCCTTCCACACCAAGGAAAGTCCCATCCGGACACGGGACGAAGTCTTCAATCTTGTATCTTCATAGTCTAGGAGTCCGGCCGAAGATGATAGTTCGGCTATCCGGACACCCCCTAGTCCAAGACTCCCTCAATGATGATCAAGGTACTTCGGATCAAGCTCCTACTGAACTTCGTAGGTCCACAAGGACACGTTCCGCACCAGAGTGGTACGGCAACCCTGTCCTGGAAATCATGTTGTTAGACAACGGTGAACCTTCGAACTATGAAGAAGCGATGGCGGGCCCAGATTCCGACAAATGGCTAGAAGCCATGAAATCCGAGATAGGATCCATGTATGAAAATGAAGTATGGACTTTGACTGACTTGCCGATGATCGGCGAGCCATAGAAAATAAATGGATCTTTAAGAAGAAGACAGACGCGGATGGTAATGTGACCATCTATAAGGCTCGGCTCTTCGCTAAAGGTTATCGACAAGTTCAAGGGGTTAACTACGATGAGACTTTCTCACCCGTAGCGAAGCTAAAGTCCGTCCGAATCATGTTAGCAATTGCCGCATTCTATGATTATGAGATATGGCAAATGGACGTCAAAACGGCATTCCTTAACGGCTTTCTTAAGGAAGAATTGTATATGATGCATCCGGAAGGTTTTGTCGACCCTAAGAATGCTAACAAGGTGTGCAAGCTCCAACGGTCAATCTATGGGCTGGTGCAAGCATCTCGGAGTTGGAACATTCGATTTGATGAGATGATCAAAGCGTTTGGGTTTACGCAGACTTACGGAGAAGCCTGTGTTTACAATAAAGTGAGTGGGAGCTCTGTAGCATTTCTCATATTATATGTGGATTACATACTATTGATGGAAAATGATATAGAATTCTTGGAAAGCATAAAGGCCTACTTGAACAAGTGTTTTTCAATGAAGGACCTTGGAAAAGCTGCTTATATATTAGGCATCAAGACCTATAGAGATAGATCGAGACGCATCATTGGTCTTTCACAAAGTACGTACCTTGACAAGATATTGAAGACGTTCAATATGCTAAGAAGGGGTTCTTGCCTGTATTGCAAGGTGTGCAATTGAGCACGGCTCAATGCCCGACCACGGCAGAAGATAGAGAAAAGATGAGTGTCGTCCCCTATGCCTCTCCCTTGTTCAAAATGGAGACATAGATATTTGTAAAGTACATACGGACCTGAATGTAGCAGATCCGTTGATTAAACCTCTCCCTAGAGCAAAACATGATCAACACCAGAACTCTATGGGTGTTCGATTCATCACAATGTAACTAGATTATTGACTCTAGTGCAAGTGGGAGACTGTTGGAAATATGCCCTAGAGGCAATAATAAAATGGTTATTATTATATTTCCTTATTCATGATAATTGTCTATTGTTCATGCTATATTTGTGTTATCTGGAAATCGTAATACATGTGTGAATACATAGACCACAACACGTCCCTAGTGAGCCTCTAGTTGACTAGCTCATTGATCAACAAATAGTCATGGTTTCCTGACTATGGACATTGGATGTCATTGATAACGGGATCACATCATTAGGAGAATGATGTGATGGACAAGACCCAATCCTAAGCATAGCACAAGATCGTAGTTCGCTTTGCTAGAGCTTTTCCAAATGTCAAGTATCATTTCCTTAGACGATGAGATTGTGCAACTCCGGATACCGTAGGAGTGCTTTGGGTGTGCCAAACGTCACAACGAATCGGGTGACTATAAAGGTGCACTACGGTATCTTCGAAAGTGTCTGCTGGGTTGGCACGAATCGAGATCGGATTTGTCACTCCGTATGACGGAGAGGTATCTCTGGGCCCACTCGGTAATGCATCATCATAATGAGCTCAATGTGACCAAGTGGTTGATCACGGATCATGCATTACGGTGCGAGTAAAGTGACTTGCGGAACGAGATTGAACGAGGTATTGGGATACCGACGATCGAGTCTCGCAAGTAACGCATCGATTGACAAAGGGAATTGTATACGGATTGATTGAATCCTCGACATCGTGGTTCATCCGATGAGATCATCGAGGAGCATGTGGGAGCCAACATGGGTATCTAGATCCCGCTGTTGGTTATTGACCGGAGAGTCGTCTCGGTCATGTCTGCTTGTCTCCCGAACCCGTAGGATCTACACACTTAAGGTTCGGTGACGCTAGGGTTGTAGAGATACTAGTATGCGGTAACCCGAAAGTTGTTCGGAATCCCGGATGAGATCCCGGACGTCATGAGGAGTTCCGGAATGGTCCGGAGGTGAAGAATTCTATATAGGAAGTCCAGTTTCGGCCATCGAGAAAGTTTCGGGGGTCGCCGGTATTGTACCGGGACCACCGGAAGGGTCCCGGGGGTCCACCGAGTGGGGCCACCTATCCCGGAGGGCCCCATGGGCTGAAGTGGGGAAGGGAACCAGCCCCTGGTGGGTTGGTGCGCCCCCCTTGGGCCTCCCCTTGCGCCTAGGGTTGGAAACCCTAGGGGTGGGGGCGCCCCACTTGGCTTGGGGGGCAAGCCACCCCCTTGGCCGCTGCCCCCCCTTGGAGATGGGATCTCCTAGGGCCGGCTCTCCAGGGGGCCTATATAGTGGGGGAGGGAGGCAGCCGCACCCCAGCCCCGGCGCCCCCTCTCCCCGCAACACCTCTCCTCTCGAGAGCTTGGCGGCCTCGCCGAGATCGCCGTTACTTCCACCACCACGCCGCCGTGCTGCTGGATCTCCATCAACCTCTCCTTCCCCCTTGCTGGATCAAGAAGGAGGAGACATCTTCCCAACCATACGTGTGTCGAACGCGGAGGTGCCGTCCGTTCGGCGCTCGGTCATCGGTGATTTGGATCATGACGAGTACGACTCCATCAACCCCGTTCTCTTGAACGCTTCCGCTCGCGATCTACAAGGGTATGTAGATGCACTCCTTTCCCCTCGTTGCTAGATAACTTCATAGATTGATCTTGGTGATGCGTAGAAAATTTTAAAATTCTGCTACGTTCCCCAACATCTCCAACCTCCAAGAGTAATAAGAACGATGGGGAAAAGCTGACTTTCTCAAATCACGAATTCCTTTGGTGCAAAGAAGGGGAAGGAGTGGATCTATCACTTGGGTGGACCACTTCTCTCAACTGCTCTCAAATCCCTTAGGGATCTAAGATTTGGTGTAGGGGAGTGTGAGAGAGAGAGAGAGAGAGTGAAAAGTGTTCTTGAGGATGTTTGAAGTGAATGGTCAACCCTCAACAGGATGGGAGAGGGATATTTATAGTATGCCCTAATAAGTGGTCGTTGGGACCAAAACAACACTGCAGCATCGGACATCCGATAGACAACGGACGACAAGGGCTCGGCAGTCACCGGACGTCCGATGTTTTGGCACAGTATAGATGGTACCGGAGGATCCCGGACGTCCGATGTTTTGGTTCGGCAGAGAAAGTATCGGACATCCGATGGACGCCGGACAACCGATGTTTTGGCTCTGTAGAAAAGGTACGGGACGACCGAAGAATACCGGACATCCGATGTTTTGGTACTGATGAGAGATTGTCGGACGTCCGGTGAGTACCAATCGTCCGACAGAGATGAAGACCAGACAATGAGTTTTTAGAAGAAGATTTTGAGCAAGACTCTCACAAGACCCCATGTCCCCCTCTTAATAGTGCGGGATCCCTATACTCAAGAACAATCAGAAAAAGGTGGCTATGCCAGTAGGCTTGTTTCTTCGTTCTTGAGGAAGATAAATATTTCTGAAGTCATAATCCACACACACATGATCCAGAGGGTACTAAAACCTGAGATATACTTGACAAACTTTGTTAGCCCCCTATGAGTACATTGTCATCAACATCAAAATAAGATTAAGGGCATGATTGCACTTTCAATGTGGTTCTATTTTTCTTTGCTTGGACGTACTCTCTCTAAGTTTCCAGCTCCAGTTGGTGTAGTGACCCGTTCCAATACAGTCAAGTATTTGTGCTTTCGATGCCATCCCTGGATCAGTATGTTGGCATACACAGTACTTCGATGAAATACCATAACATCACATGTAAAATAAATACCGTAGATCTAGAGTATACCTTATATATCACAACGGAAACAAAGCATATGGATGTGGAGTCCTTCTACTTGTGAACTGCGTTGGGATTTCCCCGAAGAGGAGAGGATGATGCAGTACAGTAGAGATAAGTATCTCCATCAGTTAAGAACCAAGATTATCAATCCAGTAGGAGAACTAAGCAACATTATGTAAGCAACACCTGCACACAAACAACAAATCCTTGCAACCTAACGCGAACAAGGGGTTGTCAATCCATTGACGGTTACGAGCAAGATTAAATTGTATGGGATTTGATAGATAGATCGAGCAAAAATATAAAATAAAATAAAATAAAGTAAAAAGGCAGCAAGGTACTTTTGGTTTTAATATATGGTAAAACATAGACCCGGCGCCTATAGTTTTCACTAGAGACTTCTCAAATGAAAATAGCATAAGGTGGGTAAGAAATTACTGTTGGGCAACTGATAAAAAAATAATTATGATGATATCCAAGGCAATGATCATACATATGAATCACGTACAAGACAAGTAGACCAAAACGATTCTGCATCTACTACTATTACTATTACTCCACACATCGACCGCTATCCAGCATGCATCTAGAGTATTAAGTTTATAAAGAACGAAGTAACGCCTTAAACAAGATGACATGATGTAGACAAGATAAAAAACGTATGAATAAACCCCATATTTTTACCCTTAATAGCAACGATACATATGTGTCATGTCCCCTTCTATCACTGGGATTGAGCACCGTAAGATCGAACCCATTACAAAGCACCTCTTCCCATGGCAAGATAAATCAATCTAGTTGGCCAAACCAAATCAATAGATCGGAGAAGAAATAAAAAGCTATATTAATCATGCATAAAAAGTTCAGAGAAAAGTCAAATAATATCCATGGATAGATCTGATCATAAACTCACAATTCATCGGATCCCAACAAACACACCGTAAAATAGAACTCCAAGAACATCACTATGGACCCGTAGGTGTGCGATAAACTACTCACGCATCATCAGAAGGGCAGCAAGAATGATGTAGAACCCCTCCGTGATCGAATCCCCCTCCGACAGTGCCGGAAAAGACCCCCAGATGGGATCTCTTGAGAACAGGAACTTGCGGCGGAGGAAAAGGTATTTCGTGGATTCCTCTGTTGGTTTCACGATTTTAGAGATTTTATAGAGGCGGAGTTAGGTCAAATAGAGCCACATGGGCCCCACGAGCCACCAGGGCGCACCCCAGGCCCAGGGCACGCCCTGGTGCCTCATGGGTCACTGCTCCATCTTCTCGTCCCCTCCCGAAGCTTCCAAGGTCTCTTATGTCGAGAAAAAAATCACCAAAATGTTACGTGGCATTTGGACTTCATTTTGGTATTGGTATTTTGCAAAACCAAAAGCAAGCAAAAACAACAACTTGCACTGGCACTAAGTTAATATGTTAGTCCCAAAAAATGATATATTGTTGCTTGAAATTGTATATAAAACATCCAAGATAGATACTATAATAGCATGAAACAATCAAAAATTATAGATACATTGGAGACGTATCATGCATCCCCAAGCTTAATTCTTGCTCGTCTTCGAGTAGGTAAATGATAAAAACAAATTTTTTAATGTGGAATGCTACCTAACCTATTCATCATATAATCTTTTCTTTTGTAGCATGGGCATTTGGACTTGAATGAGTCAAAGCAATAGTCTATAATTTGACATGAAGACATCAATACTCAAGCATACCAACGAGCAATCATGTCTTTCAAAATATCAACGCTAAATAAAGCTATCCCTACCCCATTATGCTCAGTCATTGATCCATTCATGAAACACACTCAAATATTAGCTACATCCAATGCACAAGTATGACAATACTGTTCCCTAGTTGGTGCTTTGTAAGAGATGATGGAAACTCAAAAATAAAAAATGCATGAAAGTAAATAGATAGGCCCTTCGCATAGGGAAGCAGAGATCTGCAGAGGTGCTAGAGCTCAAAGCTTAAACTGAGAAATAAAATTATTTTGAGAGGCATGCTTTTCCTGTCAACGTTATGATCGAAAGTTGCCCATATCTTCCATGCTAGACACATTATAGGCGGTTTCCAAACAAAAAATAAAGTTTGTTTCTTTTCCACCTTTTTTCCCAAGTCATGCCTAGCCGTATCCACGGGTGCAACAGTTGGCAGAAAAACTTGATTAATGACCTCAACGTTCCATCTTGCATTACACTGTCTATGAGCTCCGAACCCATCGTTGGCGGATTATGAATCTATGAGATGATGGGACAGATCATCTCTCTTCTAGGCAACCAATTATCGTTCCACATGTGTGTTGTAGATTTGTTCCCAATACTCCATCATTTGATGCATTTTGATGTAAACTTGGGCATTCCTTGGACCGGGCTTTACAAAGTCCAAACATGAACCCAACCCGCCCCGGCCAGAAACAATTAAATAGTGCACATTTCGATTAAATAATACTAGTATTATAATCCTTTTCGCTGTATATAAATATAGGCACATCCTATTTTGCGCGTAGGTCGCTAGTAGCGACCAAACGCATACGCCCCGCTCCCCGTTACGTACAATTGGGTCGGACCAACTAGCTCCTTTCCGGTTTTGCAAAGGTTCTAGAACATTCCCAGACCGGTTTTTCTTCTTCTTTCATTTTTCTGCACTTTATTTTCCTTCTTTCTTTTCCTTTTTATTTCTTTTCTTTTCTTTTTTCAATTTTATTTTTCTTTTCTTTTTATTTCTTTCAATATATTAAAAAAAATTATATTTCACTTTGTGAACCTCTTTCAAATTGTTGAACATCTTTTGAATCATGGACATTTTTTGAATTCACGAATATTGTTTTGAAATCATGATTTTTTTTACAAAACAGTTTTTTGAAATTGTGAACATTTGGTTGAATCGGCAAACATTTCTTGAAATTGGGATCTTTTTTAAAACTTCATGGAGATTTCTTGTATGGGTCTCCATCTCTTCTTTCTACGCAACATAAAAGATATTATATTTTTTGTCCACAACCAGAAAATAACATATTTTATGATTATTATAGAACTCATCTAGAATATATGTAAGCATGTAGTATATTTGTTCATATCTGAGGTGAATAGGGTGCATCGATGTTGAAAAATAAATAAATAACAAGTTTCTTTCTAAGGAAAAATAATTATATTTGTTACGTTACTTGAAGAAAAGGAAAACTTTCTTTCTAAGCAAAAATGGATTATGATAATAATTTACCCTAAAAGAAACAACCAGAAACTATTTAAAAATATTATACAATTGTACCTAACATGCACAAATCATAAAGACTTAAGTCAAAAGTTTTTTATATTATTTGGGAATTAGAATATACTACGAAAATACACAGAAAATATATATAACTTGCACTCTTCTGTACTGTGAAAAAAGAGTTATAAAGTAGTGAAACTTCAATAATAGTTATTATACAAAAATGAATTCAATTAAAAGTTCCAAACATCAAATTTAATAGTGTTGCATGATTGCAACATCATCACTCTGCCACATGCACAAATATAAGGCCAAAATCGAACGCCAAAAAAGTCGACTAAGCAACAGACAAAAAAAAAGGATCCGGAAACATTAGCACGCAAATATATTTTCTGTTAATAACGAAAGACATATACTAAAAACACAAAAACATATGTTGTTCTAGGGTAGAGTAAACTAAGGGCATTGGTATTACCCTAAAATAAGAAAGAACATGAAAAACAATAAAATATATGTGGTTCTTAGGTAGAATGAATTAAGGGCAATAGAAGAAAAAAATGAAAAAAATACAAAAACTAAGAAGATTTTTTCATAAGGACGAATGAATTATGGGAGTTGTTTAACCATAAAACACCAACTAAAATGATAATAGGAAAACTAGCATTTGTCAAACTCTTTCCTACCATGCATGAATTTGAATATAATGAAAACACATAGATTGCAACAAAAAAACTAGCACTCTTTCATATAGTGCGAGAGCAAATGTAAAGTAGTGCAACTTTAGTTATATTTTATAATTTGTGTTCATTGATTACAAAAGTAAATTCTATTTTAAGATAGACATTAAAGAGTTTTATTTGTCATGTTACCTAACATGAAAAATAAACAATGACTTAATCGAGGAAAACTTTAATTCTAAGAAAGAATGAATTATGAAAATTGTTTACACCTGAAAGAAAGATTGTGAAACTATTTTTTTAAATATTGTACAACCATACCTAACATCAATAAAAGCATAAGGAATTCTTTCAATGTCCTTTTTTATGCAGGGGTTATAATACGCTGCAAACTTGCATAGTTTATAGTGCTTGCAAAGCTAGAATATAATTTATACAAATTGTGCATAGCACTACATATACATTACGCAAAACCATTCAAAAGATGAAGTTTTCCATGAAAAACTAGTGGGACTAATATTATACCATAATAGAAGAAAGAACATGAAAAATAAAATAAAATAAAATATGGAAAAAATCCTTGCACACAATTTATGCAAAATTACATTTCTTTTGTAATATGCAATATTAAATACATAATTATGATTTTTGACACTCTAGTATAATATATACACAAATTGCATAGTACTTACATGTATTAAAAAGTACACATAAAGGAAAAAGCGACGAGAAAAAACAAAAGATTTTTTTGCAAATTCCAGGCACCTGTGAAATAGTAGACACATAACTGTTTTTATAAATTCCAATCTAAAGATGAATAATTCATGAAATCTTGTACCCAAAAAATCAAGGAATAATAAAATATATCGAATTATTCTAAGAATGAATGAATGAATTAAGGGCATTTATATACCTAAAATAAGAAAGATAATTTAAAATGAATGGTTACAAAAAATTGCAAACCAAATGCATAATCTTGCACTGATATATAATATACAAGAAGAATCATATAATAATGTAACTCGCATATATATGTCCATAATATACCCAGCGTTCATACAACAATAAGAACAACGATACTGTATTGCAACGCATGTGACCACCTCGGGCTATTTGTCTTTACAAAGAACCTCCAGCAAATTAACGATCAGAGCCTTTGTATGTGGGCTTGTGGGCTGCTTCAGGCCAGGCCTACCCAGCCTCTTCGACTTGTGGGCTGCTCTAGTCAGTCCCAGGTCCCATTGTGTGTACTCTACGTGATTGCCAGTGGAAAGAAAAAAAAATCTGACTGACGCAAAGTTTATTTTCAGGTATCGGAAGAATACAAAATGCGAGAAACTTTTGGCAATGTTTGTCACTAAAAGAATAAGAATTTTTTTAATTCGTTTTCAATATTTTTTTTGATTTTACTGTTCATCCGAGCTCATTTGAGCTCGGGACTAGAAGAGTACTTTCGCTAGTAGAGTACATTTTACCCGTCGGGCACCATCAGTGTAGGGCATGTTCTTTTCCAAGAGTCTAATACCAACAAACAACAAGAGCAAAACTCCAACTCTGCGGCCTGCAGTAAACCAACAAGTGGCTAGTTATTAGTTTATAGTTCTTGTTGGCGGCCTGCTCTAAAACAACAACCAGTGGGGTATTTCTTGGCTTAGCACGGCAGGAACTCGTCTTGCACAGCGACAGTTATTGGCTCATTACCTCTTAATTTGCTCTTAAAGGTAATGTAGACGCGAGGATTTGTACGCTACACACAAGTACAGCGGCATCGATCATACATCCAAGTCATTTCCGGTGGAGGAGAAGGAGATATGACGACGGGCAGGGAGAAGAGGTGGAGCCTGGCCGGCGCGACGGCGCTCGTCACCGGCGGCAGCAAAGGAATAGGGTACGTAATATACGTTCCTCTTGAGTTTTTGAGTGCGTTACTTACTCGCTAGCCATCGTGCTCGACTCATGTGTAGGCGCGCCATTGTGGAGGAGCTTGCCGGCTTCGGGGCGCGGGTGCACACATGCTCCCGCAACGCGGCGGAGCTTGAAGAGTGCCGCCGGCAGTGGGAGGAGGAGGAGCTGGCGGTCACCGTCTCCGTGTGTGATGTCTCCGTGCGCGCTGCGAGGGAGAAGCTCATGGAGACGGTCAGGGAATCCTTCCACGGCAAGCTTGACATATTGGTATTTACCACTCGATTAGTTATTTGGTCCGATCAATATACAAACTGTTTTTTTTCTAAATAAACACATGCAAACTGTTTGGAACTCCATTGATTTAAAATATACTCCCTCCGTTTCATAATCATTATCCTGGTTTTGGATTTTTGGTTCACAAAACCACAACAATAGTTATGGAACAGACGAAAACTAAAGCCATGACAATAATTATGAAGCAGAGGGACATAGAAATCGATTCGTTAAGACCTCTCCAATTTGTTGTTTCTTAAACTAGACATGTCAGATGTTAGCTAAGGTGGCTGCTGCATTTGTAGCCGCTTGTAGCATGCTAGACCAGAGACATCAAATAAATAACTCATATTGTTAGTGGTCCATTTCAAGAGTTTGACCATCAATTGCCCTACAAATATCTGATTTATGCAATATGAGATCTTAATTCATAAGTAGGGGTTATTGGTGTGAAGCAAACAACCTCGATTGTGTACTCCCTCCGTAAACAAAATATAATAGCATTTAGATCACTACTTTAGTGATCTAGATGCTCTTATATTTCTTTATAGTGGGAGTACCAAATAAAAAATAAATAAATAAATTAGTTCTTGCCGTTTAAAGTTTCCTCTTCACAAATGAAAACACGTCAACCAAGGGAATAACACAAAATCTCAAAACAGATTCATGAAAACTATGAAAGATTCTCTTACAGTGAACACTGACATATAGGTGAACAATGCGGGGCAATTGTTTTTCAAAGTGGCTACAGAGTTGACCGAGAACAACTACTCACATTTGATGGAGACTAACTTAGCGTCGAGCTTCCACCTCAGTCAGCTCGCACACCCTCTCCTACTCAACGCCTCCATATGCGGAGGAGGCAGTATCATCAACATCTCCTCCATTGCTGGCTCAGTTGGATTCCCATGCTTCACACTTTATAGCATCACAAAAGGTAGATATACACCTGACAAGATATCCATATGCTTATGAAAAGGTTTTCCGATCATCCTAAAAGCCCCTAACATTTTTTTTCCTTTTCCTCTTTATACGTGTTAACTCACATGCAGGAGGAATGAACCAACTTACAAGGAGCCTCGCCACTGAATGGGCTAGAGACAATATTCGTGTGAACGGTGTTGCTCCATCCATGATCATGACTGACATGATTAAAGATGTATGTGTCAAAATTGTATTGCGACTCTATTTCTTTTTTGCTAACTTTGTTCCAACGTAAAAATTGTTCAGAAAATACGCAACAATTACTGAGATTAATCAGATCACAGAACACAATTTATTGTTAAATATTCCATACTTACATTTTTTTATTTGGGGTACTCCTTATATAAAAACAATGGGGAACTAACAACGATTTTGGTTGTTTTCGATCAAACAGATAGAGCCGGATGCCCTGGAGAAAGAGTACTCACGGATCCCATTGGGGCGTACTGGCAAGCCAACGGAGGTCGCGTCGATGGTGTCCTTCCTCTGTATGCCCACAGCATCCTATATCACCGGCCAAGTTATTTGTATTGACGGTGGTCGATCCATTTGTTAGAACTTAGCTGGTGATGCTTGTACAATAATAATGTTTCAGTGACCATGTAAGAAAACCTATAAAAAGCATACACACATGTGTAAGTTAGAATTTTTTGTAACATATAGAAGGCTCTTCGCCATCGATCATGCTATTGGAAGGGTTCGCCCGGAACATGCATGTGACGTACCTCCACCCAAATAGAAAAAATAGTATTTGTCTAAATCGAGATAAGAAATAATTTTAGTCACTCGTCTCTGGAACATATCATCACATAGGGAATTATACACGGTTTTTCGCAAACATATTTAACTTCGCAGTGACTGGGTCATCTGTGGTAAATGATATGGCATATCGCATGTACAGTTTTAAGAAAAGTAAAAGTAGCATGTGATTCTTTCATATCACATATGGTTCTTTAGAAACAACCTGCGATACTCTTTGTTAGAATTGGTAAAAAAATCGCTAGCCACAGAAAATGCTAGGTTGTGAGAAGTATTTGAAACACAACAACCACATATTGTTGATCGCCAAATGGAGTGAGCAATAGATTCCGGCCTCTTTTGATCTTTTGAATCATGTAGCCATTATGGATATTGATGAGATTTTGAATATCCATGTAAGTTTGTCACTATCTAGAGAAACTTACATAATCATAACTAAGTCTATTAACCATCATAGATGAGTCATATTCAACCAACATGGAGGTATCCAAATACTGGAGAGTGTTCTAATGGCCCAACTTGATATCCATGATTTTCTTTCTTCCACGTCAAAATAACAACCAAGAACCTGGTTGCCTACACACAAGGTCTCACCATGATGGTCACAGGTAATAAAACCCACAGAGCATTGCCTCTTGTTCTCCAGAACATACATCCATATTTTATTTTGAGCACCGATTCGGTACAACCACCTCACTGAACGTATAAAGGGAAATATGGGCCTTTGGCAAATCGTACACAATTTCATATGTATGGTGGGTCATCCGTCGGAACGTATACACCGCACGTAATTGCGGGAGCTATATTTCACATTCAGCGAGATGGAAGGATTTCTCGCTGTCGTGGATATAGTAACCGGCTGGCACATTATGGCACACTTTATTAATTAAAAGAAATATAAAACTTAAAGGGAGAAGGAGGGATCAATCTCGGGTCTCCTTGTTGCTAACCGGCGCTGCGAGTCACTGAGCCACTTCCGGCTTTGTGGTATAAAAACTAGAGCATGACTTACTTCAGAGTAAAAAGTCGGGTTTTCACTTGTTTTTACTGGGTTTTCTTTGTTTCTATTTTTTCTTTGTATTTTTCATCGGGGTTTCTTCATTTCTTTCTCTATTTTCACTAGTTTTTTCTCTTCTTTCTTTTTCTTTGGTTTTCTTTATTTCTTTCTTGGTTTTTATCGGGTGTGTGCATTAATTTGGGCTATATGGAACTGCCGGCATGATGTGATTTTTAAAAGACAAACCATAAAAAAAATGCTGGTTATCTACAGACCAACTGGTTGGATACATACGTGATCGTCACAAAGTCATGCGGAACCCAAAGAGCATATAGGTTTTGAGTGCAACCGTTAGGGGACGTAGCATGAAATAGTTACAGCCGGTCCAACAATAGCATAGGTGTTTAGTCATCTGGTCCTATTTATGTCGGTTGTGGAGAATTTTGTTTCGTTGCTGCTCGTTTTGTGAGCTTGTACCAAACTAGGTACTTGTTGACTGCTTGCTTTAATAATATGCCCGCATGCATCACTCTGATGCAGAGGCCGTGGGCAATCCTCATTTTTTTAAATGGTCTTTTCTTTTTTTTCTTTAGGTTTTTTATTTCTTTCTCGTTTTTCATGGGATTTTTCTCTCTAGGCTTTCACTTTTTTATACACATTTTGGTACATATCTAATACATTTTCCTAATATACATTTAACATTTTAAAATATATGGTTAATTTTAAATAAATGGTTAACAATTTTATACACATTTAACATTTTTCAAATGCTTGATTGACATTTTTTAAATACGTGTTTAACATTTTTTGTAACATAGAATATCTGGAAATATAAATAAAGTACAAAACAAATAACCAGGAAAAAACAAGAATATGGCCTGCCGCCAGCGGCACGATGGGCCGGCCCAATATACGCCACACCTTAAGCGATACTTCCTCTCTTCTCGCTTTAGGCAAGATATTAGTGCTCGTATAGACGGCGCCACACACAGGAGAGGCCGGCCGACTGGACCGGCCCACTATCACGCGCTGAAACAGGGAAAAAATTCCTGAAAAAGAAATGACGGTGTGAGGGATCGAACCCTATAACCCCCACTGCTGACCATTCATCGCAAGCCATACAAGGTAATAAGCATCACTGTCTATTGTCTAACTAGGAAACGCGGCCTACAACAATTATCGCAGAGCAATCGGTTTGCTATAGCGAACCTGTATTTTTCTTACTATTACTTTTTTTGTTCATCATTTTTTGGTATAACTCAGTTGTTTCTTTTTCTAAAAAAATCTCGTTCTATCAAATGTTTTTCAAATTTTAAAACATGTTTGAATTTCTAAAATTAATACTAATATTTGTAATTTTTAAAATTGTACATAAGGACCATGCCTTGCAAAATTGCTGAGAATGTCAAAAGACAAATATTTTTAAAAACAAAATTAGAAAAATGAACATTTTTCAAAAATCTCAGAAAAATGAAAACACTAACAAATCTGGAATTTTCAAAACAAATATTACCAAATATAAGAAACGAATTTGTTTTAATTTCCCAGATCATTTTTTTATGTAGATTTTCTCAAATGGGAATATTTTTTAAATTCCTAACAAATTTTGGAACCACCAACATTATTTGAATTTGTCAACAAATATTGAAAAAGGGAAGAGCTTTTGAATTTCTAAACAAATTTTGAAAGCGACAACATTTTTTGCATTCGTGAACCTTTTCCAAATCCACGAGCGCTTGGGCTGGCCGAATAGGCGCCCAACAAGAGCGATCTCGTTGCCTAGTTTCACCAAGGCCTAAGGTTTTTCCTCTTTTTTGTTTTCTTCCTCTTGGCTAAATTATTTATCCTTTTCAAACTTTATTATTTTTTGAAACCAGTTTAAATTTTAAAATATTGTTTCGAATACCAAAATAATAGTTTTAAGTAACTGTTCCAAATTATTATTTAAATTATTTTATCCTCTAAAGAAATTCTATTTTAAATTTTATCCCTTTGTATTTATTAGTTATGCGTAAAATAACAGTTTTAAGTGCTGATATGTCTCCAATATTTTTTTTATTGTTTCATGTTACAATATTATTAATTGTGGATGCTTTATATGCATTTATATGTCATTTTATATTGTTTTTTGGGACTAACATATTAATCCAGTGCCTAGTGTCAGTTCGTGTTTTTAGCTTCTTTTTGACTTTTCAGAAAATCAGTACCAAACAAAGTCCAAACACAATGAAATTTTATGGTCATTTTTTTCTAGACCAGAAGGGACCCTAGAAGGTTAGGGAGGAGGCTAGAAGGGCTACGAGAGAACCACGAGCTCACGGGGCGCGACCTACCCCACGCAACTCCGTTTGACCTAATTTTGCTTCTATAAATTCCCACATATTCCCAAAACACCAGAGAGCCACGCAAAACACTTTTTCCATCATCGCAATCTTCTGTTCTTCCACGATACCATCTAGAGACATTTTTGGGTACTCTGCCGGAGGGTGAATCGATCACGGAGGGCTTCTACATCATCCTTGTGTTGGAAATATGCCCTAGAGGCAATAATAAATTAGTTATTATTATATTTCCTTGTTCATGATAATCGTTTATTATCCATGCTATGATTGTATTGATAGGAAACTCAGATATATGTGTGGATACATAAACAACACCATGTCCCTAGTAAGCATCTAGTTGACTAGCTCGTTGATCAACAGATGGTTACGGTTTCCTGACCATGGACATTGGATGTTGTTGATAACGGGATCACATCATTTGGAGAATGATGTGATGGACAAGACTCAATCCTAAGCCTAGCACAAAGATCGTAGTTCGTATGCTAAAGCTTTTCTAATGTCAAGTATCATTTCCTTAGACCATGAGATTGTGCAACTCCCGGATACCGTAGGAATGCTTTGGGTGTACCAAACGTCACAACGTAACTGGGTGGCTATAAATGTGCACTACAGGTATCTCCGAAAGTGTCTGTTGGGTTGGCACGAATCGAGACTGGGATTTGTCACTCATTGTAAACGGAGAGGTATCTCTGGGCCCACTCAGTAGTACATCATCATAATGTGCACAATGTGACCAAGGGGTTGATCATGGGATGATGTGTTACGGAACGAGTAAAGAGACTTGCCGGTAACGAGATTGAACAAGGTATCGGCATACCAACGATCGAATATCGGGCAAGTACAATACCGCTAGACAAAGGGAATTGTATACGGGATCGATTGAGTCCTTGACATCGTGGTTCATCCGATGAGATCATCGTGGAACATGTGGGATCCAACATGGGTATCCAGATCCCGCTGTTGGTAATTGACCGGAGAACGTCTCGGTCATGTCTGCATGGTTCCCGAACCCGTAGGGTCTACACACTTAAGGTTCGATGACGCTAGGGTTATAAAGGAAGGTTGTATGTGGTTACCGAATGTTGTTCGGAGTCCCGGATGAGATCTTGGACGTCACGAGGAGTTCCGGAATGGTCCGGAGGTAAATATTTATATATGGGAAGTCCTGTTTTGGTCACCGGAAAAGTTTCGGGTTTTATCGATAATGTACCGGGACCACCGGGAGGGTCCCGGGGGTCCACCAAGTGGGGCCACCAGCCCCGGAGGGCTGCATGGGCTAAGTGTGGGAGGGACCAGCCCGGGTGGGCTGGTGCGCCCCACAAGGCCCAAGCGCGAGGAAGAGTGGGAGGGGCAAACCCTAGGCAGATGGGCCCCAAGGCCCACCCCAGTGCGCCTCCCTCTTTCCCCTCGGCCGCCACCAGATGGGATCTGGGGCTGCCGCCACCCTTGGGAGGGAACCCTAGGGGCGCAGCCCCTCCCTTCCCCTATAAATAGTTGAGGTCTATGGGCTGCCCAACACATGAGTTCCTCTCCTCTTGGCGCAGCCCTACCTCTCTCTTCTCCTCTCTGCGGTGCTTGGCGAAGCCTGCAGGATGCCACGCCTCCTCCACCACCACCACGCCGTGTGTGCTGCTGCTGGACGGAGTCTTCCTCAACCTCTCCCTCTCTCCTTGCTGGATCAAGGCGTGGGAGACGTCACCGGGCTGTCGTGTGTTGAACGCGGAGGTGCCGTCCGCTCGCACTAGGATCTCCGGTGATTTGGATCACGACAGTCGACTCCTTCAACCCCGTTCTCTTGAACGCTTCCGCTTAGCGATCTACAAGGGTATGTAGATGCACTCTCCTTCCCTCGTTGCTAGTTTCTCCATAGATAGATCTTGGTGACACGTAGGAAAATTTTGAATTTCTGCCACGTTCCCCAACAAAGGCATCATGAGCTAGGTCTATTGCGTAGATTCTTTGCACGAGTAGAACACAAAGTAGTTGTGGGCGTTGATGATGTTCAATATGCTTACCGTTACTAGTCCAATCTTGTTTCGACGGTATTGTGGGATGAAGCGGCCGGACCGACCTTACACGTACACTTACGTGAGATGTGTTCCACCGGTGACATGCACTTGGTGCATAAGGTGGCTAGCGGTGCCGCCTCTCCACTTTAGTCGGAACAGATTCGATGAAAAGGGTCCTTATGAAGGGTAAATAGCAATTGGCATATCACGTTGTGGTTTTGCTTAGGTAAGAAACGTTCTTGCTAGAAACCCATAGCAGCCACGTAAAACATGCAACAACAATTAGAGGACGTCTAACTTGTTTTTGCAGGGTATGCTATGTGATGTGATATGGCCAAGAAGAATGTGATGAATGATATGTGATGTATGAGATTGATCATGTTCTTGTAATAGAAATCACGACTTGCATGTCGATGAGTATGACAACCGGCAGGAGCCATAGGAGTTGTCTTAATTTATTGTATGACATGCGTGTCATTGAACAAACGCCATGTAATTACTTTACTTTATTGCTAACCGGTAGCCATAGTAGTAGAAGTAATAAGTTGGCGAGACAACTTCATGGAGACACGATGATGGAGATCATGATGATGGAGATCATGGTGTCATGCCGGTGACGATGATGATCATGGAGCCCCGAAGATGGAGATCAAAAGGAGCAAAATGATATTGGCCATATAATGTCACTATTTGATTGCATGTGATGTTTATCATATTTATGCATCTTATTTGCTTAGAACAACGGTAGTAAATAAGATGATCCCTCATTAAAATTTCAAGAAAGTGTTCCCCCTAACTGTGCACCATTGCGAAAGTTCGTCGTTTCGAAGCACCACGTGATGATCGGGTGTGATAGATTCTTACGTTCACATACAACGGGTGTAAGCCAGATTTACACACGCGAAACACTTAGGTTAACTTGACGAGCCTAGCATGTACAGACATGGCCTCGGAACACAAGAGACCGAAAGGTCGAGCATGAGTCGTATGGTGGATACGATCAACATGAAGATGTTCACCGATGATGACTAGTCCGTCTCACGTGATGATCGGACACGGCCTAGTTGACTCGGATCATGTAATCACTTAGATGACCGGAGGGATGTCTATCGAGTGGGAGTTCATGAGATGAACTTAATTATCCTGAACATAGTCAAAATCCTTTGCAAATTATGTCATAGCTCGCGCTTTAGTTCTACTGCTTAGATATGTTCCTAGAGAAAATATAGTTGAAAGTTGACAGTAGCAATTATGCGGTCGAGAAAGCTTATGTCCTTAATGCACCGCTCGGTGTGCGGGACCTCGAACGTGGTCTCGTGGATGTTGCGAACATCGACACACACGCTTTTGATGACTACGTGATAGTTCGGTAATGTTAAACGGCTTAGAATTGAGGCACCAAAGACGCTTTTGAAACGTCGCGAACATATGAGATGTTACGAGGGCTGAAATCGGGATTTCAGGCTCGTGCTCACGCCAAGAGGTATGAGACCTCCGGCGAGTTTTCTAGCCTACAAACTAAGGGAGAAGATCTCAATCGTTGAGCTTGTATTCAGATTGTCTGGGTGCAACAATCACTTGAATCGAGTGGGAGTTAATCTTCCAGATGAGATAGTGATGTTTCTCCAAAGACATTGCCACCAAGCTACTAGAGCTTCGTGATGAACTATAACATATCATGGATAGATATGATGATCCTTGAAGTGTTCGCGATGTTTGACACCGCGAAAGTAGAAGTCAAGTAGGAGCATCAATTGTTGATGGTTGGTAAAACCACTAGTTTCAAGAAGGGCAAGGGCAACAAGGGATACTTCATGAAACGGCAAAACAGTTGCTGCTCTAGTGAAGAAACCCAAGGTTGAACCCAAACCCGAGACTAAGTGCTTCTGTAATGAGAGGAACGGACACAGAAGCGGAACCACCCTAGATACTTGTTAGATGAGAAGGCTGGCAAGGTCGATAGAAGTATATTGGATATACATTATGTTAATGTGTACTTTACTAGTACTCCTAGTAGCACCAGGGTATTAGATACCGGTTCGGTTGCTAAGTGTTAGTAACTCGAAATAAAAGCTACGGAATAAATTGAGACTAGCTAAAGGTGAGCCGACGATATGTGTTGGAAGTGTTTCCAAGTTTGATGTGATTAAACATCGCACGCTCCCTCTACCATCAAGATTAGTATTAAACCAGAATAATTGTCATTTGGTGTTTGCGTTGAGCATAGACATGATTGGATTATGTCTATCGCAATACGGTTATTCATTTAAGGAGAATAATGGTTACTCTATTTATTTGAATAATACCTTCGATGGTCTTGCACCTAAATGAATGGTTTATTGAATCTCGATCGTAGTGATACACATTTTCATGCCAAAGGTATAAGATAGTAATGATAGTACCACTTACTTGTGGCACTGCCATGTAAGTCATATTGGTATAAAACGCATGAAGAAGCTCCATGTTGATGCATCTTTGGACTCACTTGTTTTTGAAAAGTTTGAGACATGCAAACCATGTCTATTGGTGTATACGCATGATGAAACTCCATGCAGATGGATCGTTTGGACTCACTTAATTTTGAATCACTTGAGATATGCAAATCATACCACATGGGCAAGACGACTGAAAAGCCTCGGTTTCAGTAAGATGGAACAAGATAGAAACTTGTTGAAGTAACACATTTTGATGTGTGCAGTCCAATGAGTACTGAGGCATGCAGTGAATATCGTTATGTTCTTACTTCACGGATGATTTAAGTAGATACTGAGTGTATTTACTTGATGAAACACAAGTCTGAATTATTGAATGGTTCAACTAATTTCAGAGTGAAGTTAAAGATCATCGTTACAAGAGGATAAAATGTCTATGATATGATCATAGAGATGAGTATCTGAGTTACGAGTTTTGGCACGCTATTAAGACATTGTGGAAATTGTTTCACAATTAATACCGCCTGGAACACCATAGTGTGATGGTGTGTCCGAACATCATAGTTGCACCCTATTAGATATGGTTGTTGGGGAACGTAGTAATTTCAAAAAATTTCCTACGATCACGCAAGACCATGGTGATGGCATAGCAACGAGAGGGGAGAGTGTCCGTCCACGTACCCTCGTAGACCGAAAGCGGAAGCGTTATAACAACGCGGTTGATGTAGTCGTCGTCTTCACGATCCGACCGATCCAAGCACCGAACGTCACGGCACCTCCGAGTTACGCACACGTTCAGCTCGATGACGATCCCGGACTCGAGCCAGCAAAGTGTCGGGATGATTTCCGTCGACGACGGCGTGGTGACGATGTTGATGCTCCACCGACGCAGGGCTTCGCCTAAGCTCGCGACGATATGACTTCTCCGGCGCGAGGCTTCGCCTAAGCTCATGACGATATGACCGAAGTGGAATATGGTGGAAGGGGCACCGACACGGCTAAGGAAAGATCCGTAGATCAACTTGTGTGTTCTAGGGTGCCCCTGCCCCAGATATAAAGGAGCCAAGGGGAGGTGGCGGCCCAAGGAGGAGGCGACAAGGGAGTCCTACTCCTCCGGGAGTAGGATTCCCCTCAATCCTAGTTGGATTAGGATTCCTGAGGGGAAAGAGAGAGAGGGGCGGCCCACCTTTCCTAGTCCTAATAGGACTAGGGAAGGGGGCGCGCGCCACCTAGGGCTGCCCTTTCTCCTTTCCTCCAAGGCCCACTATGGGCCCATGAAGTTCCGGGGGTTCGGTAACCTCCGTGCATCCGTAAATTCGATTTCACTCGGAACACTTCCGATGTCCAAATGTAGGCTTCAATATATCAATCTTTATGTCTCGACCATTTCGAGACTCCTCGTCATGTCCGTGATCACATCCGGGACTCGAACAACCTTCGTGCATCAATACTTATAAACTCATAATGAACTGTCATCGAAGCGTTAAGCGTGCGGACCCTACGGGTTCGAGAACTATGTAGACATGACCTAGAACCATTCTCGGTCAATAACCAATAGCGGAACCTGGATGCCCATATTGGTTCCTACATATTCTACGAAGATCTTTATCGGTCAAACCGCATAACGACATCGTTGTTCCCTTTGTCATCGGTATGTTACTTACCCGAGATTCGATCGTCGGTATCCAATACCTAGTTCAATCTCGTTACGGTAAGTCTCTTTACTCGTTCCGTAATACATCATCTCACAACTAACTCATTAGTTGTAATGCTTGCAAGGCTTAAGTGATGTGTATTACCGAGAAGGCCTAGAGATACCTCTCCGACAATCGGAGTGACAAAACCTAATCTCAAATACGCCAACCCAACAAGTACCTTTGGAGACACCTGTAGTACTCCTTTATAATCACCCGATTACGTTGTGACGTTTGGTAGTACCAAAGTGTTCCTCCGTAAACGGAGTTGCATAATCTCATAGTTACAGAACATGTATGAGTCATGAAGAAAGCATTAGCAACATACTAAACGATCAAGTGCTAAGCTAACGGAATGGGTCATGTCAATCACATCATTCTCCTAATGAGGTGATCCCATTAATCAAATGACAACACATGTCTATGGTTAGGAAACATAACCATCTTTGATTAATGAGCTAGTCCAGTAGAGGCATACTAGTGACTATCTGTTCCTATGTATTCACACATGTATTATGTTTCCGGTTAATACAATTCTAGCATGAATAATAAACATTTATCATGGTATAAATAATAACTTTATTATTGCCTCTAGGGCATATTTCCTTCAGTCTCCCACTTGCACTAGAGTCAATAATCTAGATTACAAGGTAATGATCCTCACACCCATGGAGTCTTGGTGCTGATCATGTTTTGCTCGTGGAAGAGGCTTAGTCAACGGGTCTGCAACATTCAGATCCGTATGTATTTTGCAAATCTCTATGTCTCCCACTTGGACTTGGTCCCGAATGGAATTGAAGCGTCTCTTGATATGCTTGGTCCTCTTGTGAAATCTGGATTCCTTTGCCAAGGCAATTGCACCATATTGTCACGGAAGATCTTCATCGGTCCCGATGCACTAGGTATGACACCTAGATCGGAAATGAACTCTTTCATCCGACTCCTTCATTTGCTGCTTCAAGCAGCTATGTACTCCGCTTCACATGTAGATCCCGCCACGACGCTTTGTTTAGAACTGCACCAACCGACAGCTCCACCGTTTAATAAAAACACGTATCCGGTTTGCGATTTAGAATCGCCGGATCGATGTCAAAGCTTACATCGACGTAACCATTTACGACTAGCTCTTTGTCACCTCCATATCGAGAAACATATCCTTAGTCCTTTTCGGTATTTCAGGATGTTCTTGACCGCTGTCCAATGATCCATTCTTGGATTACTTTGGTACCTTCCTGCCAAGCTTACAGCTAAGCATCGTCAGGTCAGGTACACAGCATTGCATACATGATAGAGCCTATGGCTGAAGCATAGGAACATCTTTCATTTTCTCTCTATCTTCTGCTTTGTGGTCGGGCATTGAGTCGACTCAATCTTATACCTTGTAATACAGGTAAAAACCTTTCTTTGCCTGATCCATTTTGAACTTTTCAAAACTTTATCAAGGTATGTGCTTTGTGAAAGTCAATTAAGCGTCTTGATCTATCTCTATAGATCTTGATGCCCAATATGTAAGCAGCTTCACCGAGGTCTTTCATTGAAAAACTTTTATTCAAGTATCCTTTTATGCTATCCAGAAATTCTATATCATTTCCAATCAATAATATGTCGTCCACATATAATATTAGAAATGCTCTGAGCTCCCACTCACTTTCTTGTAAATCGAGGCTTCTCCAAAAGTGCTGATAAACCCATATGCTTTGATCACACTATCAAAGCGTTTATTCCAACTCGAGAGGCTTGCACCGACCATAAATTGATCGCTGGAGCTTGCACACTTTGTTAGTACCCTTTGGATCGACAAAACCTTCTGGTTGCATCATATACAACTCTTCTTCTAGAAATCCATTCAAGAATGCAGTTTTTACATCCATTTTCATAATCATAAAATGCGGCAATTGCTAACATGATTCGGACAGACTTAAGCATCGCTTCGGTGAGAAAGTCTCATCGTAGTCAACCCTTGAACTTGTCGAAAACCTTTCGCAACAAGTCGAGCTTTGTAGACAGTTACATTACCATCTGCGTCGGTCTTCTTCTTAAAGATCCATTTATTTTCAATGGCTTGCCGATCATCGGGCAAGTCAACCAAAGTCCATACTTTGTTCTCATACATGGATCCCATCTCAGATTTCATGGCTTCCAGCCATTTTGCGAATCTGGGCTCACCATCGCTTCTTCATAGTTTGTAGGTTCGCCATGGTCAAGTAACATGACTTCCGAATAAGATTACCGTACCACTCAGTGCGTATTTTACTCTGGTTGACCTCGAGGTTCATAGTAACTTGATCTGAAGCTTCATGATCATCATCATTAGTTTCCTCACTAATTGGTGTAGTTGTCACAGAACCATTTCTTGTGATGAACTACTTTCCAATAAGGGAGTAGATACAGATTATCTCATCAAGTTCTACTCTCCTCCCACTCACTTCTTTCGAGAGAAACTCCTTCTCTAGAAAGGATCCGAATTTAGCAACGAAAATCTTGCCTTCAGATCTGTGATAGAAGGTGTACCCAACAGTCTCCTTTGGGTATCCTATGAAGACACATTTTCCGATTTGGGTTCGAGCTTATCTGGTTGAAGTTTCTTTACATAAGCATCGCAGCCCCAAACTTTAAGAAACGACAACTTTGGTTTCTTGCCAAACCACAGTTCATAAGGCGTCGTCTCAGCGGATTTTGACGGTGTCCTATTTAACGTGAATGCGCCGTCTCTAAAGCATAACCCCAAAGCGATAGCGGTAAATCGGAAATAGACATCATAGATCGCACCATATCTAGTAAAGTACGATTCGACGTTCGGACACACCATTTCTCTGTGGTGTTCGGGTGGCGTGAGTTGCGAAACTATTCCACATTGTTTCAAATGTAAACCAAACTCGTAACTCAAATATTCTCCTCCACGATCAGATCGTAGAAACTTTATTTTCTTGTTACGATGATTTTCCACTTCACTCTGAAATTCTTTGAACTTTTCAAATGTTTCAGATTTGTGTTTCATTAAGTAGATATACCCATATCTGCTCAAATCATCTGTGAAGGTGAGAAAATAACGATACCCGCGCGTGCCTCAACATTCATTGGACCACAAACATCGGTATGTATGATTTCCAACAAATCAGTTGCTCGCTCCATAGTTCCGGAGAACGGCGTTTTGGTCATCTTGCCCATGAGGCACGGTTCGCAAGTACCAAGTGATTCATAATCAAGTGATTCCAGAAGCCCATCAGTATGGAGTTTCTTCATGCGTTTTACACCGATATGACCTAAACGGCAATGCCACAAATAAGTTGCACTATCATTATCAACTCTGCATCTTTTGGCTTCAACATTATGAATATGTGTATCACTACTGTCGAGATTTAACAAGAATAGACCATTCTTCAAGGGTGCATGACCATAAAAGATATTACTCATATAAATAGAACAACCATTATTCTCTGATTTAAATGAATAACCGTCTCGCATTTAAACAAGATCCAGATATAATGTTCATGCTCAACGCTGGCACCAAATAACAATTATTTAGGTCTAAAACTAATCCCGAAGGTAGATGTAGAGGTAGCGTGCCGACCGCGATCACATTGACTTTGGAACCATTTCCCACGCGCATCGTCACCTCGTCCTTTGCCAGTGCTCGTCTATTCCGTAGTCCCTGCTTGAGTTGCAAATATTAGCAATGTAACCAGATCAAATACCAGTGTTCTACTACGAGCTCTAGTAAGGTACACATCAATAACATGTATATCACATATACCTTTGTTCACCTTGCCATCCTTTTATCCGCCAAATACTTGGGGCAGTTCCGCTTCGATGTCGATCTGCTTGCGGTAAAACACTCGCTTTCAGGCTTAGGTCCAGACTTGGGTTTCTTCTCTTGATCAGCAACTTTCTTGCTGTTCTTTTGAAGTTTCCTTCTTCTTCCCTTTGCCCTTTTCTTGAAACTAGTGGTCTTGTTGACCATCAACACTTGATGCTCTTTCTTGATTTCTACCTCCATGGCTTTTAGCATCGCGAAGAGCTCAGGAATTGTCTTAGTCATCCCTTGCATATTATAGTTCATCACGAAGCTCTTGTAGCTTGGTGGCGATGATTGGAGAATTCATCAATGACACTATCATCCGAAGATTAACTCCCAGCTGAATTAAGTGATTGTTATACCCGGACATTTTGAGTATGTGCTCACCGACGAACTATTCTCCTCCATCTTGCAGCTATAGAACTTATTGGAGACTTCATATCTCTCAATCCGGGCATTTGCTTGAAATATTAACTTCAACTCTGGAACATCTCATATGCTCCATGACGTTCAAAACGTCGTTGAAGACCCGGTTCTAAGCCGTAAAGCATGGCACACTGAACTATTGAGTAGTCATCAGCTTTGCTTTGCGAGACGTTCACAACTTCGGCTCAAGATCTGCAGCAGCTGTCACCCAATGGTGCTTCCAGGGGCGTAATTTTTCTCAGCAGCAATGAGGATAATCCTCAAATTACGGACCCAGTCCGTGTAATTGCTACCATCATCTTTCAACTTTGCTTTCTCAAGGAACGCATTAAAATTCAACGGAACAACAAAGACGAGCCATCTATCTACAGAGACATAGACAAGCAAAATACTATCGGTACTAAGTTCATGATAAATTTAGGTTCAATTAATCATATTAAAAACTCCCACTTAGACGACATCTCTCTAGTCATCTAAGTGAACACGTGATCCAAATCAACTAAACCATGTCCGATCATCACGTGAGACGGAGTAGTTTCAATGGTGAACATCACTATGTTGATCATATCTACTATATGATTCACGCCGACCTTCGGTCTCCGTGTTCGAGGCCATATCTGTTATATGCAAGGCTCATCAAGTTTAACCTGAGTATTCGCGTGTGCAACTGTTTTGCACCGTTGTAGATGGACGTAGAACTTATCACACCGATCATCACGTGGTGTCCGGGTACTACTGAACTTTGGCAACGGTGCATACTCGAGGAGAACACTTCTTGATAATTTTTAGTGAGAGATCATCTTATAATGCTACCGTCAATCAAAGCAAGATAAGATGCATAAAGGATAAACATCACATGCAATCAATATAAGTGATATGATATGGCCATCATCATCTTGTGCTTGTGATCTCCATCGCCAAGCACCGCCATGATCACCATCGCCACCGCGCCGACACCTTGATCTCCATCGTAGCATCGTTGTCGTCTCGCCAACTATTGCTTCTCGACTATCGCTACTCCTTAGTGATAAAGTAAAGCAATTACATAGCGTTGCATTTCATACAATAAAGCGACAACCATATGGCTCCTGCCGATTGCCGATAACTTGGTTACAAAACATGATCATCTCATACAATAAAATATAGCATCACGTCTTGACCATATCACATCACAACATGCCCTGCAAAAACAAGTTAGGCGTCCTCTACTTTGTTGTTGCAAGTTTTACGTGGCTGCTACGGGCTGAGCAAGAACCGTTCTTACCTCGCATCAAAACCACAACGATACTTCGTCAAATAGACTCGTTTAACCTTCTCAAGGACCGGGCGTAGCCACACTCAGTTCAACTAAAGTGAGAGAGACAGACACCCGCCAATCACCTTTAAGCAACGAGTGCTCACAGCGGTGAAACCAGTCTCGCGTAAGCGTCTGGCGTAATGTCGGTCCGGGCCGCTTCATCTCACAATACCGCTGAACCAAAGTATGACATGCTGGTAGGTAGTATGACTTGTATCGCCCACAACTCACTTGTGTTCTACTCGTGCATATGACATCAACGCATAAAACCAGGCTCGATACCATTTGTTGGGGAACGTAGTAATTTCAAAAAATTCCTACGATCACGCAAGACCATGGTGATGGCATAGCAACGAGAGGGAGAGTGTCCGTCCACGTACCCTCGTGAGACCGAAAGCGAAGCGTTATAACAACGCGGTTGATGTAGTCGTGCGTCTTCACGATCCGACCGATCCAAGCACCGAGCGTCGGCACCTCCGAGTTCGCACACGTTCAGCTCGATGGCGATCCCGGACTCGATCCAGCAAAGTGTCGGGATGAGTTCCGTCAAGACGACGGCGTGGTGGCGATGTTGATGCTCCACCGACGCAGGGCTTCGCCTAAGCTCCGCGACGATATGACTTCTCCGGCGCAGGGCTTCGCCTAAGCTCATGACGATATGACCGAAGTGGAATATGGTGGAAGGGGCACCGCTGCACGGCTAAGGAAAGATCCGTAGATCAACTTGTGTTCTAGGGTGCCCCCTGCCCCGTATATAAAGGAGCCAAGGGGAGGTGGCGGCCCAAGGAGGAGGCGCTAAGGAGTCCTACTCCCTCGGGAGTAGGATTCCCCTCA
This sequence comes from Aegilops longissima, assembly GCA_021605205.1. Lineage (NCBI taxonomy): Eukaryota > Viridiplantae > Streptophyta > Magnoliopsida > Poales > Poaceae > Aegilops > Aegilops longissima. The sequence goes on from CM038676.1 coordinate 633,705,556, forward strand.
ATCCTAGTTGGATTAGGATTCCTGGAGGAAAGAGAGAGAGGGGCGGCCCACCTTTCCTAGTCCTAATAGGACTAGGGAAGGGGGCGCGCGACCACCTAGGGCTGCCCTTTCTCCTTTCCTCCAAGGCCCACTATGGGCCCATGAAGTTCCGGGGGTTCGGTAACCTCCGGTACTCGATAAATTCGATTTCACTCGGAACACTTCCGATGTCCAAATGTAGGCTTCAATATATCAATCTTTATGTCTCGACCATTTGAGACTCCTCGTCATGTCCGTGATCACATCCGGACTCGAACAACCTTCGTGCATCAATACTTATAAACTCATAATGAACTGTCATCGAAGCGTTAAGCGTGCGGACCCTACGGGTTCGAGAACTATGTAGACATGACCTAGAACCATTCTCGGTCAATAACCAATAGCGGAACCTGGATGCCCATATTGGTTCCTACATATTCTACGAAGATCTTTATCGGTCAAACCGCATAACGACATCGTTGTTCCCTTTGTCATCGGTATGTTACTTACCCGAGATTCGATCGTCGGTATCCAATACCTAGTTCAATCTCGTTACGGTAAGTCTCTTTACTCGTTCCGTAATACATCATCTCACAACTAACTCATTAGTTGTAATGCTTGCAAGGCTTAAGTGATGTGTATTACCGAGAAGGCCTAGAGATACCTCTCCGACAATCGGAGTGACAAAACCTAATCTCAAATCGCCAACCCAACAAGTACCTTTGGAGACACCTGTAGTACTCCTTTATAATCACCCGATTCGTTGTGGACGTTTGGTAGTACCAAAGTGTTCCTCCGTAAACGGAGTTGCATAATCTCATAGTTACAGGAACATGTATGAGTCATGAAGAAAGCATTAGCAACATACTAAGCGATCAAGTGCTAAGCTAACGGAATGGGTCATGTCAATCACATCATTCTCCTAATGAGGTGATCCCATTAATCAAATGACAACACATGTCTATGGTTAGGAAACATAACCATCTTTGATTAATGAGCTAGTCCAGTAGAGGCATACTAGTGACTATCTGTTTGTCTATGTATTCACACATGTATTATGTTTCCGGTTAATACAATTCTAGCATGAATAATAAACATTTATCATGGTATAAATAATAACTTTATTATTGCCTCTAGGGCATATTTCCTTCAATGGTGTGTACCATGATGTCTCTTATCGAATTACCACTATCGTTCATGGGTTAGGCATTAGAGACAACCGCACTCACTTTAATAGGGCACCACGTAATTCCGTTGAGACGACACCGTTTGAACTATGGTTTGGAGAAACCTAAGTTGTCGTTTCTTAAAAGTTTGGGGCTGCGACGCTTATGTGAAAAGGTTTCATCGTGATAAGCTCGAACCCAAAACGGATAAATACATCTTCATAGGATACCCAAAATGGTTGGGTATACCTCCTATCTCAGATCCGGAAGCAAAAGTAATTGTTTCTAGAAACGGGTCCTTTCTTGAGGAAAAGTTTCTCTCGAAAGAATTGAGTGGGAGGATGGTGGAGACTTGATGAGGTTATTGAACCGTCACTTCAACAAGTGTGCAGCAGGGCACAGGAAGTTGTTCCTGTGGCGCCTACACCAATTGAAGTAGAAGCTTATGATAGTGATCATGAAGTTTTGGATCAAGTCACTGCCGTACCTCGTAAGGGGACAAGGATGCGTACTACTTCAGAGTGATACAGTAATCCTGTCTTGAAGTTCATGTTGCTAGACAACAATGAACCTACGAGCTATGGGGAAGCGATGGTGGGCTCATATTCCGACAAATGGTTAGAAGCCATGAAATCCGAGATAGGATCCATGTATCAGAACAAAGCATGGACTTTGGTGGACTTGCCCGATGATCGGCAAGCCATTGAGATAAATGGATCTTTAAGAAGAAGACGGACGTGGATGGTAATGTCACCGTCTATGAAGCTCGACTTGTGGAGAAGAGTTTTTCACAAGTTCAAGGAGTTGACTACGATGAGATTTTCTCATCCATAGTGATGCTTAAGTCCGTCGGAATCATGTTAGCATTAGCTGCATTTATGAAATCTGGCAGATGGATGTCAAAACGAGTTTCCTTACCAGTCTTCGTAAGGAAAGGTTGTATGTGATACAATCAGCAAGTTTTTGTCGATCCTAAGGATGCTAAAAGGTATGCTGGCTCCAGCGATCCTTCTAAGGACTGGAGTAAGCATCTCGGAGTTGGAATGTGCACTTTGATGAGATGATCAAAGATTTTGGGTTTATACAAAGTTTATGAGAAACTTGTATTTCCAAAAAGTGAGTGGGAACACTATAAATTTCGATGAGTATATGTTGTTGACATATTGTTGATCGAAATGATGTAGAATCTCTGAAAGCATATAGGGTTGTTTGAAAAGTGTTTTTCAATGAAAAACCTGGATTAGGCTACTTGAACAATAAGCATCAAGATCTATAAGATAGATCAAAATGTTTAATAATACTTTCAAATGAGCACATACCTTGACATAATCTTGAAGGTGTTCAAGATGGATCAGTCAAAGAAGGAGTTCTTGACTGAGTTGTAAGGTATGAAGTTAAGAGTTAAAGCTTGACCACAGCAGAAAAGAGAGAAAGGACGAAGGTCGTCCCCTATGCCTTAGACGTAGGCTCTACAAGATGCTATCTTGTACCGCACCTGATGTGTGCCTTGCTACATATCCGCAAGAGGGTACAAAGGTGATCAAGCAGTGGATCACCAGATAGCGGTCAAAATTATTCTTAGAGGAATAAGGATATGTTTCTCGGTTATGGAGGTGATAAAGAGTTCGACGTAAAGAGTTGCGTCGATGCAAGCTTAACACCTATCCGGATAGCTCTAAGTAGAGATACCGGATACGTATAATGGAGCAACAATTTGGAATAGCTCCAAGTGAAACGTGGTAGCAGCATCTACGATATGACATAAAGTTTTGCGAAATACATAGGGATCTGAATATTGCAGACCCATTGACTACAACCTCTCTCACGAGCATAAACATGATCAAACCCAGAACTCATTGAGAGTTAATCACATAGTGATGTGAACTAGATTATTGATTCTAGTAAACTCTTTGGATGTTGGTCACATGGCGATGTGACCTGTGAGTGTTAATCACATGGCGATGTGAACTAGATTATTGACTCTAGTGCAAGTGGGAGACTGTTGCAAATATGCCCTAGAGGCAATAATAAATTAGTTATTATTATATTTCCTTGTTCATGATAATCGTTTATTATCCATGCTATAATTGTATTGATAGGAAACTCAGATACATGTGTGGATACATAAACAACACCATGTCCCTAGTACGCCTCTAGTTGACTAGCTCGTTGATCAACAGATGGTTACGGTTTCCTGACCATGGACATTGGATGTCGTTGATAACGGGATCACATCATTTGGAGAATGATGTGATGGACAAGACCCAATCCTAAGCCTAGCACAAAGATCGTGGTTCGTATGCTAAAGCTTTTCTAATGTCAAGTATCATCTCCTTAGACCATGAGATTGTGCAACTCCGGATACCGTAGGAATGCTTTGGGTGTACCAAACGTCCACAACGTAATCGGGTGGCTATAAAGGTGCACTACGGTATCTCCGAAAGTGTCTGCGGGTTGGCACGAATCGAGATGGATTTGTCACTCCGTGTAAGCGGAGAGGTATCTCTGGGCCCACTCAAGAGTACATCATCATAATGTGCACAATGTGACCAAGGGGTTGATCACGGGATGATGTGTTACGGAACGAGTAAAGAGACTTGCCAGTAACGAGATTGAACAAGGTATCGGCATACCGACGATCGAATCTCGGGCAAGTACAATACCGCTAGACAAAGGGAATTGTATACGGGATCGATTGAGTCCTTGACATCGTGGTTCATCCGATGAGATCATCGTGGAACATGTGGGAGCCAACATGGGTATCCAGATCCCGCTGTTGGTTATTGACCGGAGAACGTCTCGGTCATGTCTGCATGGTTCCCGAACCCGTAGGGTCTACACACTAAGGTTCGATGATGCTAGGGTTATAAAGGAAGATTGTATGTGGTTACCAAATGTTGTTGAGTCCGGATGAGATCTTGGGCGTCACGAGGAGTTCGGAATGGTCCGGAGGTAAAGATTTATATATGGGAAGTCTGTTTGGTCACCGGAAAAGTTTCGGTTTTATCGGTAATGTCTGGGACCACCGGAGGGTCGGGTCCACTAGTGGGTCCACCAGCCCGGAGGGCTGCATGGGCTAAGTGTGGGGCGGGACCAGCCCGGGTGGGCTGGTGCCCCCCACAAGGCCCAAGCGCGAGGAAGAGTGGGAGGGGCAAACCCTAGGCAGATGGGCCTAAGGCCCACCCCAGTGCGCCTCCCTCTTTCCCCTCGCCGCCACCAGATGGGATCTGGGGCTGCCGCCACCCTTGGGAGGGAACCCTAGAGGCGCAGCCCTCCCTTCCCTATAAATAGTTGAGGTCTAGGGCCTGCCCAACACATGAGTTCCTCTCCTCTTGGCGCAGCCCTACCTCTCTCCTCTCCTCTCCCGCGGTGCTTGGCGAAGCCTGCAGGATTGCCACGCTCCTCCACCACCACCACGTCGTTGTGCTGCTGCTGGGCGAGTCTTCCTCAACCTCTCCCTCTCTCCTTGCTGGATCAAGGCGTGGGAGGCGTCACCGGGCTGTACGTGTGTTGAGCGCGGAGGTGCCGTCCGTTCGGCACTAGGATCTCCGTGATTTGGATCACGGCAGTCGACTCCTTCAACCCCGTTCTCTTGAACGCTTCCGCTTAGCGATCTACAAGGGTATGTAGATGCATTCTCCTTCCCCTCGTTGCTAGTTTCTCCATAGATAGATCTTGGTGACACGTAGGAAAATTTTGAATTTCTGCTACGTTCCCCAACACCTTGCTGCCTTCCGATGATGCGTGAGGAGTTCACCACAGACTTACGGGTACGTAGCTATTATCTATATAACTTCTTCTCTCTCTTTGATATTCAATACAATGTTTTCATCGATCTTCTTGAAGTTCTATTTGATGTAATCTTGTTTTGCAATGTGTTTGTTGAGATCTGATGAATTATGAATTTATGATCATATTATTCATTGAAACTAATTGAGTTTTTTATGAACTTTATTATGCATTTTTATAGCTTTGTATTTCTCTCTGATCTATTTGTTTGGTTTGGACAACTAGATTGATTTATCTTCAGTGATAGAGGTGCTTTGTAATGGGTTTAATTTTGCAGTGTCCACACCTAGTGACATTAGGGGTAGCGAGGCACATTATTGTATTGTTGCTATTAAGGGTAAAGCACCAAGCGTATTTTGCACTGTGTTGCGCTCGGCTGTTTGCAACACGCTTGATGTTGCAAACACGTGCACGGCGGGGAGGATGGTGTGCACCACACGATAAAGCACCAAGCGGATGGTCGCAGAGGCAGTCGATGCGCGCCAATGATTAGCCGGTCGAGCCAAGTCAAAACTGGAGCACAAAGAGACAAATTGTCGAGTCTAACACCAAACCACCAGAGCAAAAAATCTAATTGACGGCCTGCTCCATAATAATATAATATAATACGTTTATTAGTTTATATATGTTCTTGGCCTAGCACGGCAGAACTAGTCTTGCACAGCTTATTTAAGACTCGTTGCCTCAACAATGTAGACGTGATGAGAATATATGTACGCACACACAAGCATCCTACACTCAATTTGCCACCGGCGGAGGAGAAGGAGATATGACGACGAGCAGGGAGAAGAGGTGGAGCCTGGCCGGCGCGACGGCGCTCGTCACCGGCGGCAGCAAAGGAATAGGGTACGTGATACACACGCCGGCGCACGTACGTTTCCCTTGAGTTTTCGAAACCCATCATGGTCGATTCATGTGTACGTAGGCGTGCCATCGTGGAGGAGCTCGCCGGCTTCGGGGCGCGGGTGCACACGTGCTCCCGCAACGCAGCGGAGCTGGAAGAGTGCCGCCGGCAGTGGGAGGAGGAGAAGCTGGCGGTCACCGTCTCCGTGTGCGATGTCTCTGTGCGTGCTGAGAGGGTGAAGCTCATGGAGACGGCCAGGGAGTCCTTCGACGGCAAGCTGGACATACTGGTAAGCTCTAGCCGAATTACCACGAATTACCATTCGTTGCTCCATTGAGGTTTTTTTTTTTTTTGAGGGATTCCATCAAGGTACTTTGATTCATTAATATATGCTGCCAGAACCATGTCTAATCTATATCTATACCTACTATTAAAGGAAATAGGTATTCGGTTGGCTCATACACAGGCTAAACGATCTGGGCCATATACTTGTTTGTTGATAGACCTTTTATGGGCTTTCATAGAGACCGTGAAAAATAATTGGGTCAAAATAAACCAACATTCTGGGAATTGAACCTAGGACCTTCTGGATCTTCGATGTAACAACCAACGACCTATGCGCCATTCACGTTTACTAATCTCAACTCGCTAAATATACGAGTGGCAGTCCTCATTTAGGGCGAGCTAATTAAGCAAATGAGCTAATTAAAGAAAGAGTTGTGGGCTTAAATAAAATATTTAAACGTGTGTGGCTAATTAAAGAAAGGATTATGGATAAACCGGTGAAATAATTAAAAGAAAGATTGTGGTCTTAATAAATAGAATATTCAAATAGATGAGGCTAATTAAAGGAAGGACTTGAGGTAAAAAGGTAGGATAATTAAAAGTTCAAAAAAAGGTAGGATAATTAAAAGGAAGGATTTCTAGGCTTCAATGTCTTGGGGCTACTAAGTTAGAAAAGGAAGGATTTGATTCCCAACTAAAACAGGTGAGGACACTAGTAGAAAAACACCTATTAGTCCCATTAGTCCCGGTTCATGAACCGAGACTAAAGGCCGCGGCCACGTGGAGCTCCACCTTTAGTCCAACTGGGACTAAAGGAAATTTTATGATTTTTTTCTTTTTGAAATTTTTTTTAAAATTTTTTTATTTTCAAATTTCTGAATTATTTTAACCTCTAATCTCTAATCAGAACCCCTCAGCACTGCTCAATTTATCCTCTAATCTCTAATCACCCTCATCATTCCAAATCATCTAACTTCCCGAACGGTCACCCATCCTCCCACTCCCCCAATCTGAGCACGCTTAACTTCCGGGTTCTATTCTCCCTCGTTTCCAAGTCTGCACTTGTTGTTTTCCTGACAATAGTAAGATGTCAATCCTATTAACCCTCGGAAATTTTGCTTGAGCATGAAGTGACACATTTCACAGTTTGAGTTTCAAACTATTGAATTAAAAAACAATAATTATTTAGACAAAAATAGTTATTTTGAATAATTGGTTTGACCATAGTTTGACCACAGTTTGACCAGATTTGACCAAAATTCAAAATAACTGAACAAATTATTTAGTAACACTAATATTCTAGAATAATTAGTTTGACAATTGTTTGACCATAGTTAGACCACAGTCTGAATTTTTTTGAATTTTTTTGCCTCTCCAGATCTTAAAAGCACCGTATCTTTTTTTCTGTTAGGTTTTTGAGGATTTTGAAAATGTTTAACAAGGTTCCCCCGGTTAAATTTGGATGTAACTTTTTGAGTAGATGATTTTTCATATAAAAAACTTTTTCATCCGAGTTAGTATGGAAAGTTATGCCCATTTTTACAAATTCTCGAGAGATTTTGCAAATAAAGTCAAAATTCATATTTGCAAATTTTCCCAACAACTAGACCACATATCACATGGGAAACTTATTTTCTTTTCTTTTTACATTTTCATCATTTTCTTTTATTTTTTAAAAAACTGAAAAGGCGATATATGGGGGGGGGGGGGGGGTAGAGTTTGAAAATCGGACTTTTAGTACCGGTTCGTGCCATGAACCGGTACTAATGCCTCAAAACCCATTAGTACCGGTTGGTGGCACGAACCGGGACTTAGTCCCGGTTGGTGCTACGAACCGAGACTAATGGGCATCGCACCCTTTAGTCCCGGTTCGTGACACCAACCGGGACTAAAAGGTCCAGACGAACCGGGACAAATGGCCCACGTGGCCCCTGGGTGCACGAACCGGGACTAATGCCCCCATTAGTCCCGGTTCTAGACTGAACCGGGACTAATGGGCTAACCCGGGGTGGACCAAAGCCCTCTTTTCTACTAGTGGGACGTCATGGTAATTAAAAGAAGGATTATACTTAAATGAAATCAATGAGAGATTATGCCCAGCAAAGAAAATATGACACGGCTAAATTGCATCGTATTTTTTTATGTTCATTTTGTAGAAGGATGTTGCGTTGCAGCATGTTCTTTATAGTGAATCCGGTGTTGTGGGACATTATGCTTGCACAAAATATTAATTTTTTCCTTTGCAACGCACGGGCATATGTGCTAGTCATACTCATGTATGAAAAAAAACTTCATCATTTGGTGCATTTTGATTTAAACTTGGCATTTCTTGGGTCGGGCTTTAAAAAGTCCAACCCCAAAACATGAACCCGGCCTGCCACGGCCGAATTTTTCTATTAAATAATATTATGTTAATTGTTTTTGGTGTATAGCTATATTTTTGTTAAACCCCTATTTATAAGGTAGTTTGGGCTTTTGGTTCGGGGCAGAAAGAGACCAATCCCGGACTGGCCATCGAGCTCCAGGCTTCCCATGTCCAGGTTTATTTCGGTTAATATAGAGCACTCCAAATGATCCACCTTGCGTCGTTTCTTAGATTCACCATGCCAGATTTTTTGCTAAGGTGATATTGAATGGATGGAGAAAGAGTATTGTATCTCATGCTAAATACAGTCTGTACATACCATGTGGTAAGCGTGTTCAAAGCAATTTCAAACAGACAAAGTCTGTACATGAACTCACATTTATAGTAGCTGCCTAAGACACGAAAATCCATCTCTGCACCCTAAGACAAGACTTCAGCCAACAAATTACCTGATTAGTGTCTTATCGGTGTGATATAAATTGTATTTTTAGTTAGGTATTTCTCAGCATGAAGCTAACAACCTCAATTTTGTGTATTAGATAAAAAAATATTAATACTATTACCTATTGCTGGTTAAAGTCTTCACTTAATACCCTCGCAGAAAAAATTTCTTCACTTAATAAATGGAGTATCTCAAGTGAAGGAGTAACTGAAAATCCCAAAAAATGATCCACGAAATCTATGAAACTTTCTTAACCCGTGCATATCGACAACATAGGTGAACAATGCAGGGCAATTGGTTTTGAAAGCGGCTACAGAGTGGACGGCGGACGACTACGCACAATTGATGGAGACTAACTTAGAGTCAAGCTTCCACCTTAGTCAGCTCGCGCACCCTCTACTCATCAATGCCTCTTTACTTGGAGGAGGTAGCATCGTCAACATCTCCTCTGTTGGAGGTATATTTGGCTACCCAGGCCTTGCACTTTATGGCATCACAAAAGGTACATATGCGCCTGACAAGATAAACAAGCTTATGGAATACTCCATGCAAATAAATGTGGCCTGACCTCTTGTTTGGTTTTTGTTTATCATTTATACATGCAGGAGGAATGAACCAATTTACAAGGAACTTCGCCACTGAGTGGGCTAGAGACAATATTCGTGTGAACTCCGTTGCCCCAGGCATTGTGTCAACAGACATGATCAAAGATGTAGGTGTTGAGATCGTATTGTGACTCCATTTGATTTTTGGCTAGCCCTGTTCCAAGTATACGATGTCCTAAAAATACTCAGCAATTACTGAGATCAATCAGATATATCAATCAACTGATTTATTGTTAAAATATTTCATACTTAAGTAACTTTTATTTTGTTACTGACATATATACTTTGGTTGTTGTGGATGCAACAGTTAGAGCCAGATGCCCTCGAGCAAGCATGCTCACGGATCCCGATGGGGCGTAGCGGCAAGCCAACTGAGGTTGCTTCAGTGGTGTCCTTCCTCTGTATGCCCACGGCGTCCTATATCACCGGCCAGGTTATTTGTATCGACGGCGGTCGAACCATTTATTAGAGTCTAGTTGCTAGTGCTACTACTTAGATTGGGGAAAATAAATTAATTAATCAGGATATGCATGCATCACGTTTGTCGATGTTTGGTTTCATTACAATATAGGAGCATGTTGTTCTATAACCATGTATGAAGTAAGAAATGCCTATAAGAAGCATACACTCCAGTTATGCTCAGATGTAAGTTTGCATTTTTGTTATGACATACGGCCGCATTGATAACGATCGTGACCAATCAAGGACTCGTTGGAACTCTTTAATATCATCGATTGTTTTGTAGAAACAACCCATGATATTGATTTTTAGAACTAGTACTTTCCCCTGGCTAGCCACGTGAAATGCTTTAGTCCTGTGAAACAACCTGGACGACAATCCATATCCTCACTCATGCATTCAAAAAACAATAACGGGCATTTCACAAGTATTCATTTGAACAAAAACTAGAACTGTTGCAAGAGCAGTCGGTTGAAATATGTCACACGGGTTTCAAGTCCAGCAATATAGATATTTTATTGCCATCATGACCTGAGGAGAATACAGTTTCAAACCATGGCATGCCTAGGAAGCAAAACTATTTCTACAATTATGAATTCCTAAATTAAAATAAATATTTCACTGAAGTGTCAACTTTGACGGTGCTAGTTTTAGAAAAGCACATCAATATAGCCTTAAAAAGAAAAAGGAAAATAATGGAGCAAATATGTCTCAATGGTTGCATCTGATGCATCACATCAAGCAAACTAATAAATAATCTTATAAATTTGTAGAAGCAACCTATGGTTTTTGTTGTTTTTTTTCCTTGGTTTTTCTTTTTTTATTATGCTTTTGATTTCCTTTGTTTTTCATCGGTTTTCTTTTTTTCTTCTATATACTTTTGTTTTCTTTCTTTCTATCTTCGGGTTTTTTGGTATCTTTTCTTTTCATTTTGTTTCTCTGTCGGCTTTTTGCCTTTTTTAACACTTGCTCAAATATGTGTTAACCATTTTTAAATACATGTTGAATCATTTTTGAACGATAAAACCATTTTTTGAACTATGCAGACATTTTTTTGCATTGTAGAGACATATTTTGCAAATGTCATGAACACTTTTTTTAAACATCTTAAGATTTTTTTAAATGAAACCTACTTCTTTTGCCTTCATGAACATTTTTTACATTTGTATAAAAATTTCATAAATGCCACATACATTTATTTTCGAATATGCAACATTTTATAATTATCGCAAACATTTTTTCATACGTATGATCAACATTTTTGTTTTACATTCATCTTTTGTGTACCATAGAAACATTTTTCTATACACGTTTACGCCTTTTCTGAATGCAAGCTTAATATATATATATATATATATATATATATATATATATATATATATATATATATATATATATTTCAAAATATATAAAGAAATGCAAAAACCAAGAAAAAATAAAAATGTGAAGAAAAAACATGCATGACATCACCATGGCGTTGTAGCAATTTACTGGGCCGGCCCAGTTACGGCTCCCTTCAACGAGCCATTCCTAGAGGTCGCAGTGGTTTACTTAGGCATGACATATAGCCGCCCTCCTATATCGCCGTCAAACCTACATCCCACTTACAGCCAGACCGATTACCCTCTACTTAAGATTTTTCTGTTTGTATTTTAATTCGGCAGGTCAATTCTTCTCCTCCTGTCCACTCGTGCGCAACGGTCGCTTGCCTCTCGGTGGGGTTGTTGCTGATGGTTCGGTCCGGTTTTTGTGTTTCCTATTCATTTTCTTTTTGTTTTTCTTTTGGGTTTCTTTGCTATCTCAAAGGTTTTCTTCCTTTGTTTCTCAATTTTCAAAAAACAATCCTTATTTTTTTCTATGATTTCTTTGGTTTCTTTGTTTCTTTTCATGGTTTTCACTAGTTTTTATTCCTTTCTTTTCATTTTTTGTTTGTTTTTTCTTTTGCTTCGTTTGTTTGTTTTTGGGGTTTCATGTGTTTCCTTAGTTTTTTTTGTTTTTCATTGGTTTGTTCTTTCTCTTTTCGTATGGAATAGGGGGAAAATTATGCATATTTAACATTTTATTCAAATACAAGAAAAATTATCTATGCATACAATGATCATTTTTAGACATACATTTTTATGAAAACATTTTATCTTACACATTCTGCATTTCTTGTATACATAAGAAACATTTGGATACACACATTTAAAACTTTGAAAATAAAATATTAGCATATTTTAAATATATATTTTGACGTCTTCTTTGTTGCCTACATATTTATAATTTTGTATACATTAGGAACCTTTATTTTTACATTTTACCATTTAATTAATGCATGAACAACATTTTTCATACATATTGTATTCTTTTTAAATACATTTTCTGTATACATGAAAAATATTTTTCTACACACATTTAACGTTTATTAAATGTTTGATTGATATTTTCATTGATTGATTTTTTAGCTGATTGATTAACATTTTTAAATGAATGGTCAACCTTTTCATGCACATTATATATATTTTATATATTTTCTGTATACATGATAAACTTCTTCTTATACTCATTTAACTCTTTCAAATGGTTGATTAAATATTTTTCAAATATATGACGTGAAGTGTATCTGGCAATATATATTTTGTATCTTTGGGAACTATAGAAAGAACTAAAAAAAAAGGAAAAATACAGCACCGCAGTATTGGATCCTGTGCCACATTAATCGAGATAGACTGATCCAGCCACCGCGAATTGTGTGTGATCCAATGCGAGCGTGTTTGGTTCGCACCCTGGGCTCCTTGCCTGGAAAATTTTAGTGCCTGACATCGGCCTGGTGAGGTCAACTTTTTTCGCCTGCCCAGGCTAGCCTGGCATCGATGCGTTTGGTTCATCCCTGGAATGCTGCTGCCCTGCTGCAGTGCTGTTGCGACATTTAGCGAATAAAAAAAATCTTAAGTAGGAGCCAGGCATGGTGTGGCACGGTCCAGGCGAAAGAAACAGGACGCCTGGGCCAGGCTAATCCCGCTCCCTGAGCTATGCATGTTTTTCCTTATTTTTTTATTCAACAATACTAGGCTAATCACAGGCCTATGCCAGCCAGGCCAGGCATGCAGTCTATCTCTCAGGACACGAACAAAACAAGTTCCAAGCAGAGTTCAGGGAGCCTCCAGGTCAAGCGTGAGGTGGCGTGGATGCCAACCAAACACGCTCAGAGTCTTACGCTCCGTACGGCCCACCTGGACCATGAACACGGTGTTGCGCAGGCGAGCATTGTTACTAACTCCTACTTCGCGCCTTTAGCGCAAGTTACAGTGCTTTTTGCAACTTGGCGCACCCCCTTCCCCGTCGTCCAAAGCTCGGCCTATTTACTTTTTACCTTTTTCTTCTTCTAAACTTCAAAAACCAGGAGTGCATGTCATGGCAGCGATAACCACTATGACAACAAACTTTCTTGTCCCCACTCACTTCTTTTTCTCTACTTGTGGCAAATGTAACATTAAAAAAAATGGTTTTTTAAGCGTTTTTGTTCTGTTGGGCTGATCTACTATGATTTTTTTCTTTTTTTACTGTTCTTCCTTTCATTCTTTTTTACTTTTCTCTAAATTCACAAAATTTATTCAAACTCTTGAACTTTTTCAAAAAAATGAATTTTATAAAAAACCCATGAACTCTTTTCCAATTTTTGAACATTTCGCATTTGACGAAATTTCTAAAGTTGGTGAACTTTCTATCTAAACCGATGAACTTTTTTACAAATCCGTAAACCTTTGTTAAAAATCCGGTGAATATTTTTGAATTTCATGATTTTTTTCTCAAAATCGGTGAATATTTTTAAAGTTCACCTTTTCTAAATCGTGAGCTATTTTTCAAAATTTGATAAACTTTTTCGAAATTTGTGGAAAAAATAAAAAATGATGAACTTTTTTGAAATTTGTGATTTTTAGTTGAAAATCACCGAAGCTTTTCAAATTTGCAAATTTTCTTGAATTCGTGAACTTTTTTTCAAATTGATGAACGGTTTTCAAACTCAAGAACTTCTTCAATTTTGTGATTTTTCAAATTAGTGAACTTTTTTCAAAATCATGACAAAATCGTATTCATGAACTGTTTTGAAATTCAATTCCAAATCTGTGAACTTATTTCAATTTAAAAGCTTTCCCCGATTTTCTTGAGATTTGTTTTGGTTTTTTCTGATTTTTTTTCTTTTTTCACAAGTCAATCATTGACCGGTCAACCGTCTACTGTATATATGCACGCGCGTGGGCGCCAGAACCCATAATCTACGTAGAAGGCGTCGATTAGGATATCTTAGCATTGTTTCAACTTGGCGTCAATACAGTCGCGCCCCAATATGATGCATTTTCGCCATATAGGAGCGTGATGCACAGGGTCCAGGCGACTGGGACGGCCCTTCCACGAAGCATGTTTTCTTATAACGCGTGACGCAAAAATGCCAAGAAAAGGAGCGTCCTCGCGATGTCGACGAACCCGGGACCTTACATTGTAATTGATTGCTGCTGGCTAGTACAACAGCTAACAGTTCATGATTGATACGAATCGCAAAACTATTTAATAACAAACTGAAGCACCAACAATTCAAAAGTATTTTAAAAAGAATCAACAAAAGAGTACAAAAAATTGAACAAATTTTAGAATTCTGAATATTAAAAACACAAACAAATTTTGAAAACATGAACAAATTTATGAATTCCCTGAATATTGTTTAAAATGTGGACAGTGTTTCAAAATTCCTAACATTTTGTCAAGAGCACGAATAAAATTTTGAAAACAATGAACAATTTTGAAAAAGAACGGTTTAAAAAAAAAACTTTGAAAATTAGGAAAAATGAAATGCTGAACTTTTTAATTTTTTTGAATTTATAGAAAATGTAAATCATTTTTAAAAATTCAAAAACGTTAACAAAGATTTAAATTTCGGAAGAAACTTCTAAATATACGACTTTGTGAGAAAAAAATAGAAACATAAAAAACAAGAAGAAAAAGAATTTAACAAGAAAGTAAAGCGAAAAAAAGAAACCAAAAAACCCGTAAAAGAAACAAAAATGGGTTCAAGGAACCTTTTAGAATGTTCCCAAAACCAAAAAAAAAAAAACAGATAGGAACTCAGCAAGTTCCTAAACCAGGAGAACGTAACAGCTAACTAACATTGCCCCGCCCATTATCGGTCCCTATCATGGTGTCCTGTGCTTCACACTTTGCCGCATTAAGCGGCATATAGGTTTTTCCAGAGATGCCAACTATGACAACCATGCATTCTAGATAAGCATAACCTCACCTGCCCCTGATTTTGGCACTGAACTAATCCCATGTTTGTTCGCAAAGACACACATCCTTTTCTGCCTGCTTCGCTATGTGCACATGCATATGCGGTTATGTTAATTAATTCTTTAGTCTTTCCTTCTTTGGCCAAAATAAAAGAACAAACATGTTAGTTGGTCAAATGCCATAGGCAGGGTTCATTGATTCATCTTAAATCATCAAAAGGAGGCAATTAAGTAGTGTAGTTAAACTTGTTTTTCTTACACATGTTTAAATCACCATACTTTTGTAAATAAGAAAGGGCTAAAAATTGCATCGCTGTATTGGGCAGTCTCTTACTCTTTTAGCACCGACGGCAACTCGCCTCCAAAGTTGCCACTTTTCAGCACAAAGACATAAAAAATCAGTGGCCACTAATCGCATGACCCACGAGGATGACATGAAATGAAAAGAATCGAGAAACGAATCAGCTGCGAACAAATTAAGCGGTATGGACAAAGTGTCAAAATCAAAACGGACCGGATGCCTTGCCATACCACTTGCATGCCTTGCCATGCCGCCACGGTCTCGCCTCAGCAGCGAGCATTGTGCAGCTGTAGCTACTTGTGAGGGTTCGACGTGTCGGAAATATGAGCAAATTACTACGAGATTTAATCCGAATAAACAGATGATAAATCATGACTACAGTAGCAGAGATTGAACTAATCATGCGAACTAGCATAGCAGATGAACAGATCACATCTAGGGCACATACTAGAAACATGAATTCTATCACGATCTCGAACAGGAAAGATAGAATCACGTACGGTGCAGCGGGAGCAGCACCGCCGGTGTTGACGTTGTCGCCCATGTCGTCGAGGATGAGGTTGCCGAGGTCGAGGAAGAAGTCGTTGTTCGCGAAGTCGTCGCTGCCAGCAGTCACGCGAGTGCGCTCCCCAAAAACCTGATCGCCCCTCTCCCGTACAGGATCACGAGAGGCGGGTTCCGAGGCTGCTGTCCCTTCTCCCGTGCACGCCGAAAGGAGGATGGAGAAGACTTGCTTGGCGGCGCAATGATCTAGAGCGCCGGTGAGAAACCATACGAAGCGGCGGCGGCTAGGGTAGACGTCTGCTGACTATATAGTGCGGGCGGGTAGGTCGTGGAGTAAACCCCACGTCCGAAGTCGTCACGATCCAAAAGAATCGGAAACGGTTCAGTAATTAACGCGTTCGTTAATTATTAATTAATGACTCATTAATTTTTTCCGAGCAGCAAAAATATAGACAACGTGCATAGCTCTGTCCTCGGCTCGGCTCAATCCCGCAACCCGCGGCGCGGCGCGTCGCGTCGTGACGAGGCGAGGCGTGGCATGGCGAGGCGAGCGAGGAGGAGTAGCGCGCGTGTAGGTCTCCTCTTCTCATGCTCATACAAGTGGTAGGAGAGCTCACCTTATAAAAAGGTGCAACTCTCTCTCAACTTATGAAGTGGGACTAAACTTTAGCCTCACTCACTCCACTCACATGTGTGCATGAATGGGCCAAGAGAATTTCAGAATTTTAGTTGGGCTTTGGGCCAAAAGCCCACTAGCAAATTCCAACAATCCCCCACAAAGTCTCATTGGCACATTTCACCATTTGTTTCCAAAATATTGTTTATATACCGGTGCTTAGTGGAGACTGTGAATTTGAACTTTCACTTAGAGATTTATGCTACACTAGATCACAACTTGAATAGTGGACTATGCCTTGAACTACAAGTTTTCTGCGAGACTAGTTTCACACAAATTCTTGACCGATACTTGGCTGCCGCAAGGCTTCCCCGCGGGTGGAGCGTATACGTCGTACTCCAGGGCCTTTCATGAATTTCTTAGAGAGCACCCACTTCTCACAGACTGCGACGTTAATAGTCAAATTCATATAGGTGTGTTCCTCAGGAGATGGTCTGCAGGACAACATCTCTGCTTACTCAAATAAGCCACTTGGAACACATTAAGATAGATATCAACCTGCCATGCAGATCAAGAAAGTATTGCATCTTCACGGAGTGGGATAATTAAAATAAGGATACTCTCCTCTCAGCTGACCAACGGCTTGTCTCCCACTTCTACTTCACGGGATCTCCGATCACATAGAGTGGGTTACCACTATGGATAACTCATGCGGTGGGTCTCAAACCCATCTCCATCGATGCATTATCTATCACATTACGTGATAGACCCTTTGTGAAGGGATCTGCCAAGTTTTTCGACGTTTGGATATAATCCAACGTAATAACTCGGAGTTCCTCGGTTTCGACAGATCTTAATCTCCTCTTCACATGCCTTGAGGACTTCATATTGTCCTTAGAACTGTTTATCTTGACGATCACAGTTTGATTATCACAGTTCATCGAGGATAGGGGTATTGGTTTTTCAACCATAGGTAAGTCCATCAATAGCTCACGGCCACTCGCTTCAACAATG
The DNA here is from genome assembly GCA_021605205.1 of Aegilops longissima. Taxonomy (NCBI): domain Eukaryota; kingdom Viridiplantae; phylum Streptophyta; class Magnoliopsida; order Poales; family Poaceae; genus Aegilops; species Aegilops longissima. The sequence goes on from CM038676.1 coordinate 633,723,228, forward strand.
GCGGTGTCTAATGCTGTGAGTTCTGCTTCCATAGTTGACCTCGTTAAGATGGTCTGCTTGCAAGACTTCCAGAAACAGCGCCACCACCAAGTGTAAAAACATAACCACTTGTGGCCTTAATCTCATCAAGATCGATATCCAGTTCGAGTCACTATAACCTCCAAAGACCCTCGGATACCCGGTGTAGTGAATCCCATAGCTCGCAGCGCCCTTCAAGTAGCGCATAAATCTCTCAAGCGCACGCCAATGATCATCTCCGGTTTTGACACAAACCGACTCAGCTTGCTCACAGCAAAGGAGATGTCAGCCTCGTGGCACTCGCCAAATACATAAGCGAGCCAATAATCTGAGAATACCTCAGTTGATCTCTAGCAATCCGTTGATTCTTTCGAAGCAACACACTAGCATCATATGGAGTTGGAGAAGGCGTGCAGTCGCTATACCGAAAACGACTCAAGACCTTTTCCACATAGTGAGACTGAAGCAGTGTGATCCCACCATTCTCATCTCTCAACAGCTTGATGTTTAAGATAACATCAGCTACTCCTAGATCCTTCATCTCAAAATAACGAGATAAGAAATCCTTAACCTCCTTGATTAAATCAAGTTTGGTTCCAAAGATCAATATGTCATCGACATACAGACAAAGAATAACTCCTTCGCCCCCACCATGGCGATAGTACACACACTTGTCACCATCATTTACTACAAAGCCAGCAGCAGTTAATGTTCTTTCGAACTTCTCATGCCACTCCTTAGGAGCTTGTTTAAGGCCATATAAAGACTTTAACAACTTGCACACCTTTCCTTCCTGACCAGGTACTACAAAACCATCTGGCTGATCCATGTAAATTTCCTCCTTCAACTCTCCATTGAGGAAAGCCGTCTTAACGTCCATTTGATGAACGAGAAGACCATGTGAGGCAGCCAAGGATAGTAGCACCAATTGTGGTCGTCTAGCCACGGGTGAGTAAGTATCAAAGAAGTCTTCACCTTCTTTCTGGGTATAACCCTTAGCCACAAGCCGTGCCTTGTACTTTTCAATCGTACCATCAGGTCTAAGCTTCTTCTTGAACACCCACTTACATCCTACAGGTTTGCACCCATAAGGACGGTCAGTGATTTCCCAGGTCCCGTTAGCTAAGATGGAATCCATCTCGCCATTTGAACAGCTTCCTTCCAAAGAGTCAGATCGGAGATGCATAGGCTTCAAATAGTCCTGGTGTGTCATCCACAAGGTACACAATGAAATCATCACCAAAGGACTTTGCAGTCCTCTGTCTCTTACTCCTTATAGGAGTTTCATTGTCACCCTCAACAGGATTCTCAACGTGTTCCATTGCAATGGTGGGTTCAGGAATTACAGTGAGTTCTTCACTAGATGAAGTAGGTATCTCCTGATTTGATGAACTTGACATATCCTTCATAGGAAATATGTCCTCAAAGAAAGTTGCATCATTAGACTCCATAATCGTACCAACATGCATGTCGGATACCTCAGATTTTTTATCAAAAATCTATAGCCAATGCTATGAAAAGCATAGCCCAGAAGAACACAATCCACGGTTTTTGGTCCAAGCTTGGGCTTCTTGGGAATTGGTATATTGACTTTCGCCAAACAACCCCAAGAACGTAGGTAAGAGAGTTTCAACCTTTTCCTTTCCCATTCCTAAAATGGAGTCATGGTCTTATGCTTTGTGGGAACTCGGTTTAGGACATGACACGCGGTCATTAGCGCCTCCCCCCACCATTCCTTGGAAAGACACGATGTGTCTAACATGGCGTTAACCAAATCAGTTAGAGTTCGGTTCTTTCTTTCGGCCACCCCATTAGACTGAGGTGAGTAGGGAGGCGTCCTCTCATGGATTATACCATGTTCCGCACAAAACAGATCAAATTCATTGGAAAATACTCTCCACCACGATCGGACCTAAGCCGTTTAATTTTTCGATCAAGTTGATTCTCTGCCTCACCTTTATAGTTTTTGAAGAAAGTTAAAGCATCATCTTTTGATTTCAGAAGATACACATAACAATATCTAGTGGAGTCATCAATCAATGTCATGAAATATCTCTTTCCACCTTTTGTCAACACGCCATTCATCTCACAAAGATCAGAATGTATAAGCACTAGTGGCTCCAAGTCTCTTGCCTCTGCAGTCTTATGGGACTTGCGAGGTTGTTTAGCTTGCACACATACTTGGCACTTAGAGCCTTTGACAGTAGAGATTTTCGGAATTAAATTCATATTGGCTAGCCGCATCATGCAACCAAAATTAATATGACAAAGTCGTGAATGCCAAATATCCGACTCATTATTGTGGCAAACATTATTAATAACTTTAGTGCAAATATCTGACAAAGATAGGCGGAACAAGCCTCCGCACTCATAGCCTTTTCCAACAAATTGTCCACACTTGGAAATTACAACTTTATTGGACTCAAAAACTAACTTAAAACCATCTCGACATAAACGGAAACCGCTAACGAGATTTTTATTGATGGACAACACATGATGAACGTTCTTCAGACGCACGGTCTTCCCCGAAGTAAACTTCAGATCGACCGTACCAACACCTCGAACGATGGCATGTGACCCGTTCCCCATCAGCACGGGAGAAGACCCTGTGGCCTGGTAAGAAGAAAACACAGAGGCGTCAGCACAAACATGTACATTGGCACCGGTGTCAATTAACCAATCAGGGGATTGAAATACTGAAAGGATGGTAAGAAAAATACCGTACCCTAATTCCTTCATATCAGTATCACCGATGACAACATTAGCGGACTTGCCGCCCTTCTCATGTTCGCGCTCCTTAAAGCGGTTAGGACACTTCGGAGCCCAGTGATTAGGATCACCGCAGACATGGCAAAGTCCCTTCCCCTTCTTATGAGAATTCTTCTTGAAGTTGGTAGAATGTGATGGCTTGTTCTTTGCATCAAACTTTCCTTTCCCCTGAGTTTTGTTCTTGTTGTTTTTGAACTTATTGGGATGGAAGTTCTTCTTCTGTACCATGTGAGCACTAGAAGCTCCCTCGGCAACTCGAGCACGTGTGTCCTTTGCTCTTGCCTTATCTTCAACATCAAGAGTACCAATGAGATCTGCAACGGAAAACTCCTCTCTCTTGTGTTTCAGGGAAGTAGCAAAATTGTTCCACGAAGGTGGAAGCTTGGCAATAATGCCTCAGGCCACAAATTTGTCCGGAAACACACACTTGAAGTGCTCAAGTTCTTTTGCGAGCGACTGTATCTCATGAGCCTGCTGTACAACAGAGCGCTCGTCAGTCATCTTGTAGTCATAGAATTGCTCCATGACGCATAACTTCCATCAAGCGTCCGAGACACCAAACTTGGCCTCGAGCGCAGCCTACATGTCCTTGCCGTTGTCAAACGACATATACGAATCCACAATGGAATCATCAAGAACACCCAGAAGAGCGCATTTAAAGAGAGTATCGATCTTCTCAAAAGCTTCCAGCTGTGCTGGATTAAGTTCGCCCTCGGGCTTGCCCTTAATGGCGTCATAGCAGCCCATGGTCCGAAACCAGTAGACTGCTCTCGTGCGCCACCTCTTATATTGCGCCCTCTTAAAGGCAGGCGGCTTCAGATGCGCAGCAAAACCACTCGGGGTAAATTGCCTATAATCAGGTTTTTGGATTGTTGGAAATATGAGCAAATTACTACGAGATTTAATCCGAATAAACAGATGATAAATCATGACTACAGTAGCAGAGATTGAACTAATCATGTGAACTAGCATAGCAGATGAACATATCACATCTAGGGCACATACTAGAAACATGAATTCTACCACGATCTCGAACAGGAAAGATAGAATCACGTACGGTGCAGCGGGAGCAGCACCGCCGGCGTTGACGTTGTCGTCCATGTCGTCGAGGATGAGGTTGCCGAGGTCGGGGAAGAAGTCGTCGTTCGCAAAGTCGTCGCTGCCAGCAGTCGCGCGCTCGGCTCGGCTCAATCCCGCAACCCGCGGCGCGTCGTGACGAGGCGAGGCGAGGCGTGGCGTGGCGAGGCGAGCGAGGAGGAGGAGCGCGCGTGTAGGTCTCCTCTTCTCATGCTCATACAAGTGGTAGGAGAGCTCACCTTATAAAGAGGTGTAACTCTCTCTCAACTTATGAGGTGGGACTAAACTTTAGCCTCACTCACTCCACTCACATGTGTGCATGAGTGGGCCAAGAGAATTTCAGAATTTTAGTTGGGCTTTGGGCCAAAAGCCCACTAGCAAATTCCAACACGACGGAATCTCAGCTCCCCTCCAAGGTGCTTCACCGCAGGTCCTGGTCATCGGTCGTTTCCGCTCACGTTGAGTCGGCAACCCCATCCGATGTACTGCTCCGGTCCACTATAGCAGCGCAGACAGAGCTCCTGGTGCGCGTTGGGAGTTTTCTGGAGCGAGCAGAGGCTGCTCTGGGAAAGCTCTCTCTTGTCCCGGCTGTGTTGCAATCCGCTCCTACGCCACGTCCTCCTAGTGAGGTCGATGTTGATGGCTCAGTGGAGAACAGTTTTGCGGAGCTCTATGGTTGTTTCTCCCCTAGAGCTTTGGACAAGTCATCACCTTCGTCTGCCTTGCCCACTGTGTTGTCTACCGCTGAGGTCGGAACCATTGCCGTGGTTGTGCCTCCGGTGCTGCAGGTGATGCCCGAGCTTCAAGTGGTATGTGCGAGCTCTGATTTGCCTCTATCAATGGAGCAAACGATGGTGGACACGCAAGCAGCCACGAGTGAGGGACATGATTCAACCGTGACATGTGAGCAGAGTGAGGTGAACTCGCCTGGGCGCTCACATGTGATTTTGGCACCCGTTCCACCCCCGCCGACGGATAATTCGAATGCTCTCTTTGCAAAAGAGCTTTGTGACTTGCTCGCTAGTGTGGAGGCTATTAGTCCTGGAACTGGAAGGGCGATTGCCTGCCTCCTAACGGGATCGACATTCAAGGGCAAATGCAAGAAGGCGAGTGATTGCCTTCGGACCGGTTTAGTGCAGGAGAAGTCACTAAGGTGCAAAAGTAAGAAGAGTGGCATCATATGTAAGGCGCCCGCAGCTGCTTAGTGGATGATTCTCGGTCCCTCGGCTCATCCTCATGATCGGCTCGTCCTCACGGGTTGGGTCGTCATTGTGGTTTTGGTATGGTCCACTATCTTTTGTTGGGATGTTCTTGTCGGGTTCGATTGTGGTGTACAAGCGTCAGGAGTTACGTTTGTAGTATGTTGGAAGGGTTTGGCGGGTTGCAGGTGTACTCATGGGGTCTCATGATTGATGAGTAGTCCAATTATGATCTGATTGTATTGGTTTTAGCCCGGTTTTCCGTAAATTAACTGGGCAATTCTCTTCTTCTTAATTAATCGATGAGGCAATTCTTTTGCCTCCGTTTCAAAAAAAAAAGGGCCGGATTAGTTAGAGCAAGCAAGCAGGTCTCACTTGGTGTTGACTAAAGCCAACGACGACATTACCGATCTCTGTGGTGGGAGTGGGCCCACCAGTGGAAGCTAACAGAGCATTGCATTTTGCAGTTTGCACATCTCAATGGTGGTCCTCCAGGCCTTACGCAATGCTCCAGCCATGAGGGCTTCTTTAACAGCAAGGAGATGAGCCCGCCGTTGCCACTGGCTTTGCCTGCTGGTTTTCTCCAACGACGGCGAGGTGAGTAGGGAGGGAAGGAGACAGAGGCGATGGCGGCCGCTTCTGGGCCGTCAGCATATATATTCATCTAAGTATGTGCGTTAATCAATATGGGACGGAGGGAGTAGTATTCATTGATCCTGATTCGGAAATGTCACAATGTACTGGATTGGAGCAACAGGCTGACAACTATGAGCCAAACTAGGTCAACTTGAAGGGTGGCCGGTGTTTGTGTGTTTCCCGCATTGGGGATCTGGAAGCAAGTTTGGCGCCAGGATCTTGAGAGGTGACAATCATGCTCCCTGATGCTTGCCCTGGCTTGGTTGGTGGCACTGAACTGATCCCATGCGTTGTTCGCACATGGCAACATTCTTTTCTGCCCTGCTTTTCTATGTGCACATGCAAGTGCGATTATGTTAACCGGTACGGTCTTAGGCCCAACCAAAAACATGCTGATTGGTCAAATGCCAGAGGCAGGGTAGGTTCATCTTATCTTTATTATGCATGAAGATTATAAATTTTGCTCAGACCCATGTTTAAAACATCACATATATTTTTGTACACATCACCGCTATGGTGGTCTATTTTCGCACCGACACTCAGCTCCAAAAGTGGCACTTTTCTCCACAAAGAAAATAAATAATCAGTGACGACTACCCGGGCGACCCGTGAGGACGACGTGAAATGAGATGAAAAAGAAACGGAGATACGAATCCGCTGCGAACAAAGCGGTATGGACAAACATGTCAAAAAGTAGTAATAAAAAACAGGTGCTTTTCAAACGCGTAGTGGGTGAAAGTCACGTCACCCCAGCAACGGCCGGGCCGGATTAGTTAGAGAACTTAGCTTTCGCTGGGTGGTGTTGATTTTGAAGCCAACGACACTATCATCTCTATGGTGGGACCCACCAGGGGAAGATGGCCATCGTTTGCTGCAATTCGCACATCTCACAGTGGTGTGGTAGCTCCAACGACTCAAGATGCTTATATTATTGGAACAAGGGAGATCATGGAATATCTGTGTTTATCAATGGATGAAGCTGCAGTGCGCTGTATTTTGGGTACGGTTTTGTACACCCAGCAAGCAAACCTTGGTTGGTGTTAGGCGGTGTACCAAGTACCATGCATGCATATAGTGCAGTGGTGCACATGTGCTTAGTACAGTACTAAGATTCTTCATAATGCCAAATTGTGGTTGTTATAAATGTCATATAATTCACTCTGGTGATGTGCTATATGTAACATCAGAGGTGATGGGGCATGTTAGTTGCTGGCGTTCGTCAGGCTGCTCTACCCACCCAGCTGGTTGTTTCTCTAACGTAACGACTAGCAATTCTATTTTTGGTGCCATCGACACCGAGATCAGTCCACTAAAAGATTGAGTTAGCTGAAACGGAGTGATTATTAGTTAAGTTGTCACATTTTTTGTATAGTTACACACACATGGAGAGAGCGTTGGACCACGTGGGGGCGTGCAATGCAAGCCTGGCCATCGACCGTCGGTCACGGTCACTATTCCTTCCTTCATTCCACCGGTCACTCCACGTGCTGAGAGTCTCGTGAAAGCTAGCAACGGCAAGCACAACCACACACGCGTACACGTCACCGAGCTTGGGTCGTCATTAGCATGGCAAACCGTGCAGGTGCATGATTAGTCTAGCCGATCACCGTGTGCTGCCCTAGACAAAAGGTTAATTGCTCACTGTTTCCGGAGAGATATTATTCTTGGAAAAAGTCTATGCTAGAGATTTGCGTTCGCCTTCGCAGTCAACTCCAAATGGCGCGTCAAGACCCGGTCATATAAAATTAGCCACGACATGGGTAGCATTTTGATATCGACAAGTAATTCCATGGGTCTAATAGTATGATGTCACTTGGAAACTTCTAGTATTGGGTCGTCTACGATGTTAGAATTCTGTTTGCCTTGTTTTTTCAAGAGGAAATATATAAGGGATGTTATAGAATTGGCACCATGATGACAAAGCAGAACTTGATTGAGGCCTGTCTACGTCTCTGTCGACTAAGAGAGCTTTATATCAGTGTTTGAGATTTATCGTTGTTTGACTAAGACGTAACGTAAGAGAGCCTTGTATCAATGTTTGTAGAAATCGACTGAGAGCTCAATCCATTAAGATTTAGCAAAATGGTTTTAACTTGCTAGCAAACATATCGATGTTTTGATGATTCAAGACGGATGTAGTCTTGTCCATGAGTACAATTTGTTTTTCTACGGGTGGGAGTGACTTTTTGATCACACGATAGTATATTGAGTGATCTTGAAATAGTACTATAAAAGCTTGAACTCATTTATGAAAGAGACTTCAAATGATATTTTTTTCAGGAGAACTTCAAAATGATATTTTGATACAAGAAAATAAATCCACTAACCTAACTACCATTCCTTCAATAATTAAGGACATTTTGTAGGATTATGTTGGAGTTTCCACTTTCAATATTAGAAGCTTCTATTGAGACTCATCGTTGCATCAACGCTTATACAACAGCATACAACCCCAACACCCCCCCCCCCCAACGCACACACCCAAGCATGTATCATGGGGTACCATACCCGGGCTCGATGAAGCTTTCAGCAGGGCCACAAGAGGGATCATTGACGGTGAGCTGTTGATTGCCATTGTCATTGACACGAAGCTGCAGGTCGTCAACCTCTTGACATGGAAACTGGTGCCTTTCAAACATAGTGGGTGAAAGTCATGTCACCCCCCAACGACGGCCGGGCCGGATTAGTTAGAGCACTAAGCTGTCACTGAGTGTTGGTTAGTTAAGAGCGCAAAGCTTTCATTGGGCGTTGATTAAAGCCAACGACGTTGTCGGCTCTCAATGGTGGTAGTTCCAACAACTCAGATACAGGTTATCTATTGGAAGAAGAAAAATGGTGAGCATGGAAGAATATCTATGTTCGTCCATATCAATCAAAATCAATGGATGAAGCTAGCTCCACTGTATTTTGGGTACGGTTTTTGTACACCCACCAAGCAACCGTTGGTTGGTGTTAGGCGGTGTACCATGCATACATTGTGCATAGTGCAGTGGTGCACAACTGCACATGTACTACTCCTAAGATTCTTCATAATGCCAGTAGTGTTTGTTATAAATGTTGCATAATTTATCTTGATGATGTTGGTAGAGGTGATGAGAAATGTTAGTTGGTGTTAGGCAGCTACCCACCCAGCTGGTTATAGTTACACAAATACATACTCATATTTTAATGACCAGCCATTCTATTTTGCTGCCATCAGATCAGTCCACTCAAAAAACAAGTTAGCTACTCTAAATAAAAAAGGTTAGCTGAAAACAACATGATTAGCAAAGTTGTTACATTTTCTATTGGTTGCACATGCGGAGAAAGCATTAGAGCACGTGGGGCCTGTCGGTCACTATTCCTTCCTTCCTTCCACCGGTCACTCCACGTGCTCTTGTAAAACCTAGCAGCAGCAAGCACAGCCACACCCCTCGCAAAAAAAAAAAGCACAGCCTACCGTCACTGCGTGGCAGGCCACACACACGTTGACCGTTGATACGATGGCCCGGCGTAACGGATGGCCGGGATGCGTCCTCGTGGACGAACTCGTGGTTTGCATGGCAGCTACCTCAACGCCGTTGCGAAGCCAGTGCGAACCTGTCTCGGGCCCGCACGTCATGGAGCACCCACTGGCAGGCGATTCTGAGAGCAACTTCAATAACCCATTACTTTCAACATAGAATGAACTAGGGCTCCGCCTCCTCCTCCAAGAAAGAAAGTTAGGGTTCGTGCCTCTCGCCGGTGCCGGCGCAGGTCCGCCTCGTCTCCGGTGGCCCTAGGGCCATGGAGGCGCGGTGGATCCCGCAAAAAGGCGGCAGAGAGGCTCCGCTTTTAATCGTTTTTCAATCTTGTTAGGGTTTGTGTCCTACTCAGGAAGGCGAGACGGCGGCGGCTCCTTGAAGATGGAATAAAGGTCTCCCCGCCTAGCCCTCGTTCCGGCGGTGCGTCTAGCATCGTTGGTGGGCGTGTCGAGGCGTGTCTCCGGCAGATCTATCTTTGGTGGATTTGCTCGGATCTCGTCGTTGTTCATCTACGTTCGTGTGTCTTCGGTTTGGATCCTTTCGATCTACGTTATTTTTCATCGGCGGCGGTTGCTTGTTACGGGTCTTTGGTCTGTGGGACCTTAGCACGACGACTTCCGATTGTCTACTACAACAAGTTGTGCCCGGCTCCGCGATGGAGGGCGATGATGGCGCGCCTTGGCTCGCTTGGTGCTTGTAGTCGTCGCTAGGTGGTCTATGAATCTGGATGTAATTTTTATTTCTGGTATTTGTTGTACTGCCATGATTGAAGATGAATAAATTGAAAGTTTTTCCGCAAAAAAAAAACTTCAATAACCCATGTAAAACCTTCCCGTAGAAATAGTTTACAGCAAGTCTGTACAATTTAGACGAAACTCAGTTGGCAAGGCGCCGGAGTTCGTAGCCAGTCCACCAGAGCTCAAGTCTTGGTTTGAGCATTTGGTGTTCACAAAATTTTCTTCTATAAGAAAATGCCAACAGACAGTGGCGTAGCCAGCCCAATACGCCATGGTGATCCATTGATAGAAATATTTACATAAGATTATTTATTTTTAAAGAAATATTTTTTTACTGCACTACGTACAAGCTATGGGGAAATTCCAGGGTGGTCCATGGACCACCCTGGCCACCCCCTAGCTACGCCACTGCCAACAGTCTAGTCTAGCCCGGGTTGGTCTCTTTTTTTATACTCCCTCCGTTCGGAATTACTTGTCATAAAAATGGATGTATCTACAACTAAAATACATCTAGATACATTCATTTCTTCGACGAGTAATTCCAAACGAAGGGAGTATAATTTAGACGAAGCTGGTGAGGTTTTTTTCTTAGTTCACGTAAAACATCTTTCTCTAAAATTTGTTTTTCCTGTTCCACATTAAACAAGTCTATGGCCCGCAAGTCAGTGTTACTGGCAACGTTGCCTGTCACCATTGCTGGCTGACATGTGGCGGCGGTGTGTTGTGGTGCGGCAGCGCGGGAAGGCGCGATGGAGCGCGGGGAGGCGTGACGGCAAGTGGTGGTGTGACGGCGAGGCGTTGCGGGCGGAGGTGAGACGGCGGGGCGGCATGGTCAGGCGTGGCAGGAGGTGTGGTGGCGCGGGCCTATATTGACATTGGCGCAGTAGCATGTGTTAAGAAATAAAATATGTGATCAATTATAAGGGAGAGATGCCTCCCAGAAGATGTTGGGGAAGGGATGTCTCCCCAACGCACCCTATGTATATAAGTGGGTCTTCCACATTGTAATTGAACTAATGGATCATTTGGACTCTTCGTGTGTCTCTTTTACTTTCACTCTATAACACGTTATCAGCACATAGTCTCTACTCTCTACCATGAGAGAAAGAAAAGGCCGAGACGGTGGTGTCGCATAGCGCGTGCGAGCGGCGAGATTCCGGCTACGCACGGTGGTGCAGATGCATGGCGGAGTCAGAGAGAAAACAACGGTTACAGGCAACGAGACGGGGAAGCGCACTTCCGCGCGAGGCAAAGCAGCGGCCTCACGTCTCGCGGCTCTTTGTGTGGCATCAGGCCAACACCATCGCGTGACCCCAAACGGACGTCCGGATTAGGCCGAAAACGGACGTCCGGATTAGGCCGAATCTGTTCCTTTGGGGCGCCGATAGGTACACCCGTGTCCGGCTGTGTTCATTGGGACGTGCGTGCGCCAACCGCGCGGCCGCACCCCAAATCGTGTCCGGGGTGGACGGGATTAAAAATAATAATTAAATAACTAAAAAAGCAAATAAACGCATTTAAAAAAACATAAAACATATATATGGGCTGGCCACAAAACGGACCAGTTTCAAGGGCCACTTAAAAGGCCCAGATTCATAATTAACATAATAAGAAAATAAAAAAACTCCTCCTGCGCGCTCCTGCCGCGCCCGTCGGTGCCGAGGCCGTCGCCGTCTTCACTGGCCGCCGGTGTCGTCGTCGTCGCCGACGAGGTCGACGTAGGGCGGCGGCGTCCACGATTGGGCGGCGGTGCGTGGCGGGCTGGACGGCAGAGGTGCTCGCACCACCTCCTCCCGTGGCGGCGCCCCCTTTCAGTGACCGCGGGAAGTGGGGCATCGATTCACGCCACGCCGCAGCCATCTCCGGGCGGTGCAGGACCAGCCCACCTCGCCCAAGCGGCCGCTGAAACGCGGCCGGCGGGTCCTCCTCCTGACGGCCGCCATCTGCAGCTCGAGAAGGCGACGCCCCCGCGGCAGAGAGGGCCATGGCCTCCTCCGAGCCGTCCCATTGCCGCTTCGTCGTGCGTGTTCATGGACTCGCCCATGACACGCCGCAGAGACGGGCCTCCTCCTCCGCTGTCATGCGAGGAGGAGGGCGACGGAGACGGGAAGGCGACGGCGTGGGCGTCGGGCACGCGCACAGACGCCGCAGCGGCTTCAAAGACGTGGCCTCCGCGCCCCGACACGGTAGCGGCGGCAGTAGGGACGCGCGCCGCACGTCGTGCTTCGCCCCGGAGCCACGTGTCCCGAGCGGCGAAGTCGGGGCGTACCTATGGTCGTAGTACAGGTCGTCGGGGAGGCGGCGGCGGCGCTTGATCTCATCGCGCCGCACGGCCGGTCGCCGGCTGCTCAAGCGGGATGGGGACCCGTCCGCGGAGAGGTGCCACCTGTTGGGGAGGTGGGCGTCGCTCCACGGACCGGCGTCCTCGTCTCAAATACCTCCGGCACGTCCGCGCAGATGTCTCGCCGGTCGCGCTCGCCGGAGGGCCGAGGGGCAATGGTGAAGGGGGCCGGCGCTCGACGGGACAAGCGCGACGGAGACGCGGGGGCTCGACGGGAGGAGCGCGGCGGAGACGCGGGCTCCTCCTTCTTCACGGAGCCGCGGCGGCGCCCCGAGGAGGAGCCGGCCTCGCGGTCGTGCTTGCCCTGCCGCCCAAAAGCCCATGGCGAGGCGGGCGGCCGGCGGGCTCGAGGAGAAGCGGGCTAGGGTTTCGCTGTTTGTCGGGTTTGAGGAGGCGGCACTGGGTGGCGTGGGGCGGTGTGGACGACGACCCATCCACGCTTCCCACTTAAAGAAGGACGGCGACCGCCGGCGTCGCGGATGACAGGGGGGCCGCCCGCTCGTCGCGCATTGATGTGGGCGGGGAGGTAGGTGGCCGCCACACCAGCCGCGGCGGACAAAGCACGCGTCTGTTTGGTGTCCGCCGCGACCCAAACGCGGCGCAAGTATGCGCTTGAAATGGGTCGGCCCGGACACAAAACGGACAGGATGGATCCGGGCCGTCGCGCTGGGCCGCCTCCTTTGTCCCTTTTGCCCCAAACGGACATGGGGTCGCGCGGTGGAGTTGGCGTCAGCGATGGCAGGCAGAGAAGACTACATCAATCGCGGATAAGGGCATGGCTAATGCATAGCCCCAGGGTGATGCCTCACATGCCATGTAGGATCGGATAACAGAAAAAGTAGGTTCGGATGGGGAAGCGGGATCCTCTCCAGAAGGCGGGTGCTTAGAGACGAAAAGTGTGGTCCAGTGCATAAAGTTGAAAAAGTTGAAATGAAAAGGAGGGATGCATGTGTAATGAGAGTCACTTTCTATTTTTTGATGAGGTCCACTAATAGTAGCCTGCATTGGGAAAAAAAAAATCAATACGTATGCTTCAAATTACTTTTTATCATGAGGCATATGTATCCATATGCTATCATTGTACATGCCCTAAGTAGCTTGCCCACGCATGCATGCGATGGGAATAGTACAGTCCATAAAAAGACAAGGATTCTCCGCTTACATGCATCCGTACAATGAATTGATTAGGAGAAAGTTGATCATGCAATTAAGATCTACTAATCACTATTGTGAAATTTCTATTGATCTTATGCATATACTACTCGAGCGGATCCAAGCATGGAGACACCGATTGCTACTTCGAGTAGGAATCTGGAGGTATTTTCAGCGGCAGTTCCGTTAAACACTCGCGGCGATGCCTTCTAGCGCCAAGGCCGGACGCTGCTATGAAGATCAACAGGAGCACGGCCGATTTCCTCACAGATTGATAACATGCGCCGCCACAACCAATCCATCAGTATGGAGCCATGGATCGATCATCATCTGGTTTGCATATGCACTCATTTTATTGATTCACTGATTGATTGGCTATGAGCATGTATTTGTTTGAAGATGAACTCACCGCTACATATTTATCTTCTTCGTTGCCGATCGATTGGAACGAGTCTCAACTCGACGTAGCGCTGACAGTGGTGACCGCTGCGCCCCATCCTCAACCTCCTCTCCTGTTGGTTGTGGTAGCACACGGGCCCTCCCGATAGGCGTTGGCGGCGCGATGACGCGAGTCATCGGCTGCAACACAGCGGATGCTCGACATCCACGCATGTGCAGCACATCATTGTCTGCCCGTGGCTGCTCGACGAAGCAGTTTGGATGTGGCATGCGCATGCGCGGCGCTGCTCGTACCTCGGGGCAGCAGCAGCTCAGGCACGGCCGGCTGCGACGCCTTCACGGCGATGCACGGGAACCGGCGGCGGCGGTTATTCCCCTCGGGAAATTGGTAACCGCACGGAAGAGAAGGAAAGGGATCCTATCTCCTTGATGATTTTACAAATCAATCATTGGATTATTTGTTAATCCTGAGAAAGTCCCTGCTTTCTCTGATTTATGGCATAATATGCTTATCAGATCTTGCGTTTTAGCCCCTTGGCTTTAGCACTTTAACAATAAATTATTGTTATTTGCATGTTAAGCCATGGGCTTCAGAGCAAATATGCAGTTAGACCATTGGTAAATTACATAATAATTAGTTATGCATCATTTTACATCATGTAAAATGAATGTATAAGGCCATAGGTCTTATTGTATTACGTGAGTAATACTGTTGTAAAGCAATATGTTGACTCCATTATTTGAATGGAATATGGAATTTGCTTGCAAAACTTTGGAAAATAAAAGGTGGTACGGTGTATGACATTGCATGACTATGTTATGTCTACACACCTTATGTCAACATATGAATAGTTGCAATTTTAATTTCCATATGTTGACTATGCTTGACAAACTGATATGACAATTTTCAAATCTGCACACAACTTATGGATTGGTTAAGCCAATGTATAACTTTGTTCACAACTGAGAGGTCTATGTCACCGTGTGGCGACCACCTTCAACGTGTTTTAATTAACACAAGGTTGTGCAAAGTACCATAAGGGTGAGGTTTACACCACTTGGTGGTGATTACCTCTATGTGTTCTACAAATATGATCTACACCATGTTATGGTGATTATCTATTTGTACAAAGTCATATTATGGGTCGTTTAGGCTTTTCCTAGACCTTTATGTGGATTTGGCATATCATAGTAACGAAATAAATTTTCGTTTGGAGCTATGATGTCTGCATTATCGGTGACTACCTTCATGATGTTTTTTCAAATACTTGGCAACTTCACATCATTTATTATTGGTTGTGACTGTTGAGTTACATACTCCATCAGGAGTGGAATCAAAAGGCATTATTGGTGACAACATCGCATGTTATGCTATGAAGAGAATTATGCAAAGTACTTGCATATTTTGGTGATTACCTTCCATGCATACACAACTTATGAGACGCCATCATAGCTATGAGTTAATTTTCACGCACAGCTGAGAGGTTTATGCCATTTTATGGTGATTACCTTCATGTGTTATAAATAACATAAGGTTGTGGAGGCTATGCTTAATGGAACTGTCCATAAGAGTGAGGCACCACTAGGTGGTTGACTACTTCTACGTGTTTTAAAGAAATTAAAGTTTTCCTTTTAAGGTGACTACCTTTACTTGGAAGATCCACACCACACTGTGGTGTTCTTCTGGAAGGCTTGACCTACGGGTCACTAAGAATCACCATGATCATGATTATGTTTAGCCATAACATTTTCATCCTACTTAATTTACTGAAGGTAAATTATTGCATGAGAATTTCATGCAACATATGGCTGACCTTTTTGTAAAGGAAATGCGATGAGATGACATTTGGTGGCAGTAACTATTTAACATGGGTCATGGACATTAAAGATTTTGTCGACCTGGAGCCTTGTTGCCACAGAAACTCCACCTGCATAAAATGTCATGGCTATTTATAAATAGCTAAGAATATGCATATTTGCATTTATGTGTCATCGCAATGGCTCGGTTCTCAAACTGAGTATGTAATGGATGATGAATATCCATTTTCCCTTTGAGCCTTCATTGAGGCGAGATATATTTTTATAAGCATCACATGAATGATTATTCATTCATTGTCAGGACTTCGAGTCTGTTGAGGCTTATAATTCTGTTGTCTATAAATCAACACCAAGTTGAGATTATATGATAGGGCAGTCTCAGATCTTGATCTGATTGTATGTCCTTACTGCACTTTACATTCTCCTATGATGGTAAAACAAATATCATCTTTATTTCAGGGTAAAAATATGATGAACTTATTGTGAAGAATCAACTAGTACACCCTAACGGGTGTTATACCATTACCTGAAATTTGTGCTAGTGCTTACAGTACTAAGCAATTTTGTGGTTAGAGAACCACGAGGAGTTGAACGTAAAGTGAAAAAAAAGACAAGCAGAAATGGAGTGTATATCTCGCAAAAGAATGGATCATTTAAACTAAAGTATCACAATGACAAACTCTCACGTTTGTCAAAGTGGTGGTTGTACGAAATATTGTACCAATGATTACCAGTTGGTCAAGTATTGGATTAATCATACCACGGGATCACTTGAGGCAAATGATTTTGATGGGATAAGTTTGAAGTTCTACTTCAAAAGGAAACAACCAGAAAATATTCTGGCATGGTAAAGGAGAATGAACTCCTCTACATTGATGATATGCTTGTGGAATGATATACCCAAGATATTTCGAAGATCTCGTGTAGTCTCCTAGTTATCCCTAAATATCATTAGCCTATAATTGTACTACTACATGTAGTATAAATTGCAACATCTTGTCCATTGGACATGATAGTTCAGGAAATTGAGTGTATGAATCAGTTCAAACTCAATCTTGTTGCATACACAATAATTTTTCCTCCTTTATCATCATGGTATTGGACGATTAGAGAAATTATTGGCAATTCTGTTGGTCACAACTTGACAAGTTGCAATATTCCCAACAATCATCAGATTGTTTTGTGCACTGCATGTGACATTGGGGAATTAATTTTAAGGCGCTCTCACCTTAAATTTGAAACGAGCCAGCCAATATTCTTGATTGCATTCAAGAATATGTTTGGATTATTCAACCATTATCTGGGTTATGTTGATACTTCATGATGTTAATAAACGCATCTAAAAGATGGTCTTAGATGAGTATCATCCACACAAACCATGTGTTTACTGAATTAATTGCTCAAATTGACGAATTTAGAGCAAATTACCCTAACGTGCGATAATACCATTGGAATGCAAATGTCGTTGAAGATTGATTCATGAGCATTCAATGGTTATATTCAGTATATAGTACATAACCATAATGGTTTGGCTTGATCTCTTATGAAATAGATTCAATATTGCTTGGCCAATGTTGCAGAATTGTGATTTACCAACATTTTATTGATGGTAACATGCGGTCTCACACTCCGCATATTTTGTCTAAATAAGATCAAGTGATACTGCACCCCTTGCAGTTTGTACGTGGAAATAAGTGAAGTATTTCCCATCTGCAGTAATTCGGTTGCATACCGATATCACCACCCCAGCGTATATCATGGGCCTTCACATATGGTTGGGACCTATGTGAGGAATAGCTATGGTATGATCGTTAATCCGTCGAATACCTTAACCCTATGAAGGGAGTTATTTGCAGCCCATACGCTGATTGCTTTTGCAATAAGAACATTTTCTGGCATTAGGGGGAGATATGTACCACAAAGAATGCTAGGAAATGGATAATAAATGTCATAGCCATTTTTTTCCACGTACTTAAGAATCTGAACTTGAGGTTCAGGTTATGATAAATTTGCAGCATATTGCAAATAATCTACCAAGTATATTTACTGATGACAAAGGTGTCACTATGGTCAAGTACTAGAGCGAGTGGAGGTACCTAATAAACCACTCGTCTCCCTATATGAGAGCAAGAGGTGAAGAATTCTGGTTGCATGAGATTAAGTTCTCATATGTTTCACTGGAAAACAGAGGAGATTGACCCCTCGATCAGTAAATATGATTCAACCTTGGTGTCGCTGTCAAAACCGGCGGATCTCGGGTAGGGGGTCCCGAACTGTGCGTCTAGGCGGATGGTAACAGGAGACAAGGGACACGATGTTTTACCCAGGTTCGGGCCCTCTTGATGGAGGTAAAACCCTACGTCCTGCTAGATTGATATTGATATTGTGGATGTTTACAAGAGTGGATCCACCACGAGATCAAGGAGGCTAAACCCTAGAAGCTAGCCTATGGTATGATTGTAAGGGTTGTTGTTCTTCTAGTCCTACGGACTAAAGCCATCCGGTTTATATAGACACCGGAGAGGGCTAGGGTTACATAGAGTCGGTTACAATGGTAGGAGATCTACATATCCGTATCGCCAAGCTTGCCTTCCACGCCAAGGAAAGTCCCATCCGGACACGGGGGGAAGTCTTCAATCTTGTATCTTCATAGTCTTGGAGTCCGGTCGATGATGATAGTCCGCCAATGATAGTTCGGTGATGATGGTAGTCCGCTATCCGGACACCCCTAATCCAGACTCGCCAAGAGCCCCTGAACCAGGCTTCAATGACGATAAGTCCCGCGTATGTTGCTTGGCATTGCAAGGCGGGTTCCTCCTCCGAATGATAGAAGATTGTGAACACCAGGATAGTGTCCGCTCTGCAAAATAAATTCCACGCTCCACCGTAGAGAATAATAATATATACACAAGTTCAATCTGCGGACGTTTTTCGTGGCATGACGTCACACCACTACCAAGCCATTACTCGAATTGTTTTTACTTTACCACCTCGGCGCATTTAGCGGGCGGTTTCCTTGGCACGCCTTGTCGAGCGAGATCGTGTTTCCCTTAATTCGGGATTCTCATCAATACGGACATGGGTAACCCAACGCGCCCGTTCGCCACGCCTCTATCGGCGAGTCCCAAGCGGTCACGGAGACGGCTCTTGGTATTCTCCCTCTTTATAACGGGACCAAGGATCGTTTCTTTTTTCTTCAATCCTTCATCGAATCCTCTCCCCGCTCCAAGTTCCAGCACCTAGAGCCCCAGATTCGAGCGCTGCGGACTTCCAACAATGTCCGGTTCCGACCTCCAGGGCCGGTGGATGCCCTCCTCCGTCACAGAGGAGGACGTGCTAAAGCTGCGGAGGCCAAGTACATCTTTACGAGATTTCGACAGGTTGCTGCCGAAGGGCAGGCCATCCCCACCCCCGAGCCCGGCGAATATGTCGTTTTTGTATCCCACCTCCGTCGGGGTTTAGGCTTCCCGATGGATCCTTTTGTGAGAGGGCTCATGTTTTACTATGGGTTGGAATTCCACGATTTGGCTCCGGAGTCCATCCTCTATATTTCCGCATTTATTGTCGTCTGCGAAGCCTTCCTCCGCGTCACCCCTCACTTCGGCCTGTGGCTGAAGGCCTTTAATGTGGCGCCGAAGATGATCGGGGGGCGTCAAGCGGAGTGTGGCGGGGCGGCCATAAGTAAGAGGGCCGATGCCCGTGGCCTACCGCTCCTTCAAGAGGAGCTCGGCCTGTGGCAGCAAGAGTGGTTCTATATTACCGTTCCGAGGGGCCGCAGACAAAAGCCGCCGCCCTTACTCCGCCCGGGACCTCCACGACGGTTGATGTCGTGGGTCAACCAAGGGCTCAACTGGGGGCCGTCAAAGGACGTGCCCCTACTGCAGGGCCGGATTCGAGATCTGCAAACGAGGGAGATCGATATGGTGGTGGTGATGCAGGTTATGCTGATTAGGCGTCTCCTGCCCTGCAAACGCCGCCCTCTCCGGCTATGGGAGTTCAATCCGGAGGGTCCACGGATTCTTCAACACTTCATGGGCTTGACACCCCTGGAGATGTACAAATTATTCTTCGGATCGCAAGAGGCGCGTCCGGAATTGACCGAGGATGCTGGGCTAAGCTGCAATCGCCCGGATACTCAAGTAAGTAGTTCCGAGTCCGGACATACCGTTTGTTTGCCTTTCGATGATTCGCCTTATGACCAATTTCCTTCTACACAGGAGTGGATAGCGGAAGCAAAATTGATACGGTGTCCAGCCCCCCTCCCCGAGACCGCGCGGATCCGTGCTGGTCCGGATGTTGAGGTTGCGCCTTGAGAGGAAGACGAAGGGGAAAACAAGGAAGCTACTGCCTCGCCTAAGGAGGCTCTTGAAAGAGGGGATCGAGAATCCCTCCCCCAAGGGAGAAAAGGACTGCCTCAGGGACCGGGGCAAAAGCCCCTAAACGGGGGAAGAAATCTTCGCCAGAGGGTCCTGCATCCGGGGAGGCCCCGGCCGCACAATCTCCCTTAATGAGTCAGCCCTCCAACGAGCCGTAAGTAGAAAGAAATGAGTTTTATAATAAGGGACATCCCTATTTGTGCTTCTGAGGATAACTAAAGTTTTTACCTTGTAGTTCGGATCTCCGTCCTTCGCAGATGAGCTCGTCTTCGGGGGACCTTCGTCCGGAGATGATAGAGAGCGAGACGCCTCCGTCCGGGGCGCCGTCGGATAGGGCGGACGAGCCTGAAGTGTCGTCACGGAGGGAGCCCCCGGGTTTGGCAAAGCCGGATAGTTCGGCGCCAAGTGGTGTACGGCCGAAGGATCTGCTTGAGAAGGCGTCTATCTCAGAAGATGAGCACGCATTGATGAGCATGGTGATTGAAAGGATTTCGTCCGCCGAAGGCGGGTTGCACGATGCCGTCAGGAGTTTACTAGCGGGGTTTGAGGTACGTAAAAATGACACACCTTTTAACAGTTTTGCATATAGAATGCGCCCTGTATAGATAGTAGCCCTCGAGACTCGGTAGGTTGTCGAAATCGACAGCCGCGTCGAGGATCAAAATCGCAGGTTTAAATTCCCGTCGTGCTGATGCAGGTGGCGGGTCGTCCGGGGGCCAGCCGGACTGATGGAGTTGCTGAACTAAAGCGGCAACTCGATGCTGCGGATGCGGACATCACACTGGTCAACAGGCGACTTGATGAGTCGCAAGGTAAGTGTTCTGCGCGGTCACTTGGTAAGGGAGCCAAGTCATCTCCTTACAACATGTGCGTGAAATGCAGATAGTGCCGCTGTTGTGGAGAGCCTTCGGGCGAACTTGCTCAAGCCAAGGAGCAGGCGGAAGAGTAATGCGGCGCGACCTCGAGGGCGCCGAGGAGTTGGCAGCGAAAGGGTCGCGCCTTGCGGGCGCAGGGAAGAGATAGCGAAATGGCCGTGAAGTTAAAAGATGCTACCGACCACAATGAGGCTCTTAGGAAAGAGCGCCTAGCGGGCAAGAAGACCTGCGGAAGGCCACCGCCGTTAAGGATGCCCGCTCGCAATGCGGGCTGTGAAGGAAGAGCTGCGCCAGGCCGGAGATATTGTAGCTGGCAAGCCTTTTCTGCTGCGCCGAAGGTTCACGGATCCAAAATATGCTCAGCTGGGCCAACTGTGGTGTCCGGAGGACCCTTATATGGACTTAGCAGCGAGTGCGGCGGATGCCGCAGCATTCGAAGCCGGAAGGATCACAAGACGGAAGAGCTGTTTTGGTCTCAATTCCATAGTCCGGAGCGTTCACTTCCGCTGACCGACCGTTTGGCGGAGTGGGCTGAGCTAAATAGGTTGTCCGGGCTTGCTATGACAAATATAGTGACCCATATCCGGCCGGATAGGCCCCAGCCGAAGAGTTACTTTGGCTTATTGCGGCAATTTCTTGGGGCGGGGCCGCATATCAAGGCGATGAAGCGGTCGGCCTGCATAGAGGGTGCGCGGATGGCGCTCGCCCGTGTGAAGACACATTGGACAGAGATGGATGCCACCGCTGTTGCGACCCCGGGTTCGGATGATAACCGGTTACCCGCCAAGCACTATTTTGGCGAAGTGCTGCGAGGTGCTCGTGTAATAGAGTCACAGTGCTCAAAAAATGTTACGTTCGGATGAACGTTTATATGATGTAAAACGATGTTTATGATGTAAGCGCCTTTTATACTTGTGCGTTCAAGTAATAGAATATCTCCTATGCGGCCGTTCATGTATAACCTGAAAGATGGCAGTCGTCGGCTTCAGCCCCCACGCACAAGGTGCGGGGGTGTTCGCAAAAAATAGCGCGTTTTCACACTTAATCGGACGTCTCGGTCCTGTAAAGGAGGTGGTAGCGTAGCAAACGAGGCAACCGGACTATAATGCTTTATCACTTTCACTTAGCCATGGAGTTCGAGGGTGGGGCTACGACATAGCCCACAGGGGCACCGCGCTCTCCGATTGGGCGCGATGTGCTGGCCGAAACGGCCCTTCACAAAGCGGAGGAATCCTAAACATTCCCATGATCGATCGAGTGGTTGACCAGTCTCTCGCTGTATCATGACAGTCAGTTTTCGGCTTTCTCTACTGAGGTGCTCGCCGAGCCGAACTGGGGCAAAATCGCAGTAGTTCTCCTGGAGTCGCGTTAGCCGATGATACGGAACGTAAGGCAGCAAAACACAGGAGCCGGGCAAACCCAACATTTGACCAAAGACATGATTCGGACTTGATGCATATAAGGCCTAACTCGAGACGCCGAACACTCCGAAGGTGTTCGGTCTTTATAATAGCGGCAAAACAAAGCCCTAAGCCCCTTGTGTCCGTGTGCGGGCAGGTTCTTCTCGGCGCGGCCGATGCCAAAACGCCAGTCTCCACTCTGGTTATAATGATAAACCAGGGATTATAGCAACAAGAGACAGAAGAAAGGTTTACGTAGGGTCTTAGTCCGAAAAGAGTCCTTACAACGGGTTCCTACTGCACGTCTCGCGCTTTGTGTCTCCGTTGTGCCGTATCTCGGGCGGGTGTGCACGATGTTAAATCAGTAAAAGAGAAGAACTTGGTTGAAAAAGAAATCGTGCGAGAAAGTGCATAAAAAATTGAAATATAGATTAAGAAAGTTGAGCCTATGCTAGCTCATTATGGCTTATATGTGCAAACCCTTGTGAAGGGATGTGCGGCTAGGTAGCCCCTAGCTTATTTGTTCCGGACTCGTCCAGCCATATCCGGGGTCTCAAGCGACCTTTTAATGAAATGATGCCACGTGGACCGGGCATTTTAGGCGTAAGAGACGCGTAATGTGGTATTGCATTGAAGCGGACGAAAGCTTCCCGTCCCAGTGATGCTTGATAGCTACTTTTGAATGGGGCGACATGAAAGGTTAGCTTTTCTCGTCGAGAGTTGTCAGGTGACCCTGACACAACTTCTAGTAATAATGAAACTATGCACCTGGCGTAAGGGACTGGCGCCACTCCTTTGAAGGAAGTGCGGCTATGCCGAATTGTAGTATGGTCTATCCCAACTTGCGGATTGTGTCCGGATGTAGCAGGTTTAAGTCACTGCCGCCGTCCATCAAAACCTGCGTGAAATGCAGTCCGTCTATTATGGGATCCAATATCAGGGCAGTCTATCCTGCGTTCCGGATACTTCTGGACTAATCCAGATGGTCGAAAGTGATTGGTTTTAACGTCCAATCTCGGTCCACTGGGGTGGATTGTGCGACACTTGTCTTAGCGAGTGCCGTGTTGGCTTTCCGTACTATCACGTGAAGCGAGTTTACTGTTTTGACTTCTTGTGGGAAAGTCTTTTGACTTCCGGTGCTCTGCTGGTGGGGTTCGTCATCGTCCTCGCTTGGCGCATCGAGCCCCTTGTGTCCGGCGTTGAGTCTGCCGGACTGTTTAAAAACCCAACAATTTCGGTTGGTATAGTTTGCAGGCCTTCCGGAGGTACTGTGGATTTGACATATCCGAAATAAAATTTTGTTTAAATTTGATAGCTCGTCTCTGTTCTCCTTAAGAGGTCGTGTTTTATTGTTTGGCCGTGAGCTTTTGAATCCGGCGTTGACCGCCGTGCCCTTTGGGCTTTTTTCTTTATTCCGGCGCTGGTCTTTCCTGCGCCGTGACTTTCCGTTTCCATCTCTGATCTCGGATGTACTCGGGTCGCTGGTGCTGCATCTTGCTAGCCAGCTGTCTTCTCCTGTGCAAAAGCGCGTCATGAGGCTTGTTAGCGCGGCCATTGTTCTTGGCTTCTCTTGGCCGAGGTGTCTGGCGAGCCATTTGTCTCGGACGTTGTGTTTAAAAGCTGCTAGGGCTTCCGCGTCCGGACAATCGACTATTTGGTTCTTTTGGTAAGGAACCTGTTCCAAATTTGCTACTGACTCTCCGGGCTGTTGAGTTATATGACTTAGATCGTCAGATCCGGAGGGCGGACATAAGTCCCTTGAAAATTTGCTCTAAACGCGTCCTCAAGCTCTTCTCAACTTCCAACATGTTTTACGGGAGGCTTTTGAGCCATGCCGAGCTGGCCCTTGAGCTTGAGGGGTAGGTATTTTATGGCGTGGAGATCATCTCCTCTAGCCATGTGTATGTAGTATGTAATCTTCTATCCGCACTCGGGTCTCATTTGTGCCGTCGATGCCTCTATGTTCATGGGTTTGAACCTGCTGGAAATTCATGGTCCAGCACCTCGTCGGTAAAACATAGCAGGTGTGCGGCACCCTGTATTTGGGTGTGCCGCTGTCTTCAACACTTGTTGTGTTGTGTTACTTCCTGGGGCCCTCTTTTTGGCCCGTAGATGGACCTAGTTGGGCCGTCCATTTTCTCGTGATTATAATTGCTTGTGTGCAGCCCGCTTGTCGCTTTGGGCCTGTCATCGGCCGTCTATCCGCCAGCGGCCTCTTTATTTTTTGACTGTGAAGGCTCTATGGCTTCCTCGTCAAATTCTGGCAGAAACTTGCGCTTCGGCTAGCTCTTAGTTTGATGGCCATTGCCATATTTGTCTGCAATCTTGAATACTTTGCTCCACTTCATTCTGAGCGTGTCTTCTGCTGTTTTGAGCTTCCGTTTCGCCTTCTTCAAACTTCTTGCAGTGGCGACGAGTTTTTTGTGTATGTTCTTATGCTCCAATGTTTTGTCCGGACTGTTGATTGCTCCGTGAAGGGGTTTATTATCCGGCTCGTCATGTTCGTCGTCCGCTGGTTTGCCCTGCTCTATCGCTGGGTCGTTAGGAAGGCTGCTTTGATCGAGGCGGGACTTAGGCGGCGCTCTCGTCGCCGTTTTGGTTCTTTATCGGCGGGATTATCCTCTGCCGCATCCGTTGTTCCTCGCTATCGCTTCCCTTTGGGGTGTCCACCATGTATATGTCGTATGAAGAGGTGGTCTTCCGAAGGTCCTGTAGGCACCGGTTCTTGGCATCTCCGCATCGCCGTCTATACCGCCGATGTCTTGGAGTCGTGGTCGAGCACGTCGGTTAAATCGCCGACGGTGGCTACGAAGTGGGTGGTGGGTGGGTCTGAATTTCTTCGTCGTCCGCGTCCCAACCATCCTGGCCGTAGTTCGCCAGGCTCTCCGGATAGCGAGAGATGCTTCATGAATTTATGATACCGCCAAGGCGAGTCTGAAAGATGTCCGCAGCGGTGAATTCCATGATCGGCGCCAATCGGATTCGACCGGCGGGCGCAGGAGGTTCGAGTCCGGCAGGAGTCCGCACCTCGGGTCATGAGCTTTATGCGGGACAAGGTAAGTGTTCGCCCATCGCCGTAGAAGTTGCAGCTCCCGGGCGGTGTCCAGCCATCCGCCCTCGATCCGAGCGATCGGCTCCGGACTATGAGTCGGAGCGGATTAGTGTCGACCTCCAAGGTGCTGTCCGCGGCGAGTTAGGTCATGCCCATCGTGACAGCCGCAACACGCCGGGTATGGCTCAGATCCATCAAGATCAAGTCCCCGCGGATATCGGCCGTGAAGTTTAGGCTTCAAACCTGACTGACGGCCAGGGCGTAGCTTCGATCTGCTCCAGATGGCCAAGTGAGTTGGCCCGCATGCGAAGCCGCCGAATCTGAAGATCTGTCCGGGAGAAAAGTCTCACCGACTACGTCGTTGTTGATTGAAGAGGCCATCAAGCCTATCGGTGACGACACAGAGGAACTCTCAATGAAAGCACCAATGTCGGTGTCAAAACCAGCGGATCTCGGTAGGGGGTCCCGAACTGTGCGTCTAGGCGGATGGTAACAGGAGACCAGGGACACGATGTTTTACCCAGTGTTCGGGCCCTCTTGATGGAGGTAAAACCCTACGTCCCGCTAGATTGATATTGATATTGTGGATGTTTACAAGAGTGGATCCACCACGAGATCAAGGAGGCTAAACCCTAGAAGCTAGCCTATGGTATGATTGTAAGGGTTGTTGTTCTTCTAGTCCTACAGACTAAAGCCATCCGGTTTATATAGACACCGGAGAGGGCTAGGGTTACATAGAGTCGGTTACAATGGTAGGAGATCTACATATCCGTATCGCCAAGCTTGCCTTCCACGCCAAGGAAAGTCCCATCCGGACACGGGGGGAAGTCTTCAATCTTGTATCTTCATAGTCTTGGAGTCCGGTCGATGATGATAGTCCGGCCAATGATAGTTCGGCTGATGATGGTAGTCCGGCTATCCGGACACCCCCTAATCCAGGACTCCCTCACTTGGGTTGAATGACATCTAAGGGATGCGCGGCATCCAAAGTCCAACACATATGTGCACAGATTTTTAGGTGTTGGGACATCGAAACACCTTGACTCCGTTGTTGTGGGAAATCACAAGGAGTTAAGACGCATTATGAGAATTCCACAAATGATATTGATTCATTAGAATCAGATATGAGAAAGTCTACATATGTCGACATAAAATTCTTCTTGAGAATTGCCAGAATTCTTTTGGGCCCTGAACCAAATCCATGGAGAGTGTTGTTGCACTTATATTGGTTCAAATGAAAGGAAGCAATTAAGGAAAATTGGCACTCGCTCATCAAAAGAGAGGTATTTACCGTTGTAAAACCTGCTCCTCATAAGTATCTTCTAGAGGGAAGAGAAGTAAATTTTCGTTTGGAAACGAAAATAAATGAGGTGGTGAGAAAGCGAGGCTTGTAGCACAGGGGTTTTTCGCAGAGACCCTACATCGGTTACGATGTAGCATGCCTTCTTGGTATGAGTGGAATTATGTTTCGATACTGAATGTTAATGGTAGTACAGATCCATACGGTTGATGTATGTAATGTCTACATACTCACATGGGTCAATTAATTTGGATGTATATATTGAAGTCATTGAATGACTCAATATTCTGAATCCAAAGGTAAATCGCAACATGCATGTGTGGAACTTCTGAAGTCATTCTATGACTTGAAATAGTCGGAGAATTGTGTGGTGCAACCGACTAAGTGAGCTATTCCTTGACAAGGATTACTCTCATACTAATGATTGTTGACGTGTATTCATGAAGAAATCCTGGATTGGATTTTACATCACCTTAATTTATGGTGTCGATGATCTTATCATCAAAGTCTATATAAAACATGAAATACACACAATCATGTTAAGACAGATATTTGGGTTAAATCAAATTATGCTAAGTTTATGACTTGAGCATATCCCCCTAAGATATCAGTCTTCATATATCTGAAATTTTTGGAGAAGTTCAATATGGATATATTATATCAAAGACACATATGGTCATATTATACCTAATATGGGACACAGATCTTTGAGACATAGGGGAGATGGTGAAGTGATAGTGAGGCATGAATTGCCATACCTAAATACCATCGAAGCACTCATATATCTTGCAAAATATGTCAGACCTGACACTATAGTTTTTGGCAATTTATTGAGAGTGCAATTCCCTGAAAGGTATAAGGTTTGTGTAAGGAATATCCTGGGATATATCCAGGGCACAAAGGGTCTTGATCAATTCCATCCGGAAAGTCAAGATGAGACCATGGTTTGATATATTGATAGTGGCTAATTATCTGAGCCCACAATGCCATATCAAAGATTGGGGTTGCTGGAAGATTATTTTGCGGGAAGTCTTCAGAATAAACTCTAAACGAGTCCTTCCAGTGATCATTCTATTTCATTTGAAGCATCAGAAAATGTGGATGACTTCATAGAATGATTGGCCACATGTGAAATCATGTGGAGATTATCATTATCTACCAAGATAATGTCACTTGTATTGCTTATGGGTTATATTTATCCTTACGAGTTACAGAAATGTAAGAGGGTAATTTGCAAACAAATTATTGTGATATTCACTATATCTCTACCAATGTTTATATTCCAGAACTAGGTTCGTGTATTTGGTATGAAATAACCTTGAGGTTTGCAAAGTTCAGGGGGAGTAAATCCCAAATTATAACCCGGTGGTGGTCTTGTGATCACTCATATTGTACTCTTTTTTCCTTTATAAGTTTTCCATGATGGTTTCTCATATAAGGTTTTTAACGAGACAATATAAATACAGGTGCGAACGTATGTCATATGGTTTCTCCTTATATTTTTCCCACTGAGTTTTTAAAGGAGTTTTCGGTGGCATATTGTTATAATGTTTCTCCTCAAAATTTTTCCACAGGGTTTTTTGGAGGAGTTTTTGGATTGCAATATACAGATGACGAATTGATAAGGGGGAGTGTTAAGAAATAAAATATGTGATCAATTGTAAGGGAGGGATGCCTCCCAGGAGGTGTCTGTTAGGGAAGGGGTGTCTCCCCAACACACTCCTTCACCATGTATATCAGTGGGTCTCCCACATTGCAATGAAACTAGTGGATCATTTGGACTTTCCATGTGTCTCTTTTACTTTTACTCTATAACAGCATGGTCAGGTGGGGCGGTGCGGGCCTGCAGCGCTGCAAGCCGGCAGCCCGGAGTTCCGACAACGTGGCAGCAGGGTTTGCGCGAGGGTTCCTTCCGTGATCTATCAGACGGTCTCCTATCTGCCAAATTATATGAAAAGAACTATCTTCATGTAAGCATGAGAGGAATTGAGGAGAATTATAGAGGATCTCATAGAAAACGGTGGCTTACCGAAGATGTTGAAAGTCTGCTTTTGTCTCAACTTTCGAATTCTAACTGATACAGGAGCTACTGGAGTTGCCGTGACAGTTAAACTGGCCATGCGTCCCAGCAGCTAGGGAGGGAGGGGGATTGCACTCTTTTTTTGCAAGAGAGTTCTTCTATTCGTTTTTAATCATGGCAGTGCAACGAACACCAGAAATAATAATAATAATTACATTCAGATCCGTAGACCACCTAGCGACAACTACAAGCACGGAAGCGAGCTGAAGGCGTGCCGCTGTCATCGCCCCTTCCTTGTCGGAGTCGCGCAAAACTTGTTATAATAGACAGCCGGGAAGTCGTCGTGCTATGAGCTCATAGGACCAGCATCAGAACATCAACCGCCGCCATTGAAGAGTAGCATAGATCAGAAGGATCCAACCTGAAAACACACGAACATAGACGAACTATTCAGAAGTTTCCTCGCAAAAAAACATAGAAGAACTACCACTAGATCCAAGCAAATCCACCAAAGACAAATCCGTCGGAGACACATCTCCATACGCCCATCAATGATGCTAGACTCACGCCGGGATGGGGGCTAGGCGGAGAGCTTATTCTATCTTTAGGGAGCCGCCACCGTCTCGTCTTTCTGAGCAGGACACAAACCCTAAGAAAACTCAAAGGAACATCTAAAAATGGAGCCCTCCCGCCGACAAGGGCCAGAATCCACCAACGTAGCCATGGCCCTAAGAGCATCCACAACCAGACTAGGCAAATCCGACCCCACAAACGCACGCGGACGCACCTGGGCGCGTCGGTGGACAGTGACCGGTCACGCCTAAAAAAATGCATTCCACATCCGGATACCTCAAATTAGAAACCTCAAATCCATATTATTACATGCAACGTGAAACCTAATCTAAGCGGAGCTCGCCCGGTTCCGCTCCACGCTCGCCCGGCTCCGCCGTGGCAATGTCCGGCGGCCGGCTACGCTCCTCAGAGTGTTGGTCCGGTCACCGGCAAGGTAGAGTAGGGCATGGGACACGAGCCGGCTCACGAGACCCAAGGCGCCGCCGTCTCCCATGCCCCACTCTTCCTCGTCGGAGCCCGGAACCCGAACGGTGCCAGCAGACGTCAGATCGATGACGGATCCGTCCTGGGATGAGCCATGCACATCGACGACGATGCGGTTGCGGCGCCCGGACTGATGTGCCACGGGACGCCGGAGAATGCGACTCTGCCTCGCCGACGTCCACCACCGCGAGGGATGTCGCCGTCTCCTGCGCCCGGTGCCTTGCACAACAGGCACGTCGTACCATGGCCTCGTCGGACGAGGCCCGTGGTACGTCTGCATGCTCAGCGTGCCAACAGAGGGGTTGCGGGTCCGCCAGTGCGTTCGGACACCAGACGGACCATACGGCCTCCGGCGAGGCAGCTACGGCTGGCCTAGCGCCGGATCCATGCGCCAGTTGGGCAGACGCAATGGATTCACGACGGAAGGAGTCCGAGCGCTGCCTCGCATGGGTCTCCTCCAGAGAGCGGTGGAGCGCAAGAAGGACGGCCATCTTCTCCTCGGGGCCGCATGGGATGAGCTCAGGGTCGACGGATCTGGAGGTGAAGGACTCGGATCCGCTGCCCTCCATGCCGGAGACGGCCGGAGACGGCCGGAAGGAGCCGGAGACGAGTTTGGGTGACAGAGGGGAGTGGAGGGGAGGGGAGTGAAGTGGCTAGGGTTTGGTCCGGCGAGTGGAATGAGAGGAATTTATGTGGGGTCAGGTGGCCCATTGTGGGCTGGGTCTGTCGTGGCGGGCGTTCCCGGGCACCACCATATCCACCCCATATTTGGGCTAGATATGAGGGATGTCGGTCAGCCCTGGCGTTTGAGGCCCGTTTGAGGCACCTGTCTGGGTCAATTTTTCATGACCGGTCAGTGACCAGGCGTGCAGCCCGGGCGTTTGAGGCCTTTGAGACGCCCAGCTATAGATGCTCTAAGCCTACCGGAGACAAGATGAACCGGCGGCGATGGCGGTTGGAGGCATAGGAATCCTAGGTTTTTGGGGGAGGAGGCGGCTGCGTGAGGCATTGTGTGTCGTTAGAGGAGATTAAATCTTAGGTTGCACCTAAAGGAACATTGGCTTTTGATAACATTGGTGTGATGGCCTTGCAAACCGTGCAGTGTGTGATTAGTTTGTGTGCTGTCCCAGAAGGTTATATTTTCATTGTTTTGTGCGAGATACTCCTAGGAATAATAAGTCTATGGAGATCCGCGTTCGACTTCACAGTCAACTCCTAGTGGCGCGTCAAGACCCAGTCATATAAAATTCATCATGTTATACCTGGTACGGGTAGCATCTTGATGCCGGCCAGTAATTCTCCAAAATCTCTCTCTTATTTTACTTTTCTAAACTTTCTAAGGGATTAAACGTTTGCTCATCTATCTATCAAATTTCTTATTACTTAATTCCTTACAAAACTTATTTTGTCGATTCTTCAAAAACTTTGCTTAAACAACTGAAATAAATTCAGCCAAAAAGTCAATATTTTCTAAATTTGACCAAGTTTATATACAAAAGTATTAATATAAACAATAAAGCAATATCAATATACCCATCATTAGATATATTTTTCATAATCTATTTATTCAATATTGTAGTTTTTGATGTTTCCTTCTATATATTTGGTCAAACTCATAAAGAATTGACTTTTTTTACTGAATTTATACGCCATTTGGGGACGGTGGTAGTATCAAAATAAACATAGACAATTCAAACGCATCACGTCATAATTCAACTAAGAGCATAAATAAAGTTCAACCAATCCATCAAACAACTAAACACAACCATAATTTATGCCAAAAGACACCAAATGAACAGGTCCATTTCAAAAAACCACTAACACATGGTGACCGAAAACCATCCTAGTTCACATGAGCCTCATGCACTTGGGCCAGTCAGGGACGGAACTAGGATTTGAACATGAGGGGGGCGAAACACTATTTGACGTATAAGATTGTATTTCACCGTATGTTTAATTCTCAATGATAGCGTCAATGATAAAGCATAGAATTATGGTTCGTAACTACATAAAAAAAGATAATTCTCAACAAACTGTTGGAACTTGAAGTTGAAGAAATTGGTTCGAAAAAGTATTTACTCCATCAGTTGTTGTTGTCTTTCACTTCACCTTTAACTACTATTAAAAGATGCATAATTACTAAAATAATTTACTATTTTATATGAAGCATTAATTAAGTACATTAAGTTCGTAATTTATAAAAATCCTATTCGCTCCAAAATAATTCAATTTTTAGGTTGATCCTAAGTCAGACTTCTTCAAATTTGTGGAAAAATATACCAATGTCTGAACACCAAATTAGTTTTGTTAGAACCTTTGAAAAAAAATTCATGCTATGTACTTTTTTATGTAGATCTTGTCATATTTTTATAAATTTGATCAAATGTACGTTACTCAACAAACGTAGGACTATAATTAATTTTAAACGGTGGGTGTACCTGCATCTGTTCTGCTCACCGGCGTCTACCATATTTGATCCACCTGCGTCTAGCCCTCCCCACACGTCGACAGTAGACTGTAGATCAATGGACGGTGCTGTTGCCGTGGCGAGTAGTGGCCAGCGGCAATGCGAACGCCCTAGCCCCTAGCAGGACATGCTGATGACAAGCGGCGGCGACGACGACGGCGGCAAACGCCCTAGCAGATGTGCAGCACACACGTAAGTCCACACATATCAATCGATTGATCTAATTGATCGATCTGAATGGATTAGACACTGGCCCGTGGCAAAATAATAGCCAGCCACAACCACCGTATATGGGTTATATTGGCTTCTCTACTTCAATGATGTTTCGGTTAATTGCTAACATATGGATTGGTCTAATTATGCAACTAGTTCCGGCTATTACAGTACATACTACCTACACGAATTGTTGAGGGGGGCGAGCGATTGGCAGGGGTCTGACCCCTGCTCGCCCCTCCCTGTCTCCGCCCCTGGGGCCAGTATCGGTAGAACTACCATAATTTCTCCTCTGTTTGGCTGATCCCGACCGTGGCATCAAGAGAGATGCTAACCCAAGCTTCACACAAAGCTTTGTCCTTCTCCGTCTTGTAGTTGCACGACCTACTCTTACTTTGGTGTGTTTGTGTCTCCTCGGCCTCCTCCACAACCTCAGCATTTCTCGTCATCTCTTGGGTATGCGAGAGTTCAAACCCTCCAAATCGATCATGGCATTAGGAGGTGGGCACAAAATATCAGGTGAGTGCTTTTCAAAACAAAAAGCTCCAAGAATCTGGCAATTGCACGCAAGTCCAGAAGCTCGGCCCGTAATCCTTGAATCACAGATCCAATGGCCCATTCGAGCACCTGATATTTTCCCGTGGACACAGAGTAGCGTCTGAAACAGAAAGACATAACAACCAATGGTGACTACTCGGAAATCCCTGAGGACAACATGAAATTGAAACAATTGATGCAGATAATATGATATTAAAAATGTGTAGGTGTCGATCGCTGAACCTCGTTAACAAGTATATCGTCAACGTTAATGTAGCATGCTCTTTTCATAACATAGTGGGTGAAAGCCACACATGTCAATGTAGTACTCTTTCTTGGTGAAGTCACGCAGCGGCATCCTCCCCTAAAAAAGCCTAGGGTTCCTTGCCTCCCGCCGGCGCCACCGCCGGTCCGCCTCATTTTCGGTGGCCTTAGGGCCATGTCGGCGCGGTGGATCCCGACCATTACCGACGGGAGGGCTTCGTTTTAAGATGTTCCTTCGAGATTGTTAGGGTGTATGTCCTGCTCAGGAAGACGTGACAGTGGCGGCTCCTTGAAGATGGAATAAGGTTCTTCCCGCCTAGCCCCCGTCTCGGTGGTGCATCTAAGCATTGTCGGTGGACGTGTGGAGACGTGTCTCTGATGGATCTGTCCTTGGTGGATTTGCTCGGATCTGGTCGTAGTTCGTCTACATTTCGTGTTTCTTCATGTTGGATCATTCTGATCTAAGCTACTCTTTAACGGCGGCGGCTGCTATTCTAGTGCGTTGGTCCTATGGGTCTTTATCACGATGACTTCTCGACTGTCTACTACAGCAAGGTTTCCACAGCTCCGGCGATGGAGGGACGATGATGGCGGCGCGCCTTTGGCTTGCTTCAGTGCTTGTGGTCGTCGCTAGATGGTCTATGATTCTGGACGTAATTTTTACTATTTTTTATGTTCGTTGTACTGCCATAATGGAAGATGAATAAATCAGGAGTTTTCTCAGAAAAAAAACCCCACATATGTCACCCTGCCGGATTAGTCGGAGCACTAAACTTAATGGGTTTTGACTAGTAAAGCAAACGACATCATGTCTTAACTTGGTGGACCCATGGAAGATGACCGACCGATCAATCGATCATTTGCACATCGCAACGGCGGTAGCTGGATCTACAACAACTGAGGTATTGGTATCATTGGAAGAGAAAAGAGGGAGAATGTGGCATTTTGGGCACTCTCGGTTTTGTGCTGCACCCAAGAACCATTTGTCCAGCAGATGTTGGACAGTCTACCATGTATATAGTGCAGGAGGTGCTGTGGTGCGCTTGTACTAAGATTCTTCACAATTAATGGCAATAACGTTGCTCTGTCAGCTATGTACATGTCGCAAGTAGATCGAGGTGGTGAGAAATGTTAGTCGGTGCTAAGCTATATAGGAGTAGTACACGTCGTAGTTGAAATTTAGAGAGTGCTCTGATTTTGCTGCCATTCATCAACAATGAATCGATTCCCACATAAAAAAACAACAACAACAGCAATGAATCGATTCACTAAAAACCAGTTGTAGCAAATCAACCTGTGGTTGGATGGTTAGTTGAACAGTGGTATTCCAGCCCATCAGTATTCAAGTCCCGCCGCTCGCATTTATCTTGGATTTATTTCAGGATTTTCGGTGATGTGCGTTCAGTGAGAGGAGACGTTTCCCTCGGCTACAAGGCGTCTACGATGACTTTATCAAATCTCTAAATGATATGCCGGCTCAGTCTCTTGAAGGTGCTCATAGGGATAGGATGTGCGTGTGTGCATTCATAGGGATGAGTGTATGCGTATATATGTGAGCGCTTGTATTTGTACTGATGTTTTAAAAAAATCTGGAAGAGCATGCATGATCAGGTCGTTGCATTGTAAAAAAAAACACAAAATGGTTAGTCGATCATTGCACGTGGGGCAAGCCTGTCATACGTCGGTCACTACTCCCTTCCTTCCACCGGTCACGCCACGTGGTGATCGTACTAAAGTTAGCACTAGCTACACCTACACCCACACCGTTTGTTCACTACACCACACACATGAACAGCTGGAGATCGAGAGGGTGGCTGCATGTGGATCGGACGGCCGTGATCTGTCGTCGTCGGAGCACACGCGCCGCCGTTGCAACCTGTCCACCGGCGCGTACGTCTCCGGCCAGGCCAATACGGCGGGTGTGACGGACACGAGCATGGGTTGCCATGAATGCCATCGCACTGCACGACTAGTTTAGCGATCAGATCACCGTGCGCTGTCCCGGACGACAAGGTTATTCACTACACGTAGTCTTTCATGTTCATGAGATGAGATATTTTTGGGAGGAAGTCTATAGAGTTTTGCTTTCTCCTTGTGTAGTCGATTGAAAATGGCGTGTCAAGACCTGGTCATATAAAATTAGTCTCTCTATGGAGTAGAGATTACGACACTAGCGGACTTTTATTGGGTTATCCATGGCATGTGTGGTAAGCAACTTCATATTTAAAATGACTGAAATCGAGTTATGATGCTTTGTGTGGTGATTACATAATAGAAATAGATGAAAAAACAAAATCCAAGAAAAAAGAATCACAAGCGCCCTCTTCTTTTTTGCGGGAAAAAACTTTCAATCTATTCATCTTCAATCATGATAGTACAACGAACACTAGAAATAATAAAAATTACATCCAGATCCGTAGACCATCTAGCGACGACTACAAGCACTGAAACGAGCCGAAGGCGCGCCGCTGTCATCGCCCATCCCTCGCCGGAGCCGGGAAAACCTTGTTGTAGTAGACAGTCGGGAAGTCGTTGTGCTAAGGCCCCATAGAACCAATGCACCAGAACAACAATCGCCGCAGATGAAAAGTGTAGATCAAAAGGATCCAACCTGAAGACGCGCGAACGACGAACAGATACGCCGGAGACACACCTCCACACGCCCACCAATGATGCTAGACGCATCACTGGAACAGGGGCTAGGCGGGGAGACCTTTATTCCATCTTCAGGGAACCTCCACCGTCTCGCCTTCCTGAGCAGGACACAAACCTAACAAAGCTCGAAAATAGATCTAAAAACAGAGCCTTCCCACCGGCAATGGGCGAGTTCTAGTCCACCTCCATGGTCCTAAGGCCACCAGAGACCGGATGGACCAGCGCCGGCGCCGGCAAGAGGCATAGTACCCTAGCTTTTTGGAGGCGACGACTGGCTAGGTCAAGAGGCCAAGACGTATATGGTTTGATCTAACTGCACGATGGGTGCCCTCTTTGTAAAGAGAGAAAAAAAGATATACTCCTAAGCTATGGTTTTAACTTCCTGTGGCTTTTCTTTTCAAAAGGTTGGGACCATTTATTAGACAACACAAACACTTAAAAACATCCTTGCATAAATTAAAATACATTGAAATTCTTGAGGGTCCCGAAGTCTTCTTTCTGCCGCACCAACCGACGGCGCGCCGTAAGCAAAATTCGCCGCCACCTCTAAGCCTCCATCTTAGTGAAGCAAACTTGTTTTAAATAGATGAGCTTGTGAAATTAATGGTTGGGAAGTCGTCCATGTGTACCATGAGACACTAGCCGCCGCAATATGCGTAGTAGATCGTCGCCCTATCGAAGAAAGCGACGAAAAGGGACCGTAGAACGCCTCAGTTCCGGCCAAATAGACTCGGGGACCACAAACCTCATGCGTTCACCGACAAGAATGTGTCTGGACAACCTTTGTTGACCGGAACTGGTGGAAGAGTACCAAGACGTACAACCACGTTGCCCGCTCCGTAGACTAAGACAAACTTGTAGAAGAAAAACGCAACATCTTCTACATGCCTCCAGGCGATACAAACAAGCATCATTGGAACGAGAAAGAGGTGGGGAGACTTTATTCCATGCCGATGACGACAACATCGTCTCAGCACCGGTGAATGGAGACCTACCTAATGTCAAGAGAAAAATACTACAACTCCCACCGGTAGATCGAGACTCCCCGCACACCCTCACTGACCGAGCCGGTGGAGGAGGAGGACGCCGGTGATCTACAAACGGAGAAGGATGATGGCAGGGGAGGAACCCTAGATCGCTTGGGGCTTGGCATGTGGCGATTTGGTTCATTAACTAGTGTGACTTCTTTGTGGTTTGGTTAGTTAAGATGAACTTAGTTTCATCCACTAGTGTGACTTCTATTTTATCATATGACATAATTGATTAATCTTGAAATAATACAACAAATGACTAAAATATCATTTATTAAAGAGACTTCAAATGTGAAGTTTCTTTTTGGCTTTCCGGAGCATATGCTCAATAAATTCAGAACAAATAGTAAACAATTAACAAGGTGCATGCCAATTTTTATATGAAAGGAGATATCGGTGCTTTATCAATGACAAAAGCAAAAATTTAAGTGTAACATTAGATGTATGATTTTTTTTTGCATTGGTCAAAATGCTAAAGCTTTGCACATAAAAATTTGCAGGTAGCATTGGGATGTGATATGAACACATTTTTTTCAACACCTGAAGACACATTTTTGGCATGGGAGCGTATACTGATTTGGATTTCTGACTTCAAATGGTATTTTAAAGATCATGCAGTAAATAACCTGAAGAAGAGATCCCCACTATCTAACCACAGTTCCTTCAATGATAAGGACATCTTTGATAGGTATTCCATAAGATCAATGTTCCTTCAACAACATAAGCTTTTATTGAAGCTTATGGTTGCATGAAGTTGATACAAACCGCATAACTACACAACATGAAGTTGATGAAGCCAGGAATTTACTTTTTGTTATTCACCGTAAAAAATAAGTGCAACAATTGATCAATTGTTGGTATCTATAATTAATAGGAGTATTATATAGCTATACTCGATTTTTAGGGTTAGGTGTTTGGTGCTCACGTAAACGCACATGAGTACCCTTCGGGTCGTCCAAATAACGGGTCGACAACCTTCCGTCTAGTCAAATAAACACCAAGTAAACTTGTCGACCACATATCAAAACTCTAATACTATTATGTTGGTATATAATTCACGCTCTTGTACCCAAATCACTCTGAATACTTGCATTCTTTTTAGCTGAATAATTGCATTCTTTGGCACACACAAAGCAAGAGGGGTCTCTTTAAAAGAACCGGATGGAAAGAACATCGTGGTGGTAGGAGCAAAACAACCATCGCCAGTTCGCCATCCGTCCGTCCGTAAAACCGCGAGGAAACGAGAAAAGGTCACAGCTTGCGACGCAACCTCCGACGGCGACGGCCGCCATTTGTTTACTCGCTCCTCCGCTCCGCCCCTTTTCCCCTTCCCCCTCCCCTATCCACCACCCTCCCTCCAGCCAGCCACCGCCGCACCAACTCCTCTCTCCTGTCCCCCTCGATTGGTTGCGCCACCAAACCGACCGCACCAAGCTGAGCCAAGCACGCCCGAGCAAAGCGGGGGGAGAGAGAGAGAGAGAGGACCGGGAGGAGCATCCCGACAGCCGCGCGCCGCCGGCCCGTCCGGCGTCCAGATCCCGCCCAGTTCGGAGGTACCCCCACCCGTCCAGTCCCCCCCTCCCCTCCCCTGTTCTGTTCTGGTTTGTTTGTAGCTTTGCGGCGGAAATCGTCTGCCCGACTTTTGGGGGCGGCGTTGGTGAAATTGTGCTACCGTGCTCGGATCGGGGGTTCCAGTTCGTGCTCCTGGTTCTGTACTTCTGCTGTCCTCGATTTTTGTTGGCGCTCTTGCTGTGCGGTGGAACCCGCGCTGGCTATCTGGATCAGAAATCGGCTCTTTCGGTACCGATCCTGTTTCTTGAAGTCTGTAGGTTAATGGTCGATTGTTGTGGGTGGGTGTTGGGGGGGGGGGGGGGATGTCTCGTCTCTGTGATCCTTTTTAGTTCCCTTGCAGATCTTGCTGTACTGAATTGCAGCTGCAGAAGTGGTTATAATTGCTGTACTGATCTCTACTTTCAGCCGAGCTAAGGCGATTCTTCAACTCGTTGTATTTGCAGGTACAATTTTTCTCCGCATGAGCAGAAGAGACAGCAGGAGAAGTGATTTTGGACTGAACTTCTGAGAAATTTAGGAAGGCATACATGCATAATGATGTTGGGATGGTGTCCAGCAGAAGGAATTCCACAGGGGCGTTCCACCGCGACGGCCCGGCCAAGGACTGGTCCCAGTTCGCGGACCCCTCGCCGTCTCCTAAACTGCTGTACTCGCAGTCCTATGTCGTCATGAGGGGGTTTCTGGCGTCGCTGGCCTCTTTGGACTTCGCCCTGTGGTCAAGCACGATGAAGTCCGCATGGCGATCGCCCGAGAGGTCGAAGTCGAAGGGGCCGGGCTGCAGGAGAGTTGCGTTCCGGCTGTTTGTTTGTTTCATGGTCGGCATCTTCATCGGGTTCACGCCCTTCTTCTCAGTCGATGTCTCTCAGAAGATAGTCTCGAGGCTTCCGTTCGACGATGGGGTGGATGATAAGGTTAAGGAGTTGGATGCAATCGTAGTGCAAAAAGAGGTTGAGGTGGTTGATGAGCCCGAGGTTGAGCAGCTGAGCCCTCCGGTTCCTGCAATGCTGGATGATGAGGTGGATTTCGTCCAAGCTGCGAAACCTGCTATTACTGATTTGGTCATCCCTGTGAGGAAGCTTCTGATAGTGGTGACAATCACTTCTGCTCGGCCACAGCAGGCGTATTACTTGAATCGTCTAGCTCATGTTCTGAAAGGTGTACCACCTCCTCTCTTATGGTTGGTGGTGGAATGGCCTGTTACTACCTTTGAAACAGCAGAAATCCTCAGGTCTTCTGGGGTTATGTACAGGCATATTGTCTGCAGGAAAAATCTTACCAGCGTACGGAAGATTGCTGTCTGTCAAAGGAACAATGCAATCTATCATATTAAAAAGCATCACCTTGATGGTATAGTGCACTTTGCTGACGAAGAGCGGTCATACATGGGTGATGTATTTGAAGAAATGCGGAAAATCAGGTGACATTTCTCTACCAAAACTTGATTGATGTACTTACTATTCTGTATAAATTTTGATTGAGATATTTTGTTGTATAAATAGCTCTATTGGTGACAAGTTGTAGATACTGGTTTCTTTGCTCATTTTAGTCTTACTATTCTGTATTATATTGGATGAATGAGTTGTTACATCTTCCTTGCTTATGACGTAAGTCAGTACTAGGTTGAGTGTTACATGATCCTTGTGCATGAAATCAGTGAGCAGAGACAGCACTGAGTAAATGCTTTCTTCTCAAGGAATCTATGGGCATCTATATAAATATGTAGTTTCTTCAGTTGGATGCCACTTGGATTTTGGTAACAGCCAGCGAAGCAAGTTTCGTAATCTCATAAACATGGCTAGGATTTCTGAACTAACTGGCTTTGTAAACCATGGCTAAAACTGAAAGGTGTCTATTTGTTTTTGCTACTAGAATTATGTGACTTGTGCACTGTAACTGGAAGCTCTTTCCGCTAGAAAAATTCACTTGTAAATTTCCCTTTCTTTTTGCAACAGTATTGGGATAAAATATTAACATGTAATTACGAGTTGCAATCATTATTTTACTTTTTACCTAGACCATCTAAAAAGTTGGCCATTAACTTTGATTTAGCTTAATTTTATGGACATATGAAGTATGTCCTATACTAGCGAGTACCAGTGGCACAAAAACATTCCCTACCGACATGATGCTCAATGAGTGACTCTCAACCAGCCCTGGGGAGGTTCTTAGTTTATATGGATTCTTTGTTCTTGGCAAACAATATTGATGATTCCAGATTCCAGCCAGCACCTTGCCAATTATTTCCAAACAGTTCTGTTCCTGAATTTGTCTTCACTGGCATAAGAATATTAC
Source organism: Aegilops longissima (assembly GCA_021605205.1). Taxonomy (NCBI): domain Eukaryota; kingdom Viridiplantae; phylum Streptophyta; class Magnoliopsida; order Poales; family Poaceae; genus Aegilops; species Aegilops longissima. The sequence continues at coordinate 633,763,987 of CM038676.1, forward strand.
AGGGTATTATTATCGATTGTTGCAGTTATCTTAGTGATGACTGATGATATTACCAAATTGGGCACTCAAACCTGAGAAGTTATGCAGCATGGTGGCAATTTTGCGAGAAAAAGTACTGATTGCAGATAGTCCTTTTATTATGAAAACAGACATATTATCTGTAGAATTCAAAGATAAATCCTGTGAAATAGGAATTTGGTTTAGGAGGTGAAACAATATCATGGACTTTGTTGCCTTAAAACTGCCTACCAGAGATTTCAGATCAAAGAAATTTGTAGTAATCTTTCTTTCTCTTATTAGTTTGTTCTTTTCTATGCAGGCGTGTTGGTGCATGGCCTGTAGCGAACCATGATGCAAGTAAGTACAGGGTGGTTGTAGAAGGGCCTACGTGTAAAGGAAACCGAATCACTGGATGGAACACAATTCCGAAGAAGGGTGCACCCCGTCGATTCCCAATTGGTTTCTCTGGGTTTGCTTTCAACAGTACAATGCTTTGGGATCCTCAAAGGTGGAACCGCCCAGCTATGGATTCTGTTATAGTCCACTCTGGTGGTAGAGGTGGTCTGCAGGTGAGTTTGTCCCTAACGCAAACTTCAGCACTATGTTTTAATGGAACTTCCTTTCTGCAAAATCCTACTTCAGCCTATTTGAATTTCTATCTGTAGATCTCCATGGAGCAAACTGCACAGTACCTATCAATTTTTTTTGGGTAACACTGTAATGTAGTAAAATATCATAAAAGATTCGTTAGGCAAATAAATGATAATTGCGATCAAGACAAAACCAGTATCTTAAGCAACTATAGCCACTAGTATGTCTTGAAGAAAATGCTGCATTATGGCTATTTTTGCGACCTGATATGAAGCCATACAACAGATATCTCATAAAAATTTACATGGATAACAGAAGTCATGTGACATAACATCAAATTATTTCCCTGACCTGACTATGTGTCATTGCAGGAGTCACGATTTGTCGAGAAGCTTGTTAAAAACGAGCGTCAAATAGAGGGGCTTCCAGACAACTGCAACCGAGTCATGGTCTGGAACTTTGCCCTGGAACCTCCCCAGCTCAACTACCCCGCCGGCTGGTCACTGTGGAACCACCTTGAAGTTGTCAAAGACCTGTAACATAGAGATCCCGCCACCGGAAGTCCTCTGCTCCTACAGGCCATTTCTCTCGGCAAGCCAGCCGGAAGGATGATAAACCTTGCGGCGGCGCAGAGGTTCTGAATCTCGACTTGGCGATGCCCGCTAGCGGCGCTGCTAACCGATTGCCCTCCTAAACAGCCCGCGCAACGGGACCCGCAAAGTCGTAGTGTCAGTCATACTAGTAGCAGTGCCAATCAGAACTGCCTGACCAACTTTTTTCCTATTTTTGTGTGCTCGCTGTATTCTTTTTGTGCCCTTCGTTTCCCATCCGTATTCGCCAGTGCATACTGCCATGTAGATTTTTTTCCCCACGGCCTTTTTCTGTGTTTATGATACGTTTACAGATGTAAAAACCTGCAGCCGTTGCAGCTGTTGAACAGTGAATGCAATACCACAGATTTGTAACTGTTGACCCAGCAATCTAGTCGCTTAGGCTGTAAGCTGTGCCAAATTCCTTTTGGTGTCTTTACCTGTAATTATACATTATTACGCTTACATGAAACCTGTAAGAATTTATTTGGATTGGTCGGCGAGGTCATAGCCGTCCAACCTTTATCATATTTTCTCCAAAAAAGAACCTTTATCATAAGAAGCCATTAACCAAACATGCCTGTGCAAATGATGAGCAAACATAGCATGTGATTCGAACATTACTGGCTTTGTTGCAGGAATTTGTGATCTAGTACCTCTTTGGTGCATGCGGTCCTGTAAATATTGTGGTTCCTTGACGGCTCCTGTGACGACGTTCTTCCCCCCTTTTTATCGTAAAATTTTGCGGCCCTATTTGGAAATGGTGCGAGAAATCCAGTACTCGTGATACCGAGGTTCATACACATGGACCTAGCCCATCAAGTCTATAAGTACATATAGAGTCCTAAGTGAGTGTTGACGTCCAAGTCGATATGTCCGAGTGGTTAAGGAGACAGACTCGAAATCTGTTGGGCTTTGCCTGCGCAGGTTCGAATCCTGCTGTCGACGATTTTTTTTCCTTTTTTTCTTTGCAGTGTCATTTGTTGTCAACTGCCCCTTTGTTAGAGACTTTGAAGATTTTGTTGTAAGTATTTTTTTTTCGGGGACTGTAAGATTTTGTTTATGCAATCTACTTGTCGCAAAAATGAATGTATCTAGACGTATTTTAGTTCTAGATACATCCATTTTCAAGACAAGTAATTTCAAACGGAGGGAGTAAATATGTTCATGCCTAACGAATTCCAATAAGATGTCCAAATACAGAGTCTTGTAATGAAAAGTGTGTCGTCAATCCTGCTGCTGGCTATTCAACCTTTTTTTTTTTTGCCTTATGCTTCTTTGTGGATCTTGTCATATGCCACTGTAAGATTTTGTTGATGCAACCTTTGTAACTGTGTTCATGAAATGGAGGGCATGTTGTGGAGGGCATGTTGCGTCAGTTAATCTGCTGTGCTGAAACTGGAGTAAGATATAGACCATGGGCTTCCTGAGATTTGGCTACTAATGCCCCTCAGGCCTCAACTATCTAGGTTGCACGTTTGGACATCATAGTGGAGACTTGCCTCAAAGGTAGGTATTGCAGCTGCTTCCCGAATTTATTGGGATGGGCAGCAGCTGAAGCTGAAGCTCTCATTTAGGAGAGGTTTCACTGACAGGCTCATGGAGCTATGGTTTCAGGCAGTGGACATTGCCTCTCCTGTGTCTTAACCGAGGAATAGCGTAGTTTGGAAGCTGGATAACTCTGGGGCCTATACTTCACAATCTTTATACGCTGGCATCAACTTTAGGGGTTCGGGATTTATCCGTTTTTTTTAAAAATGGAGGAGGGCCATCTGCCTCTGCATCTGGATGATGCATGCATCCATTATTAATTATTCACACAAGACCTTATAAAGTCATAAAACAGAAGACTAAAGCCACCATCTAGGCATCTGTCGCTACTCCTATCCAGTTGATGAAGGGATGCTGATAGTCTGGGCCTAATACCAAACAGACCTCGCAGCCAAATCTAAACATCTAAGACCAGACGTCCCGCCGGGTATGGGACACCTACCAGTCCGGCGCTCCTCAACCAGGACGCCCGCCGGGTATGAGGCCGCCGCAGCCGCCTGCCACCAATCCATCTTCAGAATTGTACTGTTGCATCTACCGTGCCAGGTCTCTCTGCCATCGACGTCACCACGACGCTAGACAGCGTCATCCTCCTGCGCGAGTCCATCCTCGCACATCGGACGCCGAATATGCACTGCACCACGCCGTCGAGATCCGTTGCCATCAGTGTGTAGGATGTAGCACCGCTCCACCAAAGATGTGGTCCACTGGTCCCTCGAGCCCGTGCACACCTCGAAGAACGACGCCCCCAAGGGGGAAACGGCATAAGAACGCCGCCGTCTTCCGATATACCGATATAGGGTTTCCCCCGGAGGTAGCAGACAATGGCCTTGAACTTCTCCTCGGCGGTGCCTTTAAGAAGGGAATGTTTTTTTTGAATTTTCACCGGGCCGGGGGAGGATCCCCACCGAATATATTGATCACTGTGGGCTAAACTCCTAGATAGGTACAAACACCAACTTTACATGAGGGGCGAGGATAGCATCACGTAGGCAATGCCGAGAACGCACGCACCCATCCTTCTACGTGCGATTGACGAGCTTCAGACAGCCGATCACGCCAGAGGACCGCGTCCTCCCTACAGCAGCAAAGCAGGCGAGCAAGGGACGGCGTCATGCGTTGAAAAACAACCGCGTTCCGGTGTTTCCAAAGCTGCCAGCAGCACAGCATGGCGAACTCGACCTTCGACTCAACACTTGCCGCCACCGCAGCAGCAAGGATGCCGAGCTTGCAGACCGTAGCACCATCGACCACGACCCGGACCTGCCTCCAGAACGCCACCGCGAACGGGCAGGAGAAGAGCATGTGGTCAGCAGTTTCAGAGCAGCAGAGCGAGTGGACAGCCGGCATCTTCAGCATCAACAATGTTCTTTCAAGCAGGACATCCCTCGTGGACGCGTCGCTGCACCAGCAGCCAGCAGAAAACATCACCCGCGAGGCGCGCAAGGCCCTCCCAGATCATGGAGGCAAAGCCCGCAGTCACCCCGCCAAACCGCAGCAGCCTGTACGCGGATCTGGACGACAGGGCGCCTTTGGGGGCGGCGGCATGCAGAAGTCACCTCTCATCCCCCCCGTCCCTTGCAGGCAGCGCGGCCAGGAGCGCCGCAACCACCGCGAGCTCGCGCTCACCCACCCTTGTCAGCCGAGGCACCAGGCAGCGGGCGAGCCCGCATGCACGCACCTGCCCGACCGTCGCCTCCGCACCCAGAGCGTGGGAGAAGAGGGCCGGGTACGCCACCGCGACAGCCCCGCAAGGCAGCCAACGATCCCACCAGAAGGAGCATGTGTTCCCGTCCCCGACGTCGGCAACGGAGATGGCGCGGTAGAGAGGGAGCAACTTCACGACCGCGGCCCGGTGCTCACCAAGGGCCAGTTCGCCGCGAGCAAGGAGGGAGCGTCCACCAGCCCCGCCCCAAATCCAGGCTGCTCACCGAGAGCCGGGGGTCGTGTGAAGGCGATGCAGCATCTTGAGCAGCAGACACAAGTTTTGAGTTGCCAGGTCGCGGATTCCCAGCCCGCCTTCGCTCTTCGCCCGGCAAACGCGCTCCCAAGCAACAAGGCATTGGGCGCCCGATGCTCGTTCGACGACGTTCCATAGGAAGGCGCGACGCAGCCCGTCCAACGCACGCACCACGGCAGGCGGCAGCAGCAACGCAGCCATTGCATATGTAGGGAGCGCGTCCAGGACGGCGTCAATGAGCACCAGACGCCCCGCGGGGGAGAGAAGGCGAGCCGCCCAGCCGGCGAGATATCTTTCCACCTTCGCAATCAGCGGAAGGAAATCCGCGAATCACAGCTTCTCCCATGAGAGAGGGAGGCCGAGGTACGTCTGCGAGAACGACCCCGTGGCGCAGCCCAGAGCGGCCACCACGCGGGCCAGAGCCTCCTCCTCCACATGCACCGGCACCAGGGTGCTTTTGGTGAAGTTGATGATCAGCCCCGTGGCGGCGGCGAACTGGTCGAGAATTTGCCGGAGACGGACCGCGCCGTCCTCGTCTACCCGCGCGATGATCAGCGTGTCATCGGCGTACTGCAGCACCACCGCAGGCACGCCCGGAAGGAGAGGGTGGCGAAGCACATCATCCTGGTGGATCAGCCGTTGGATCATGTCCGCAACGATGAGGAAGAGGTAGGGGGAGATGGGGTCCCCCTGCCTGAGGCCGCAGCGCACCCGGAACCATCGCCCTGGCACCCCGTTCAACAAGACCGCCGAGCTCGAGGAGTGGAAGAGGGCATCCATCCAGTCGCACCAGAGCGACGGGAACCCCCTGGCCGCCATCACAGCGCGCAAGCTCGCCCGAAATGTCGCAATAGCGCCGCCACCGCCGGCTTTAGCAGTAAGCCGAAAGCAAGTTTTCACCCGGATATGTTCGAAGGACCTCCATCAAGCATCTCGTGCATGGATCGCTGCCATCTTTGCCGGGGACTGAACGATGGATCCAGGCCACCAAGTCGTGCAGCAGATCAAGTCCTGCATGCAAGACGGTCGGAGATACATGCAGCTGCCGGTGGTGGAGCCGTGCGGCAGATCAAGGTGCTGCTCGCATGGCCGCATGAGATACGTGTAGCCGCCGGCCATCGAGCCATGCAGCAAATCTCATGCAAGGCCGCCGGAGATACATGCAACCGCCGGTCGCGGAGTTGTACCACAGATCAAGTGCTGCATACAAGGTGCCGGAGATCCATGCAGCCATCGGCCGCCGAGCCGTCCAACAGATCGAAGAACCGTCGGGATAGGAAAATGCTCCCGATGGATAAGCAGAGCGCCCGCCGCCATCGTCCTAGGCATCCGCGCAGGCTTTTCTGGCGGTTAGCCTCCGATGGCGGCGAGACGGGATGGCAGACCGCGGACCAAGAGGTGGCGGCGCGAGATCCCCCGAGTCACCAGTGCGGGCGACGCGGCTAAAATTGGGGAGAATTTCACTTCCCCGGCCTCTGAAACAACTAGGGATGCTTGAAGTATGAGTACTAGGATTTTTAATCTCGGTTACACACCGAGCCTAGTCCTTAATAAATGCGTGAGTACCAGGAAAGCCTGGTCCTCAAGAATAAATAGGAACCTAAACTCGTCTCCGTGAAGATTTGAACTCAGGTGTTGTGTTTGTACATCCACTCCCCTAATTAGTTGAGCTAGGCTCACTTCCCACCCTGTTTTTTGTTTATTATTATTCCTGCTGTTTGGCAATTACAAGCCCCTCCTTAGGATGCATGTTTTTCTTTGGTTTGGTTATTACTTGCCCATAACAAAACTGCTGACACGTGATGACCTTTTAATACGACAACACATACCTAATCACAGCTGCCCGTTATGTTCTGAAACTGAAAGCAGATAACACTTGCTCTTTTCCCGTGGCATTGCTCGCCTTTATTGGAACTAGAAACCTCGCACGCCATATGGTCAGCCTAGCGAACATGTTCGCTGTCGAATCCCGTTCTCGTGTGAACAACTGCCGCATCTCTCTCTACAATGCACAGAAAGGCTCTCTGAGCGCCTCTACATACTTTGCGCAGATGAGAGCGCTCTCGGATGAGCTAGCTGCCGCCGGGAGTCCCATGACTGAAGGATATCTTCTTTCTTTCATCATTGCAGGGCTTGACATGGATTACCAACCCTTGATCTCGGCACTGGACGTGCGCACTGCACCCCTCTCAGTGGATGATCTCTTTGGCATGGTCACAAATTTCGATCAACGCATTGAGATGTTCCACGGGACAGGGGCAGGTGCTTTCAAGTCCTCGGCTAATGTTGCATCCCGAGGCTGCGACAACAACAACAACTCCAGCCGCTACCGCAACCCCAACAGGAGTGGTGGTGGTGGATGATCTCGCGATGGTGGCGGCGACCACTACCAGAACGGCGGCGGCAACAACAGCGGCAACGGCCACTACAACAACCCCAACACCGGTGGTGGCAGTGGCGGCTACAACAACTACAACGGCAACAGCGGTGGTGGCGGCGGCCACTACCAGGAAGCCGGCGGCAGTGGTGGTGGCGGCCACTACCAGAACGACGGCAACAACAATAGAACTCCCTACTACAACAACAACAGGGGGCGTTCCTTCCAAGGGTATGAGGAGTATGAAAATAAGTGTCAAATTTGCAAGAACAATAACTATATCGCCAAAGATTGTGATTGGCACTATGCCGAGAACAACCCGAGAAAGAAAGTTGCAGCAATTGCAGATACGTCATACGGAGTTGACACAAACTGGTACGTTGACTCCGGAGCCACCAACCACATCACCAACAAGCTCGAGAAGGTGACGATGAGCGAGAAATATCATGTCCATGATCAAGTTCACGATGCCAATGGTGAAGGTATGGAGATTGATCGTATTGGTCATGCAATTGTCAAAACCCCTAGTCGTAATATACATCTTAGAAATATCTTGCATGTTCCTGAAACAGCCAAAAATCTACTTTCCGTCCATCATATTGCCATTGACAATAATGTTTCTAGAATTTCACCCATATTTCTTTTTGATTCGAGATGAAGTCACGAGGAATATTCTCTACAGAGGTAGATGCGTGCATGTGCTCTATCCATTGATTCCCCAGTTTAGAAGCTTCAGTAAACAAGTTTTTGATGTTGTCACTTCAGAGTGGTGGCATGCAAGATTAGGACATCCATCTTTTGTTATTGTTTAACAAGTGCTTAGAAATAATCAGCTCCTATGTGTTGGTGAGCGTAGTCTTGAAACTATATGTGATTCTTATCAAAAAGCAAAATCTCATCAATTGCCATATCCAATATCTACTAGTGTTTCTACTAGACCTTTGCAACTTGTTTTTTCTGATGTTTGAGGTCCTGCCCCTATGTCTGTTGGACGCCATACTTACTATGTTAGCTTCATAGATGATTTTAGTAAGTATACTTGGATTTATCTTCTTAAAAAACACTATGATGTTTTCCAAGTTTTCCAACACTTTCAAGCACTTGTTGAACGTCAATTCGATAGCAAAATTCTTGCAGTCCAATCTGATTGGGACAGTGAGTATGAGAAACTAGATTTGTTTTTTCAAACCTTTGGTATTTCTCATCATGTGTCATGTCCCCATGCGCATCAGCAGAATGGCTCAGCTGAGTGCAAACATATGCACATAGTTGAGGTAGGCCTAGCCCTCCTTGCTGGCGCTTCCATACCTCTCAAATTTTGGGATGAGGCCTTTCTTACCGCATTCCATCTCATTAACATGCTTCCTAGTCGTGTTCTACAAAATGATACACCCATGCATAGACTGCTCAATACTCGACCAGATTATCACTCTCTTCGCGTGTTTGGATGTGCTTGTTGGCCCAACTTGCGTCCCTACAACAACCGCAAACTTATGTTCCGTTCCAAACAGTGCGTTTTTCTTGGCTATAGTGCTAAGCACAAGGGCATTAAATGCTTAGATGTTCCTACTAGTCGAGTATATATCTCTCGTGATGTCGTCTTTGATGAAATCGTCTTTCCTTTCGCTCATTTACACCCTAATGCCGGTTCCTTGCTTCGCAAAGAAATCCTCCTTTTACCCTCTCATTTGACCGGTTTTCAGCATAGGGATGACAATTGTACTGATCATATGACTAATGCTTCTAACCCTTAAAAAGAGGATTGTGGTGATGCAGGGTCATATCAGGAGGCAGTAGAAAAAAAAGAGGACAAACGGTGAAGAAAACAGTCCAAACGGCCTCAATTTCATGTGTCCGCTACGTGCCAACCCTGCAGCCGGATCCTCCTCGGGATCGGCAACTGCAGATCTGACAGCATCCGCCCCGGGATCGATGCAGCGGCCGAAGGCGCCACTCTTTCCATCTGCGCACACGTCGCCTTGCAGGGACAGGTGAACCGACCGGTTCGGCGCGACCCCGCGTGTGGCAATTTTTCGTGTTTTGACCCTTTTTTGAGACCTATTCGAGATCGGACCCTAGTTTGAAATTTTTTCGAGATTTGACCCTTTTGCTACCGCCAGGGTCCATGGCGGTAGGGTATAACAACCTACCGCCAGTCTATTTGGCGGTAGCCTGTACACCCCTACCGCCAAGGTGCTCGGCTGTAGGCATGAGCACACACTGTGTTCAATACTTAGGAGGATTTTGGGGTAGGGCATGCAATCCTACCGCCAGGGACCTTGGCGGTAGGCTGTTATACCCTAGCGCCATGGACCCTGGCGATAGCAAAGGGGTCAGATGTCGATTTTTTTCAAACTAGGGTCAAATCTCAAATAGGTTTCAGAAAAGGGTCAAAACACGAAATTTAGCCCCGCGTGTCTATGCGAGGCGCGCCAGCCACCAATCACGTGCGGGTGCAGATCCTCATGTGGATGCGGAGGCGTGTGCGCCGGGTTCAGCAGCCAGAGAGCCAAGATCTTCTGTGCCGTCCGCCTCCACGTCACGCCATGGCCTGGCGACAGAAGATCCAACATCTGCCACCAACAGCGAATCTGCTCCGGGATCGCCGAGAACTCCTGTAGCAGACCAGTCTTCAGGATCGTTTGTGACAGTTTCTGATGTAGTGGTGCAGCAAGTTCAAACCCCGCCGCATACAAGGTTAAGAGCGGGTGTAATTCAACCTGTTAATTATAAAGTTAGGTTTTGTTTAACCTGCTCCACAGGAGAACCTAGTACGTTTCAGGAAGCATGGAAAGATGCAAGGTGGAGAAAAGCTATGGAAGAAGAATTCCAAGCACTTCAGAAAAATAAAACCTGGCATCTAGTTCCTTCAAAAGAGTGATTGACAAAAAACTACCACTTTAGGGGTTTGCGTCCCACAGAACTACCACTTTAAAAACAGTGACCGAAAACTACCAAAATTTTCTAATTTTGTGACTAAAAACTACCACTTTCAGATAATGGCCGGTTTAGACGATTTAAACGTGTTTATGACAGGCAGGGCCCATCTGTCAGCGTCAACCTCCTCCCGTGGCATTTTCCCAAACACCTCGTGTGCACCTGCGCGCCACCTCCGCCGCCGTCCACCAGGCTCAGCAGGGAGGGCTCGGCGTCGCGCCCCTGCGCAACAGCTGAACCCGCCCCCGTCACCTCCTGCTGCTGGCCACTACGGCTGCTGCTTTGCTGCCCCCGCCTCGGCCTGCTGCTGCGCTCGCCTCGCATGCCTATGCTGACGCCGCGCGCCCCACCAACCTCGCAGCTCTCTCGCCACCGCGCCTCATTGTTGGCCGCCAGCCCCCCTACTCCCTTGCCGATCGTCTTCTTTGCATCGCAGCCACCCTGGGCGCCACCACGCATGCCTACCGGGCGATCGGTCCCACTGCCGAGCCGCGTTGTCGCCGTCCGTGCCGCTCCGCTTGCGATGTTTTCTCTTTGCCGCTCCGCTCGCCTGCCAGCTAGCCACCGCCCGCCACCGGCGCTTCGCCGCCGTCGCCTGGGCCTCCAAGGTTCCCGCCCACAGTAACAACGCCTGGTTCGGGTGAGGCCGACGCAGCCGCCCCTGCCGGAGGCCGGCGTGAGGGAACGCGCCTGACCTCGAGCCCTTCCCAACGTAGCCGCCGCCGCCAGGTTCCCACCGACGAGCTTCCACGCGCCGGGGCTTGTCGTCCGCCTCTCCTGTGAAGTTGACTTTGACGCCACGTCAGCGCTAACAGATGGCCCCGCCTGTCATAAACATGTTGGTCATTATCTGAAAGTTGTAGTTTTTAGTCAGAAAATTAGAAAATTTTGGTAGTTTTCGGTCACTTTTTTTTAAAGTGGTAGTTCTGTGGGACGCAAACCCCTAAAGTGGTAGTTTTTTGTCAATCACTCTCCTTCAGAACAAGGTAAAATTTTGATTGATTGCAAATGGGTATTCAGAATAAAGAAAAAGCTAGATGGTACTGTAGACAGATATAAGGCTAGACTTGTTGCAAAGGGATTCAAACAGAGATATGACATAGACTATGAAGATATGTTCAGTCCCGTTGTTAAAGCCGCCAGTATACGTCTTGTTTTGTCCATTGCTGTATCCAGAGGGTGGTGCCTTAGACAGCTAGATGTGCAGAATGCATTCCTTCATGGTGTCCTGGAAGAGGAAGTTTACATAAAACAACCTCCTGGTTTTGAGGACAAAAGCAAACCTTTTCACATATGCAGGCTAGATAAGTCTCTTTATGGACTGAAATAGGCTCCTAGGGCATGGTATTCTCGGTTGAGTTCAAAGTTACAATCGCTTGGTTTTGTTCCTTCAAAGTCTGACACATCCTTGTTTATTTACAATAAGTCACATACTTCTATTTTTGTGCTTATTTATGTTGATGACATTATTGTTACAAGCTCATCAAATTAAGTAGTGACAATCTTGTTGAAGGATTTAAATTCAGAGTTTGCTCTTAAGGACTTATGAGATTTGCACTTCTTTCTTGGCGTAGAAATTAAGAGAAACAAGGAAGGTGGTCTTCATCTGTCACAGGAAAAATATGCAACTGATCTTTTGAGCAGAGCTGGCTTGCATGGTTGTAAATCATCATCAACTCCATTATCTAGCACAGAAAAGTTGTCTCTTGCAGAAGGAGAACTCCTGGATCAGGAGAATGGCACCAGGTACAGAAGTTTGGTTGATGCACTTCAGTATTTGACCTTGAGTAGACTTGATATTTCTTTTGCTGTGAACAAAGGTTGTTAATTTCTTCATGCACCTACAACATCACATTGGACAACTGCCAAACGCATACTGAGATATGTGAAGGGTACACTAGGGCTTGGTTTGACTTTTTGCAAGTCACCGTCCACACTGGTTAGTGCTTTCTCTGACTCTGATTGGGCAGGCTGTTTGGATGATAGAAGGTCTACAGGAGGATTTGCCATATTCCATGGAACCAATTTAATTTCATGGTGTGCAAGGAAACAAGCTACAATGTCAAGATCAAGTACTGAAGCAGAGTATAAAGCATTGGCAAATGCAACAGCAGAAATTATTGGGTACACCTTCTATCACAGATCCAAAGGCAAGATCTTTGTTGCTAAGAATGGATCCTTTCTAGAGAAGGAGTTTCTCTCAAAAGAAGTGAGTGGGAGGAAAGTAGAACTTGATGAGGTAATTGTACCTTCTCCCGAATTGGAAAATAGTTCATCGCAGAAATCAGTTCCAGTGATGCCTAGACCAATTAGTAAGGAAGATTAATGATGATGATCATGAAACTTCAGATCAAGTTACTACCGAACCTCGTAGGTCAACCCGGATACGGTCCGCACCAGAGTGGTACAGTAATCCTGTTCTGGAAGTCATGTTACTAGACCATGACGAACCTGCGAACTATGAGGAAGCGATGATGAGCCCAGATTCCGCGAAATGGTTTGAGGCCATGAAATCTGAGATGGGATCCATGTATAAGAACAAAGTATGGACTTTGATTGACTTGCCCGATGACCGGTGAGTCATTGAGAATAAATGGATCTTCAAGAGGAAGACGGACGCTGATAATTGTGTTACTATCTACAAAGCTCGAATTGTCGCAAAATGTTTTCGACAAGTTCAAGGTGTCGACTACTATGAGATTTTCTCACTTGTACCGATGCTTAAAAGTCTGTCTGAATCATCTTAGCAGTTGTCGCATTTTATGAAATCTGGCAAATGGATGTCAAAACTGTATTCCTTAATGGATTTCTTAAAGAAGAGTTGTATATGATACAACCAGAAGGTTTTGTCGATCCTAAAGGTGCTAACAAAATGTGCAAGCTCCAGCGATCCATCTATGGACTGGTGCAAGCATCTCGGAGTTGAAATATATGCTTTGATGAGTTGATCAAAGCATATAGTTTTATATAGACTTGCGGTGAAGCCTGTATTTACAAGAAAGTGAGTGGCAGCACTACAACATTTCTGATAAGTATATGTGAATGACATATTGTTGATCGGAAATAATGTAGAATTTTCTGGAAAGCATAAAGGACTATTTGAAAGGAGTTTTTCAAATAAAGACCTCAGTGAAGCTGCTTACATATTGAGCATCAAGATCTATAGAGATATATCAAGACGCTTGATAAGTTTTTTCAATGAGTACATACCTTAAAAGTAGTTCAAAATGGAACAGTCAAAGAAAGAGTTCTTGCCTATGTTACAAGGTGTAAAATTGAGTAAGACTCAAAGCCCGACCACGGCAGAAGATAGAAAGGGAATGAAAGTCATTCCCTATGCCTCAGCCATAGGTTCTATAAAGTATGCCATGATGTGTACCAGATCTATTGTATACCCTACACTGAGTTTGACAAGGGAGTATAATAGTGATCTAGGAGTAGATCACTGAACAGCGGTCAAAATTATCCTTAGTGGAATAAGGATATGTTTCTCGATTATGGAGGTGACAAAAGGTTCATCGTAAAGAGTTACGTCGATGCAAGTTTTGACACTGATCCAGATGACTCTAAGTCTTAATCTGGATACATATTGAAAGTGGGAGCAATTAGCTAGAGTAGGTTCGTGCAGAGCATTGTTGACATAGAAATTTGCAAAATACATACGGATCTGAATGTGGCAGACCCGTTGAATAAACTTCTCTCACAAGCAAAACATGATCACACCTTAGTACTATTTGGGTGTTAATCACATAGCGATGTGAACTAGATTATTGACTCTAGTAAACCCTTTGGGTGTTGGTCACATGATGATGTGAACTATGGGTGTTAATCACATGGTGATGTGAACTATTGGTGTTAAATCACATGGCGATGTGAACTAGATTACTGACTCTAATGCAAGTGGGAGACTGAAGGAAATATGCCCTAGAGGCAATAATAAAGTTATTATTTATTTCCTTATTTCATGATAAATTTTTATTATTCATGCTAGAATTTTATTAACCGGAAACACAATACATGTGTGAATACATAGACAAAACAAAGTGTTACTAGTATGCCTCTACTTGACTAGCTCGTAGATCAAAGATGGTTAAGTTTCCTAGCCATAGACATGAGTTGTCATTTGATAAACGGGATCACATCATTAGGAGAATGATGTGATTGACTTGACCCATTCCGTTAGCTTAGCACTTGATCGTTTTAGTTTACTGCTATTGCTTTCTTCATGACTTATACATGTTCCTATAACTATGAGATTATGCAACTCCCGATTACCGGAGGAACACTTTGCGTGCTACCAAACATCACAACATAACTGGGTGATTATCAAGGTGCTCTACAGGTGTCTCCGATGGTACTTGTTGAGTTGGCATAGATCGATATTAGGATTTGTCACTCCGATTGTCGGAGAGGTATCTCTGGGCCCTCTCGGTAATGCACATCACTATAAGCCTTGCAAGCAATGTGACTGATGAGTTAGTTGCGGGATGATGTATTACGGAACGAGTAAAGAGACTTGCCGGTAACAAGATTGAGCTAGGTATTGAGAACCGACGATCGAATCTCGGGCAAGTAACATACCGATGACAAAGGGAATAACGTATGTTGTTATGCGGTTTGATCGATAAAGATCTTTGTAGAAAATGTAGGAGCCAATATGAGAATCCAGGTTCCGCTATTGGTTATTGACCGGAGACGTATCTCGTTCATGTCTACATAGTTCTCGAACCCGTAGGGTTCGCACGCTTAACGTTCGGTGACGATTTGTATTATGAGTTTATGTGTTTTGATGTACCGAAGGTAGTTCGGAGTCACGGATGAGATCAGGGACATGACGAGGAGTCTCGAAATGGTCGAGACGTAAAGATCGATATATTGGACGACTATATTCGGACATCGGAAAGGTTCCGAGTGATTCGTGTATTTTTTGGAGTACCAAAAAGTTACGGGAATTCGTATTGGGCCTTAATGGGCCATACGGGAAAGGAGAGAAAGGCCCCAAAGGGTGGCCGCACCCCTCCCCATGGACTGGTCCGAATTGGACTAGGGAGGCGCCCCTTCCTTCCTTCTCCTTCTCCCTTCCCTTTTTCCTATTCCATGTGGGAGGTGGAATCCTACTAGGACTAGGGAGTCCTAGTAGGACTCCTCACTTGGGCGCGCCCTATGAGGGCCGGCCTCCTCCTCCCTCCATCCTTTATATACGCGGCCAGGGGGCACCCCATAAACACAACAATTGATCATTGATCTTTTAGCCGTGTGCGGTGCCCCCCTCCACCATAATCCACCTCGGTCATATCGTAGCGGTGCTTAGGCGAAGCCCTACGTCGGTAGCATCATCATCAGCGTCATCACGACGTCGTGCTGATGGAACTCTCCCTCGAAGCTCTGCTGGATCGGAGTTCGTGGGACGTCATCAAGCTGAACGTGTGCTGAACTCGGAGGTGCCGTGCGTTCGGTACTTGGATCGGCCGGATCATGAAGACGTTCCCCAACAGTGGCATCTGAGCCAGGTTTATGCGTAGATGTTATATGCACGAGTAGAACACAAGTGAGTTGTGGGCGATACATGTCATACTGCTTACCAGCATGTCATACTTTGGTTCGGCGGTATTGTTGGATGAAGCGGCCCGGCCCGACATTACGCATACGCTTACGCGAGACTGGTTCTATCGACGTGCTTTGCACACAGGTGGCTGGCGGGTGTCCGTTTCTCCAACTTTAGTTGAACCGAGTGTGGCTACGCCCGGTCCTTGAGAAGGTTAAAACAACACTAACTTGACGAACTATCGTTGTGGTTTTGATGCGTAGGTAAGAACGGTTCTTGCTCAGCCCATAGCAGCCACATAAAACTTGCAACAACAAAGTAGAAGACGTCTAACTTGTTTTTGCAGGGCATGTTGTGATGTGATATGGTCAAGACGTGATGATATATACATTGTTGTATGAGATGATCATGTTTTGTTAAAGTTATCGGCAACTGGCAGGAGCCTTATTGTTGTCTCTTTATTGCATAAGATGCAAGTGCCATGTAATTGCTTTACTTTATCGCTATGCGATAGCAATAGTTGCAAAAGCAATAGATGGTGAGACGACCATGTGACAACACATTGATAAAAGATCAAGATGATGGAGATCATGGTGTCATGCCGGTAACAATGGTGATCATGATAGTACTTTGGAGATGGAGATCAAAAGCACAAGATGATGATGGCCATATCATGTCACATATTTTGATTGCATGTGATGTTTATCTTTTATACATCTTATTTTGCTTAGTTCGGCGGTAGATTTATAAGATGATCCCTTACTAAAATTTCAAGGTATAAGTGTTGTCCCTGAGTATGCACCGTTGCGACAGTTCTTCGTGCCGAGACACCACGTGATGATCGGGTGTGATAAGCTCTACGTTCAAATACAACGGGTGCAAGATAGTTTTGCACACGCGGAATACTCAGGTTAAACTTGATGAGCCTAGCATATGCAGATATGGCCTCGGAACACTGGAGACCGAAAGGTCGAGCGTGAATCATATAGTAGATATGATCAACATAGTGATGTTCACCATTGAAAACTACTCCATCTCACGTGATGATCGGACATGGTTTAGTTGATTTGGATCACGTGATCACTTAGATGATTAGAGGGGTGTCTATCTAAGTGGGAGTTCTTTAGTAATATGATTAATTGAACTTTAATTTATCATGAACTTAGTCCTGATAGTATTTTGCAAATAATGTTGTAGATCAATAGCTCGCGTTGTTGCTTCCCTATGTTTTATATGTGTTCCTAGAGAAAACTAAGTTGAAAGATGATAGTAGAAATGATGCGGACTGGGTCCATGATCTGAGGTTTATCCTCATTGCTGCACAGAAGAATTACGTCCTTAATGCACCGCTAGGTGACAGACATATTGCAGGAGCAGATGCAGACGTTATATTTTTTTGAATTTTTTATTAATTTATAATGCCCTCTAGACTGACTGGTCAAAACATCGGTCTATACCTCAGGGGGGCATTGTAAATAATTCTTTTTCCAAATTTTATTTCATAGCCATGATTGGCACATGTGGGTCACCATGTTCAAGAAAGTTCGTGTGATTTGGAGGTGGTGGGAAAAATCACATTTTTTCAAAAACTGGCTTAAGTTAGACCAAATGGCCCCTCCGGAATGCGGTCATTTTTTCGACCACCTCCAAATGACCTCAACTTTTGCACACATGATCTATTGCACAAACAAAGGTCGGTTCCAAAGGTTTTATATTTTTTTGAATTTTTTATTAATTTATAATGCCCTCTAGACTGACTGGTCAAAACATCGGTCTATACCTCAGGGGGGCATTGTAAAAAATTCTTTTTCCAAATTTTCTTTCATAGCCATGATTGGCACATGTGGGTCACCATGTTCAAGAAAGTTTGTGTGATTTGGAGGTGGTGGGAAAAATCACATTTTTTCAAGAACATTTGGGTCACAATTTTTGAATTTTATGAAATGAAGGAATATGTGCTCAGTTATTGGAATATTTGATCATATGGTGGAGTATTTGCTATTTTTGCTTACTCAAATGAAGGAAAGATGTCATATGTGTCGACGAACAATTTCCACTTACTGCACTAAGAAACATTAATTTACTTAACCCAAAGTTTTACATTTGGTCAATTTTGCTTATGGGCAGAGCATGTTGCACATGGCCACAGCCTGGGAATTTATTGCACCATTGCCACAGCATGTTCCACATGGCCGCAGCATGGGAAGTGTTTGCAGCATGCCTGATCAGTGAAGCAACACTGATGCGGCATGTCTGATCATTGCAGCAACTACATTGAAGCAAATCATACATCTAAGGAACCATAATGGCAAATTTAAGGGACACAAATATAGATAGAAATATATACTACTGCCATAGATAGCAGCATCCACACAGCACACTTGCTGATGCAGACCACTACCATATTAGATATGTTTCGACCGCACATCATAGTACTGCACTTAGATAAAGTTCATACTAAATTACCACCACAAGTTTCCACCATCAGAATACCACACAAAGTTCACCAAAAGGACTGAGCCTTCCTACATCATACGACAACGAGGGTCTAGGGCAACTACACGTCGTGGTTTCAGGACCTTGTGGAGGGCGAATGCTGAGCCCTGATCTTGTAGTCATGATCGGTGATGGTTGTAGCCCGACAATGCTCCATCGGATGCTCCAAGAACCCAGACACTGGCTTGGCCCTGCTGCAGAGGGGCACCGGTACTTGTCGACCTCCGGTTGTAGTACCTAGCAGCTCCTTGGGCCCTGATCTTCAGCACCTCCTTCTCTTCAAAGGACTCGACATTCCCCTCGACCACATCATCTCCAGATTCATACTGCACACATTAATGACTGACATTAATACATTATGCATTCAAATACTATAAACATCCAACACTAAGTCAATGCACAAATAACATTTCAGCTAGGCCTTACCTCGTACGGCTCATCCTCATCACTGTCATAAGGGTAGTAGCCAGATGAGTCCCACTTCCTCTTCTGGCCAACAAGATCCTCCTTCTGCTATATTGTCAACCAAGCAAGTCATTTACAAGGAATATAATTGCACTTCAAATAATGTCATGCCAAACAAGTTGATTTTGCATAATGATGGAAAGCTCCTAACTATATTTCATACACTATATATGAAGCTATATACATACTAAACAATTAGCTTATGAAAATACAAGTTCATTCATATGGACATAGAATTTCAGTTTTTGCTTTTGAACATGCATATGAAGGTATAAATGAATATCATTCCTCTCTTATTAACCCATGATATAGCAGTTTTTGACAGACAATGCAAATAGGACCTTTATATATAACTTCACAAACATGTCAGGTTTTCATTTCATTTGTAAATCTTAATAAATATTTAGTTCAGCGCAGTTCTCAATGATCACTCATAAATCAGAATAAGTGAAATGGTGAAGCCTAACTCCTACATCTAATTAAAATACCTTAACTCCAGCATCTAATTAAAAAACACTAACTCCTAGATCCACTGGAACATTGAATCACAAAATTTACGTACATATATCATTGGATATAAATGAATCCACTACAAATAACACTAACTAATACATCTAATTAAAATATCATAACTCTTACTTCTACTACATCATTCAGTCACACCTTTGAATTACATTTATCTCTGCCTATAAATGAATCCAATACGATAGAAACATAACTAAACATCTAATTAAGAAACACTAACTAGTACATCTACTACATAATTCAATCACAGAATCTATATAACCGTCTATAAATGAATAATACAAATAACCCTAAACTAACCAACTAATTAAAAAACATAACTACTACATCTACTGGATTATTCAATCATACATCCTACATATAACTGGCTATAAATGAATCCAATACAAGAAAACCCTAAGTAAACATCTAATTAAAAAACCCTAACTACTACATCTACTAGATGATTCAATCACAGATTCTGTATATATCTGTCTATAATTGAATCCAATACAAATAAACCTTCAAAACCATAACTACTACATCTACTGGATGTGATTCAATCACAAATTCTACTTATCAGTGGCTCTAATTGAATCCAGTACAAAAAATTCCCAACTAAACATGTAATTAAAAAACCCTAACTACTACATCTACTGGATGTGATTTATTCACACATTCTACATATCAGAGGCTATAAATGAATCCAATACAAATAAACCCTAACTAAACATCTAATTAAGAAACCCTAACTAGTACATCTACTGGATGTGGTTCAATCACAGATACAAAATATCTGTGGCTCTAATTGAATCCAATACAAAAAATCCCCAACTTAACATCTCATTAAAAAACCCTAACTACTTGATCTACACAATGTTCAATCACAGAATCAACTAAACATCTAATTAAGAAACTTAACCCTAACTAGTACATCTACTGGATGTGATTCAATCACAGATACAACATATCTGTGGCTCTAATTGAATCCAATACAAAAAATCCTCAACTTAACATCTCGTTAAAAAACCCTAACTACTTGGTCTACTGGATGATTCGATCACAGAATCAACTAAACATCTAATTAAGAAACCCTAACTAGTACATCTACTGCATGTGATTCAATCACAGATACAACATATCTGTGGCTCTAATTGAATCCAATACAAAAAATCCCCAACTTAACATCTCACTAAAAAACCCTAACTACTTGATCTACTGGATGATTCAATCACAGAATCGAAACTTAACCTTCACTATAAATCAATCAAACATCTATAAACCCTAACTATCAGAAGGGGATGCAGCAACTAGCAACTACAAAAAACACTAACACCCAAAACTACTGCTTAACGGGGGTAACCGCAACGGAGGGGACTGCTGGCAAGGATTACCTGCAGGTCCACGTGCTCGCCGCCAGCCTCCGCAGGTCCATCAGACGGGCCGCTCGACGCCGTCACGCCAAGCACCGGCACGGCTGAGTCCGCCACGGCCACCTTCTTCTCCTCCAGATCCGCCGCCGCAGCGACCGATCCAGCGCGTGGGGATGCAGCAGCTCCTGCACCCGCGCCGCCGACGAGGGTCTGCACGGCATCTGCCACGGTCTCCGCGCCCGTCTTCTGCAGATCTCCGCCCGCGACGGCGGCTTCGCGACGGCCTTGCTCCATCCGAGCCAGAAGCAAGCAGGAGAAGAGAGGGAGGCGGCGGTGGTGAGCGAGCAGGTGGGATGGCCGGTGAGGGAGACGATGAGGCAGAGCAGAGAGGAGGGAGAGGGAGGCGATTTGGGGGAAATGGAGTACCAAATAAATCTTGAAGATCGGTGTCAGCTCAGCGTATGTATACGCGGCTACGAAGCACCAGGTCGTCCACCAGGGAAGTTTGGAATCACAGAAGGGCGATCTTCCGAATCCGGCTACTCGATCTGCATCAACAAAAAGCGTGCGGCCGCACTCCACCAAGCCTCCTCGAGTAGTCTCCATCGTCAAAGGTCCATCCAGCCATGCATAGGTACGCTCGTGCAAAGAAAACTTGCATGCTCACGTATCCATCCAGGAACCAGCACACGGCCACGCAAACTGATCTCCTACAAGGAGATCTGGAGATGCATGCAACAAGACTAGATGCACTTCATCGAGCCAGACGTCGACGTCGGCAAGACGCCACCGGCTGCACACCGAGCATTACGTCTACACCAGCCGTACGCATCGTCCTGCGAGCTTCGTCGAGCAGGCCAGATTTGTGTGGCTTCTTCGCGGATCAGCGTCGTACGTCGGCGCTTGCACGATCCGGAGCAGGCGCGCCGACCCCAGGCGCTGGAGCAGCCAGCTTCAACCACGCGACGCCGCGGTTCCGTCCAGTTCAGGCGCAAAGCGACTTCGATCTGGAACCATCCACGCCACATGCATGGACGTGGGACCCAAAGTGACCAGCAGATTACATGTTCGCATGCAGGTTTCAGCGATGAGAAACTTCAAGCACGCGCCAGCATCAGACTGCATCGAGAATTCGAGATGTTACACGACGCACCGTGTCTCCTATCACGGGAGGGCACTACACCAGATAGTCTTCATCGACCCCGAATCACTGCATCGAGTTGTACGACTACGCCAAGCTATGAGCCAACATACTTCTTGGGCACGATACGGCTTCGACACTTCATCGCCGCGGAGGGGAGCAGGGTCGGGGTGAGCTCCGGTCCAATATCACGTGCCCAACTTCCCTCCGAGAGAGCCTGATGTACCGTTTGCGTTGCTCTTGTCTTGCTACGCACTTTCTTGTAGATGTTTGGAGCAATTTCCTGTGCTCTTCGCCCGTGCAGCCACCTATCCTCCCAGAAGAACGTGTTCTTTCCGTCTCCCACGGTAGCTACCGTCGCTGCTTGGAAGAGTTGCTTCGACTCCTTCGGGACATTGATGCTAAACTCAGCCCAGGGTCTAGTGTGGTCCGAGCGCTGCAACCACGGCCATCTTGCTTGCATTGCTGTGTTCAGCCAGGCCAAGTTGGGGATGCCGAGACCACCTGCCCACGCGGGTGCACAGACCAAGTCCCAAGCCACCTTGCATTGTCCTCCGTTAGCCTTATCCTTGTCACACCAGAGGAAGTAATTGCATTATCAGTATGTGGTCGGTCAGTATCCAAAATTTATTAGAGCTCGTTGGAAGTTTCTGAAGACAACGGTCAACAAATTATTTCGAGTTCATGCATGAGATGCATCCTAGAGTTCTTCTGATGTGGCCACGACTAATGTCAGTGTTCTCAATGTTTATAAAAAGTTTTCCACAGGTCAATGAATTAGAGCGCAGAGATTTATACGTACCAAAATATAATAGTTTTGGTGAGAACTACTAGGAGAAGGTTGCAGCCCTAGTTGAAGCCATGTGCATGCATTCTAGTTGGTTGCATGGTACGGATCAAGCAAAGAAAGATCGGCTTCATGCATGCATGCCAGTTTGCCGGGGAAACAAATTACTAGGAAGGCAATATACACGGGGCTCCTACAAGTATGAATCATTAAGTGATAAAGCTAATTCTTTTTCTGAGATCCCGAGAGCACCAGCACAGATGCTGCGTCAAGAAATATGGGAAGCAAACACATATATATTAATCAGAAGGAAATCAATGATTGCATCGGTTGGTAAAAATAGAGATCGGAATTAGGGAAATGCCTGTTGGTTCCTGGGGACATATGTCCTTGGAATCTCACCATTCATTACCCTCCCGATCTCCCCTCTCCTATCAGTATTCTGACTTTCCCTCCTATATTCTACCACCCCTACATTTTATCTATTCATATTTAACTGGTGTCGTCCTGTACTTCTGACTCAGGCCTGCATCGCATTAAACCAGTGTCTCATCTACCAACTGCCAAATCCTCTTACACTCTGTACCTGCATCCTTCACTTTTGGCCTCAACTCGCTGTACCTCCAGATTTTGCACTTGGCGCCCGCGACAAGAATTGAAGATCAACACTTCGGCACTCCGGTGCTTTATGGAGATTACTGAACCTAAAATCCTTGTTTCCAGTACTGGACACTCAACTGTTCCTACACTAAACATTACTGAACTTATCATCTTAAATCTACCCGTATAAAAAGTTTTGACAAGGAAAAACTGACATCACCTTCAGGGCAAAACAACAACTTTTCAAACACAAAAGTGTGAATAGTAACTTTTATATAGTGTTGATATTATTATTTTTCCCAACAAATAATACCATGAAAGTTCTTCCTTGCCCAAACTTTTTATACGAGTACAACAGAAGGTCAAGTTTATAAAATACAAAATTAAATCTGTTGACCTTTTGGTAATTACTGTTTTTTTATATAGGGTGTATATGCACCTGATATGAAAAAATAGTAATCACGAAAAAAGTCAAAAAATTCTAATACTTTTTTTAAAATAAACATGACCTTCTTTTGTAGTTGTACAAAAAGTTTGATGAAGGAAAGCTCCCATTGATTTCTGGGTGAAGAAGATAAAAATTCAAGGAAAAAATTGTGAATAGTAAATTCTAGTGTTGATTTTGTTTTTTCACCCAGAAGTCAACGGGAGTTTTTATTTCGCCAAGCTTTTTATGCAACTCATGTACAAAAGAAAGTCAAATGTATTTTCGAAAAAATCTATTTTGTTACTCCATTTGTATTTATGATATGTTTTCGCCACAAGTATACAGGAGTTTTTATTTCTCCAAACTTTCTATACAACTTCTGAAAAGATCAAATTTATTTTCGAAAAGTTTCAGAATTTTTTGACTCAAAGCGTGGAACGGACACTTCTTCCTAGTACTAGGCAGTACAGTCTCATTAAATGAGGCTGCCAACTTCCAGCTTTATTAGGCTGGTCATAGTGGGAGTAACATAGGTAGTAACATAGATGCCACATAAGCAAAAATGTTGATGTGGCAAGTAGTTAATGAGAAAAGGGAAAAATAAAGTAACCTAATATGTTACCATCACATAGCGCTTTTCAATGCAAAATGAGTCTAGAAGACAATAAATGAACATGTGTATGTTACTACACATATGACACTTCCCACTATAAAAGTAGTAACATAGAGTAGTAACGTATGCATGTTACTACTTTAAATTACTCCCCACTATGACCAGCCTTAACGAAAACATTTGAGCAAGCTATGCAGTTCGTTTTATCTTAGCAACGTCTAGAATTCCGGAGAGACGCAACTCTGACAGTAGCCACCCAACAATAGGAAGGGGCGTGTGTCAGTGGAGCATAGAATGGAGCGCGTCAAAACACTGTACCAGATCCTGTTTCAGCCTGTTTCAGCCTGTACTTCTGACGGTATTGCACTATCGCAGCAATGTATAACCCACTTTATCACTCGAGAGGACCGTCCGTATTTCTTTATTCGCTACTTTACGTCCAGATCACAAAGCCCCTAGGCACGCTGTGGATATCAGGGACATATGCATGCATAGACCAAACGTCCGCCTCCTCGGAATTACTACTACTTCTGTTGGGGTCGACCACCAGAAAAGATCACGAGAAGCAGGAAATTACTCACGTGGATTTTTACATGTTTAAAGGAGATTGGATGAGGCCCACCAAGCTTGCCGATCCTGGAGTTAGTTAAACTAAGAAAGAGTCTACAGATTAGGAAAGAGTCAATTACATCACTGGTACTTAAACTTGGTGAGGAAAATCATTTTAGTACCAAAACTTGCGGCATACATTGAATTGGTACCACAACTTGGCTGGTCGTGCAAATATGGTGCATAACTCGTTTGTATAGGCATGATGAAGCGTGACAGTGTGGTGTGGGGGCCCATTGTCAGTGACCGGGCAGTGTAGACCAGCCATGTGGCGTGTTGTTTTTGCGAAAACACCCTCAAATTTATTTTTTCGCATAAAAACATGATAGGTGCGGGAGCCATTGTAAGCAAAAGAGCACAAATTATGTTAGAATGAAAATATTGCATGGTCGAGGAATCGAACAGCCACCGCCCGCTAACCTAACCACGCAACTAACCAACACACAAGAATACACTTCATGTCTTATAAGGATACTCTGTCATTATATTGTTGCTTTTAACAACATAAATTAAGAATTTTAATTCCAACAAAAAGATGTGGACATGAGGGTTAGAACACGGGACTGCGGGACACAGTCTGACGGGCATGCCACCCCAACAAAGGCAGGCATTTTTTCTTTACATGCGGTTGTTACATTGTATTTCTACAACCCACCGCGGTCATGGGCAAAAAATGGACTGCAGTTGGTGCGACCTATTCAACATGTGTTTTTTTTCTTTTCATTTTTAAAATTGTACAAAAAATATGTGAATCCTAGTTATAAATAATATAAATATAATTGTACATGCATATTCTTTTGAGGATCTGCAGGTGACACATTTAGCTCATATATTTGTCACATACATATATTTGTATTTATTTAATTTATTTTTTAACACACACAAACTTTATCAAAATGCATAAAACTTGTAAAGCAACATTAAAACAATTCAAGCATGAAATCTTTTATATACTACTGAATTTTTTTTACAAACTTGTGAATGTTTGAACTTGTAAGTAAATTTATTTACATATATACTAGCAAAACGGCCCGTGCATTGCAACGGGAGAAATAATACCACATGCTCTTAATTTACAAAAAAATGATCTATAATCTGAGTATTTGTAGCTACGGCCCAAACAAAGATGGTCTTTACCAACAAAAGCGCAAGTTCAAGATTCCACGTGTCTTCTATTTAAAAATGGCTTGCATCTAGATTTAATATGTAGAAAGAAACGGGCAAATGATCTTCAATTTCGTCTCCAATCCTGATTTTGCTGAGATGTTCATCCACAATCTGGATCAGTACCGATGTGAAATAAAGACGGATAATGCACTGTTGATTAAGATCGCAACCCATATAGTGTTTTTTAAATGGTTAATAGGTAAAATATCATCATATTCAGATTCTATATATTTTTCTAATCAAATTCCATATATAACATGTTAAATTTGGAGTTGCGGTTTAGAAGATATGAGTATTTAAAAAACATTTGATATGTATTTCGGGTTTAATGTCGGAAACATCGGGTTTTTCTATAAAATAGTATGACGGACTAAGAATACCTATTTCTTTTATTAGTAGGTATAGATTATAAAATTAATTTAGTATTTCTATTTAATATGCAAACACTTTTCAAAATTATACAAACATTTGTATAATTCTTAATTTAATTTTATGGATTCTTCAAAATTAATAGGCAGGCATTTTTTTGAACTAGATGAGCATATTTTTGTGTAATTTATTTTATGTATAGGTATATTATTTATAATTAGGATTTACATATTTTTCAAAAATTCTAAAAATGAAAAAAAACACAGTATGTTTTAGCTCATGTGACAAAAAGGATAACAATCGCAGCAGAGACCAAATGAATGTCGATGCAGTGACCGGCTCTTCTTAAATTTTGCCCCAAGTCGAAGGTTCGAACCGCACGGCAACATTTTTTCTGAATTAGTAAAATTATTAATTTATGTTGTTTAAGCAAAAGATATAAGATATGTGTATCCACCAAGCCATCAAATGCTGTAGGGATTGGGTGGCTAGCGGAGCGAGTGGATGGTCCAAATGGTCAGTTCGTGTCTTCGTGCAAAGAAATAAAATTTCAAGGTTGTTTTGTGAAAATAACACCCCACACACCTACTCTACACGGGGAGGTCACTGACAATGGCCCCCACGCCACGTTGTCACAGCTCGTCGGCGCCGCATGCATATTCAAACGAGTTTTGCACCGTATTTACACGTCCTAGTCAAGTTGTGGCACCAGTTCAATGTATGCCACAAGTTTTGGCACTAAAGTGACTTTTCTTGCCAAGTTTAGGCACCGGTGGTGTAATTGACTCATTAGAAAATATGTGTACGTGTGTCTTTTGGAAACCTTTTAGGTGTACGTGTGTTTCAAGTTGGCTACTTCTATAAAGCCTAGGTGTGCGTCGTTGTAAACAGGTCAGGTTATTTGATAAAATAGACATGATGTGTTTTCAAGGGTAGACATCCGTATTAAGTTTTAGAAGGACCTTTAAAAAACCTCTGTGTTGCGATTTCTTTGTAAAAATTGTTTTTGTGTGTGAGTACCATCGTCGAGATTGATTTTCTCGTGCTGGGCCGTAAGGTTCAAACCTCTATTTCATGCATATCGCGTGCGCGGGCGAGAGGCTACTGCTGCTGAAGGTGGAGTGTCGTGAAAGGTCGGGCCGCAACAACAGATCGGATCTTGCCAACGGGATTCGGTCAATATCATCTTCAGTACTTCATTCTTCCTGAGTTTCATTCAGCCATCAACTCTTCAGTTTCCATTTATGTGCTTTTTGTTGTCAGTCTTAGATCGAGGTGGTGACTGGTGAGGGTTATAGGAGTTTGTCGGTCTTGTCTGCCATGTATTTTTATTCATTTTTTTGCCAAAAAAAGTATTTTCATTCATTTCAAATTGCCACCGATTTCCAGTTTGTCCCTCGGGGTTCAGTTATTCTACGGAAGACACATAGTTCAGTTATTCGACACTTTTGTGTTTCCATATGCCTAGTTCTTTGATAGTTCATTTGGGAGTCAGCTTTCCTTTCTTCATTTTCTCTATGACCTGGCTAAGCTATCAGTCAGTGAGCTAGAGTCTAGTTCTTAGTCATGTCCAGTCTTTTATTCCTCCCTTCTTAGGGTTTGGCGCAGCGGTTCTGATCACCATCAAGAACAACACTCTGAATGAACTGAATATGATGAACGTCTTCGACACCATCTAAGCAGCAGATTGTTCTTGTCTGTGTGGGACGGTAATAGGCTTTTGCAAGGGCTGAGTGCAAACATTTGCTTAAAGGTCTAAGACGGGAAGGTAGAATTCGACATGAAACCGGATGGAAAACAGACTTTTTCCAGACTGAGCATTGACTGAAATTACAACAATACATGTGTCACAAACAGACCGGACATTAAAAACGACCTAAAACCAAATGGAAAAACACATAATTGATAACTAGACACTCCCAGGCCACTCTTTTCCTTGGCTCATCAGTTCAAGACTGCCTCTACTCAAGTAAGTTAAATATTCATTCAAGCGTATAAGTGTCTGACAAACGAAAATAACAGAGTATCTTCCAAATCTTGTGCAGGAACAGAGGGACGGTTCAGCTAAAAATGACACGAAATGACGTACGCTTTCTTTGCGACACGAAATCACGTACTGTATTTATATGATGTAAATTCTTAGTTCTTAAGAACGAAAATTATATACATGAAGAGAATCAACAATATAAAGTGGACAAAGAGGAAACAGAGCAAAAACAGTCTGTAATATTCTATTCTAGTACATCATGTTCTGGCTAGCAATGGTTCCTGGATCACTTGTACAGATCGTCTTCATCCTCATCAGCTGCCGCGGTGGTGTCAGCAGCAGCTTCTGCCGCCTGTGGCTGCGCCGGGAAGCGGAACTCCGTGCCGAACCCCCTAGACTGCTGCAGCGTCTGCGCGAAGGCCTGGTACTTCCTGATGTCGGCATCGCTCACGCTCCTCCTCGCGTACTTCATCGACTCCTCCAAGTGAGCCGCCTTAATCTCTGCCATCTCCTCATCTTTCTGCCCGGCGTCCACATCCATGGTGTCTTTCCCCATCCTCTGCCTCTCCATGTCCTTTTCAATGTCCTCCCTGATGGCGTACTTGCACGCTCTCTGGCAGATCTCCGTGATGTCGGCACCGCTGAAGCCGGCGGTGAACTTTGCCAGCGCGCCGAGGTCAACGTCCTTGGCCACGGGAGACTTGCTGAGGCAGGCCTTGAAGATCTGGTGCCGCGAGGCCTCGTCTGGCAAGGGGATGTAGATGAGCTGGTCCAGGCGGCCAGGACGGAGCAACGCCGAGTCAATTATGTCCGGCCTATTTGTGGCGCCGATGATGAAGACCGTCTTCTTGGCGTTCATGCCGTCCATCTCGGTGAGAAGCTGGTTCAGGACCCTGTCCGCCGCGCCGCCGGCGTCGCCCATCCTGCCGCCCCTCTGGGTTGCCATGGAGTCGAGCTCGTCGAAGAACAGGACGCACGGCGCAGACTGACGCGCCTTGTCGAAGATCTCGCGCACGTTGGCCTCGCTCTCGCCGAACCACATGGTGAGAAGCTCTGGCCCCTTGATGCTGATGAAGTTGGCCTGGCACTCGTTGGCGATCGCCTTCGCCAGCAAGGTCTTGCCGCATCCTGGTGGCCCGTAGAAGAGGACGCCCTTGGACGGCGACATGCCAAACTTCTCGAATTTCTCCGGGTGCTCGACCGGGTACTGGACGGTCTCTTGCAGCTCCCTCTTGACGCCGTCGAGGCCGCCAATATCGGTCCAGCTGACATTGGGCACCTCCACGACGGTTTCACGAAGCGCAGACGGGTTCGTGCCGACGAGAGCCGTTTTAAGGTGGTCATTGGTGACGGCCATGGAGTTCAAGATCTCGGCATCAATGGTGTCGTCCTCTAAGTCGATCACGTCCATCTTCTCCCTGATGCACTGCAGCGCCGCCTCGGTGCAGAGCGCGGCCAAGTCGGCGCCCACGTAGCCATGTGTATCCTTGGCAATCAGCTCAAGGTCGACGTCCTCATCCAGCTTCATGTTCTTGGTGTGGATGCGGAGCACTTGGAGACGCCCGACCTCGTCCGGCACGCCGATGTCGATCTCGCGATCAAACCTTCCGAAGCGCCTCAAGGCAGGGTCGATGCTGTTGGGACGGTTCGTCGCGCCCATGACGATGACGTGCGCGCGGGCCTTCATGCCATCCATCAGCGTCAGCAGCTGGGAGACGATGCGCCTCTCGACCTCGCCGTGAGTCTTCTCCCTGTTCGGAGCAATGGAGTCGATCTCGTCGATGAAGATGATAGAGGGCGCGTTCTTCTCAGCCTCCTCGAAGGCCTTCCTCAGGTTGCTCTCGCTCTCTCCGGCCATCTTCGACATTATCTCCGGCCCGTTGATAAGGAAGAAGAAGGCCCCGGTCTCGTTGGCCACCGCACGGGCGATCAACGTCTTGCCGGACCCTGGAGGGCCGTACAGGAGGATGCCCTTGGGAGGCTTGACGCCAATGCTCTTGAAGATCTGCGGATGCCTGAGTGGCAGCTCGACGAGCTCCCTGATGAGAGTCAGCGGTTTCCCCATGCCACCCACGTCATCGTAGCCGACGTCGTCAAGCCTCTCCTCGTCCTCCCGCTTGACCGGCTCACCCTCGCAGAATATCTCCGTGTCGGGCGCCACGACGCAGTAGTCCACCGCGGGGTCGATCTCCATGACCTTGAACTCGACGCTCCGCATGCCGCCGCGCACGAGGAAGAGGTCGCCCTTGTGGACCGGGCGGAAGGCGTCCACGAAGTAGGGCTTGAGGTAGGCGCCGAAGAGGTTGCCCGTGATGCCCTCGACGGTGTCGTCCAGAGGGAGGATGTGCACGCGCTTGCCGAACTTGGCGTCGTGGCACAGGTGCACGGACACGACGTCGGCGATGCGCACGCGCAGGTTGGAGCGGGCCACCTTGTTGATCCTGAGCTTGTGCCCCTCGCAGGTGTCGTCGGCCAGTGCCAAGCAGACCGTGTTGTGGCGGCGTTTGCCCTTGAGCAGCACGATGTCGCCCTGGAATATGGAGAGCTTCTCCATTGTGGCCGGGTGGAGGTTGCACACGGAGTTGTCGTCGTTGGTGGCGGCCTCCTCCACCACCAGCCGGTTCGCCGCCTTCTTTGACGCCGCCGCGCTCGCCATCGCCTTCAACTCTCGTTGATCGACTTGCTGCGTGGTCTCTCGTGTATTGCTACTCTCGTTGGATGTTGTCGAGCGCTGATTTGCGTTGGTGTTGTGGTGAGGTGAGGTGGAGACGTGGGGTTTGCACCCTTTATTGAGGCCACGGCCGACTCCGGTTGGAAGGCCGTGATCGTTCGCGTCCTATTCGTACTCTTTGCCCGTGGGCCGTGGTCCGTGCCGTAATAGGACGCTAACTCTTTTCTTACTATATCTTGGCACGATCGGGTCGAAAGAACCCTTCGAACTCGGAATATTTGCACCTGTCTGCGCTAACAATGGCGTGTCCGTGCTGGAGGAGACTGCGGTCGTTCGTGCGATACGAGGAGGAGGCGGTCTCCGACGGCGGCTAGGCACTCGGGGGACTCATCGAGCGCGTGGCGCCCCTCCAGCGCGCCCTCGAGTCGGCGGTGCTGCAGCGTAACGTGGCCGTGGCACTGATGCACGAGGCCCAGCGGCACGCGGAGGAGGCCGAGGCTGCGGCCGAGGCCGCTGCGAGCTTGCCGCGGCGGAAGTGCGCGAGAAGACGGAGCAGAGCGCGGCGACGGACGCGCGCATCAGGGAGCTCGAGAGGGAGATGCTAGTGCTACGTGATGGCGAACAATGGGCGCTGGAGGCCGCCGCCGCGGAGACGCGGGAGAAGGAGGGGGAGCCATGCATGGGAGGGGCGTGCGCGTCAGGAAGCTCGAGGAGGAGATGCTACCTGATGAGCAATGGGTGGCAGACGTGAACGATTCGTCCTGAGCTTGCCATTGCGGCATCGACATGTTTCGATTTTTCTTCACACTGGATCACTCGTTGCCCCAATGGCGCAAAGGCCGGCAACAAGCCAAGTATTTTAAGGATTTTTTTTTTAAACTATCACCTTTTTTGAAGCAAATTCGGAAACTATATCACAGAATGAAAAAAATGCAAAACTATGACCCTGTCGGCCACGTGGAGGCCGAAAAGGGACTTTTCGGCCAGCCTTCGACCGAAAAGAGGACGTCGGCCCGCGGTTGACCGAAAACGGGCTGTGGTGGGCCGAAGAGTTGCTGTCGGTGGTGGCCGGGCCGAAAATAATAGCTTCGGCCAGCTGCTGGCCGAAATGGGCCCTTTTCGGCCCAGCCCAGGCCGAAGTGTACTTCGGCCACCCGTAGGCCGAAAAGGCAGGATAAGCCCGAGCGGTGGCTTCTTCCTCCTGTGTCGCTGCTGTTCTTCTTTCTCTCCTTTCTCTCTCTCGTTCTTCTCTGTAGGTCGCCACCCCACCCCGATCTCCTCCATTTGCCACCCATTTTCACATCCAAGCCACAGAATCGGTAGATCGTAGCAAACTCCGACGGCCTATGGTGTTTTTTTTTGCTATGGGATAGTTTTTAATGCATTTTGGGACCAAAAAGTACTTTTCGGCCTAGAGTAGACCAAAAAGTGCTTTTCGGCCTAGTGTAGACCGAAAACAGCCATTTCGGCCAGCTCAAGCACTTTTCGGCCATGGCACGGCCGAAAACACTACTTCGGCCAACAGTTGGCCGAAAACTACCTTTTCGGCCTCCACGTGGCCGACAGGGTCATAGTTTTGCATTTTTTTCATTCTGTGCTATAGTTTCCAAAATTGCTACAAAATACGTCATAGTTTTGAAAAAAAATCTATTTTAAGAGTGATGATAGAAAAACTTAGACAAAGATTTAAATAATGAGTACTTACTGCTTGTTAATGTCTCTGTTCATGATTACTGTTTCTCTGAACAGTCTGTGCTAGATGATAGTGCTATGTCCCTTGAGTGGAAGGTGGACGCTGCCAGGTAGGGCATGCCTCTTCCTTGCTTAGCATATTTGCTATTGCTGGTGAGTACTCGATGTTTGAAACAGAGAAAGTAGTAAAAACAGATAATTATAGATAAAGGGGCATTATGCACACTAGTAGAAAACGGAGCTTTAAAACCGGTTTGTGTTACCAACCGGTACTAAAGGGGCTCGTGGGGACCCGGCCTGATGCCATGTGCTTCACATTTGACTCTTTTTCTACTAGTGGCATATTAATAGATCGATGAGGAACAACAGCAGAGGTTATATAGGTAAAAGCATAGGCGGTAGCTGTTCAAAAGCAACAGATAGCATTGTCCAAAAACGGAGGAAGGTTCCATCCTATTACATAGCTTGTTTAGTAGTCCTTAGAATGCTAGATGATATTTAGATACGACTTCCGTTGCTGTCGATGGTTCATCTAAAGGCAATGCACGATGAGAACCAGGCGCTGCTTTGTGGTGACCTTGAAACAAAAGGCACATATGTCTTCTTCATGGATTTTTGCAAGACGGTAGAACTCAGACCAGTTGGTTGTTACGATGGCTCTCTTGTCGGTTCCTGGCATGATGCGACAATTGGCGTGTAGAACACTGTTTGCAAGCCTGACCTTGAGCATATCATAATCTGGGTCAATGTAATCTTTTACTTTGCTTTCAGTGTAGTTGACCTGAAAATACTGATGAGAGAAAAGGAATTAATTGAATGGATTGGAGAGTGTCTTGTCACTCTTACACTGAGAAGGTTTAAATATGGACAGTGATAACATTTATCAGTAAATAATGGCAGGAAGCAAAAGAAGGGTGCAAAGCATGCTACATTCCTTCCTACGTGGAGTATAAGATGTAAATTGGTTGTTTTCGTATGTATGGTACTCTAGTGAAGGAGAACAATAGGAAGGAAGAAAACATGTATATCAGACTGTATGAATATTAGTTTCTAAAGTTACATGTAGCAAGTTGATGAGAATTGTTGTGCTGGTGCTAATAGCGGTGTATATAGTTTTTTTGATATTTCGCAATAAAGTCAATTTGGTGAACCAAAAGTATACTGCAGGTTGTACTTCGATGATTAGTCAAGTAAGTAGTTTAGTTGCGAGGCAAAGTAAAGATAATTCTTTTTTCAATGAAGTGGATGAAGGAGTTTACCATCCGTTGGCCTGGCTTTGTGAATGTTTTGTTGATGGTGCAGACATAGTATTGATATCTGGTTTTTTGCGGCGGAACATGGCAAACAACTTGTTCAATGGTGCTGATAGAGCTTCACTTCATTGCCTCAGTGACAGTACCTTTCAAGTTCTCCGCGGTATTGGATAGCAAGGGATGGTCCTGAATTTAGTTTCGTTTTGGTAAGATCGAAATGAAGCAGCACATGTAAAAAGGCTGAATACTATTTATTGTTAGCATCAAGAGAAAAGTAGAATTAAGCTTTAAACCTATGGTACGAAAAATATAGTAAGCAAGAGAATATCAGAACAGGAGAATAAGCATTGTAGCCTGGCATTGGCTCACCGCGAATGATATACCCCAGATGCTCATATTCTTCACCCTGCATAAGTATCGTGAGTATTGTTAGTGCGAAAAATTAGAAACTTGTTTGCTAGCAATAAAAATTGTGGGCGTACAGTTGAATTATGCACTTTAAAAGAGCAGTAAAATGGCATTTAAAATAAAATGACCTAATAGTTTTTATGATCCGCTATACTTCTCCGACGCCAATTTTCTGCCTTAGAATGGAAAAAAAAAACATATATCAGGCCGATCAACTTAACTAACTTGCTTAGTCTTTTAACGTTAGGGTGAGTCTTGTACCTACTGCCAGATGGAAAGACCAAGACATGAAGGCAGTGGTATTAGGTAGTCATTGTTGAATGTCCTATCATTATCAACATGATTTCATCATTTAACTGTACTAAGTGTGCGTCAGTTAATATGGATCGAACGAGGTAGTACAATTTGTACTGTACTTCATTTGATGGCAGTCTATCAGTTAATATGTCATTCATCTTCAAAGCCAACACCCACATCTCTTGGTCCATCACGGTGTAAGAGAACTGCCCTGGTTATCACTCATCAGAACGACCGTCCAAGGAACAAATCATCCAACATCAGCGACAAAATTTAGCAGGCTACAACAGAGGTAAGGGTAGGCTCTAAGGGCAACTCCAACGCTGACACCGACTTTTTAAGCTCTGTTTAGTCCCACAAGCCAAGGCTATCTTGATTGCTCAAGACATGATTGTTTCAGCCAGTCGTCGTCATCATCGCCCCTCTTTTTGGTCCAAAAATGAGGTTGCCTCTGCACACCAAGCAACATGACCATGATACCCCATTACATGTGTGCACACATCCATCCATCAAGTTCAGGAGCTGCTCATACCTGGCGTTGACCGACCAACCCCCGGTGCGGACGGCACGTCAGACAAACACCGTACGGTTCCCAGCCAACCCCACACCCGAATCCAACGGATGGCGGTCGCTGGCAGCGGTGCGACACTGACGTGGCGGCCAACCGGACGATTGGCCAGCGATCCGGCAACGAGAGCTCGCCTGATTCGGCTTAGGGTTTGGGTTCAGGGGTGTGAACATAATCGAACATAAAGCTCTATGTTTCCCTCGATGATTTTTTGAAAGAAAATACAATATGCCTTTATTTACCATTGATTGATCCGCTGACGCCGCCCCATATGAATGGATCAATCTTGTGGATTAATGGTACTTTTGTCTATTTTTTACAGAGCAAGATGATGTGCCAGGAAAGCTAAAAGTGGTATTTCACAGAGAATAATAATGTAAAGACAATATCGGAGGGAGCTACTGGGTGGGAGACTAAAAAACTAAAATATATACACCATCTTTAGAAGGCGCTCTTGAGTACGGATTTGCAACAATCAATTCATTAATGAAAGGTTGAACCATCTAAAAGCATACGGAAAAATAAAACTAACATGTCCAGAGTTCCTCCGGTATGTGTGTGCTTGACAGCCTCATGTGTAGTCTTGCCCTTGCATAAATATGATTCCAGCAATCAATCGCAGAACAGGATTGCTTCCTATAGCTGAATCAATCAGCCATTCCTTTAGGCTGGAGATTGCACCTTCCTTCAAAGTCGCACAAGTATTGAATATAAGCATTTCAGTATATCAAAGAAATCTGGGGAAAAACTAACTGGGGTGACACACATCACCACTCATTTTCTTATTTTTACCTACAGAACTAAAATGTTGGTGTGGCATGCAACAAATAAGTAAACTGTTTCAATCAAGTGAAATAAGTACATTATAAGTACAATATCATTTTCTTCAATGGAACTTTGGTAGCTACACCCATGACGTGAGAAAAAAGATGTGACATGAGAGCACCTTGGTCAGAGAGGGCGCCACCATGGTTGCAGCGGTTTTCACCTCCATGTCGTCAAGCGACAGTGAAGATTGGTGCAGCCATGAAGCGGAAGGTTGGGAGGGAGCGTCATTGGTCGAGGAGTCGACACCGGAGTGCAGCTATATCCCCCGAGGAGGCCGACCAAGCCCAGCTGGAACCAGGCCTAGGGTTTGCGAGCGACAGCCTCTGCAACACAAATGGAAAGAATAGAGGAAGAACAGCTCAGGCATAGAATGCATGAAAATATATTAGATAACCAATGGCAGTACATATAGTTAGAGTTGAAGTGTTACCTGCCAAATTTGTAATCTTGAATATAAAATTTTCAGAAGAAGAAATGGTAATGTGGTTCAATTTTCAGAAGAAACATGGAGATCGCAAAGCTGGTTTGAAGAAACTAAGGCTCAATGATCCATGGAACTTTAATGTTGGTGAAGAATCTAAACTGAAATAGCATACCAGACGCACAAACAATCACAAAGAGATCAATTGCCAACGTCATATATTTACCAGTAACCACAAATCATGAAATCAATGTCAGAGGACCAAATTTTTCACAAGCTAGGGAAATAATGCTCTTCACCAAAAACTTGCCATAACTTATTCCTCTTATGTCTTTCTCAGAGCCACACATTGCAAATTCAGAGAAATTTTAGAGAAATAAAATAAAGCTTCATGAAAGGGAGGAGTGGGCAGGCATATGAGAAATGAGCGCTTGCAGGCATATTCTTACTCCATGAGAATTGCCACCAAGCCCTTCGACACCTGGTCAATGACCATGACCGCCTAAGTTTGGAACACAGTGTCAGGTTCCTTTGCTCTAACTCCGTGACCTGCCAGCATCCAACGCCACCGAATTCGACCACTGCGCACCCAGAACACCAAAATTATAATGTGAGACGACATGACAGGAGACCAAAAAATGGTTTCTAACGCTCCAAAATAGAATCATGATAAGTAGTAACGTACCTAATATCTGCAATAATCCATCACTCCAAAATAAGATCATGATAATTAGTTCACAGTAAAAGCTAGACCCTTTCAAACAAAAGACCAGGTTCTGAACGAAAGGCCATCCCTTCATATCTTTGCATTGTCCCCTGAAAATAGAGAATGAGAGTCAATATAGATCAAAATATTGTCAATTCATTACCTACTAATCGGCAACATATGCTTATAATATTTGAGGCTCTAAAGCCAAAAAAAGGCGAGAGAACATCTTACACACACATGAAAAGAGAAAAAAAAGGACAGGAAAAGCAGCCAAAGTATACCTACAGCTTCAATCCAATGGTCTGATTGAGTTCCTGGCCAAATCCTTCATTCATCCTCATCTGCCTTAGATAGCTACAACCAATGAAGAAGATCAATTGTCCTTTAGAAGCTATGTAATCCAAAAACATTATCACAAGATGGAGCAACTTGTGGTTGGTGGCATCGACGCCGGTGAAGCACGAAAGGAAGCAATGGCCATATCAACATGTTCAGTTAAAAGCACCAGACCTAATTATGCACATTATTTCCTTGAAGCATCACATATAGAGTTATTTTCTATAGTAAGCAAGGTCTCAAATATGCACCTCTCTTTTTTGCATCTGTATCTACCACCTCTCGATCAACCATCAACCAAAATTGGTAAAAAAAAGAAAGATAGATTGAGCACATTGCACACCAAGAAACATAAACTAAAGCATGCATTGAGAAGAAAAATCGAAGAACAAGCGGGAAATAGTTACCTGTTTCTTGGAATAGCAGTTGAGTACCATAATAAAGGACACCTCTGCAAACAAAAGAAAGATGCACACACATCAGCATCTTCCCTGAGTAGTCTTTGCATTCGGGCATTTACACAAACATATATTGTGCGCACTTGCAACCTCTCAATATGGGTCAAAAAAAATGTTACAGATCAGGGGCGCTGCTAGGAGTAGATCATCCACATGGACATCCGTCGTTGTCGTGAACTTCCGATGGTGATGGGCGGCCTAGCACGTGGGAAAGGGATCTGGCAACACGTAGATCAGTAAGATGCCTGATGTTGCTGGGACGGACGCGGGAGAGGAAGAGACGAGCAACGGCGACCATGCATGGGGGGCAGAGGAGGAGAGAAGTGGAGGGGAGGAGGAGGCGGCGCAGTGGCGC
The DNA here is from genome assembly GCA_021605205.1 of Aegilops longissima. Lineage (NCBI taxonomy): Eukaryota > Viridiplantae > Streptophyta > Magnoliopsida > Poales > Poaceae > Aegilops > Aegilops longissima. The sequence goes on from CM038676.1 coordinate 633,802,072, forward strand.
AGATCTTGGGGAGCTCGGGGGCGTGCGGCGGGCGGAGAGAGAGGGGTTAGCCAGAGAGAGAGAGAGAGAGAGAGAGAGAGAGAGAGAGAGAGAGAGAGAGAGAGAGAGAGGCGATGAGGAGGGGAGGCGAGTGGGACGGGAGGCGGCGAGGGTTTCTCCACGGGAGCGGTTGCGATTTATACCCCCGCACGTAAAAAGACCAAAATGTCCTCGGCGGGGTACAGAATTTACAGGCGGTGGCAGCAGTACTGTTCATCGCGAATTAGGGGCGACGTGGAGGGTGGTCCTGCCTAGCAGTTCTTGAGGGTTTATATGTTCAACTAGGTGTTGGGGCGCGCCCGTGGCGCGCCTCTTGAGGGGGAGCTAGGCGTTGCCTGGTTGTACTCGCCCCTTGAACATTCCTTTTTATTCTAATTAATGTTTGGGATGGTATCTTCATTGAATAAACTTAGTAGCAGTAAAAGAAAAAGAAGTGCAGAGAGAAAGCCCATTATGGATCTGAGCATGAAACGTCTAACTATTAACAGTGCTCTTAACATAAGCAGTAGGTCTTGAAAAGCATGATAGACCATAGGTCATGACAGGATATAGCATAATTAGGAGTACTTAGTAGTGCATTATATTAGATTATATTGACACAGGGGCTGCAGCATTTTCGATTGTGCATCTAGAGGCGGTGCACGGTGAGAACCAGGCAGCACTTTGAAGTGATCCTGAAATATAATGCACATATGTCTCCTTCACGAATGTTGGCACGGCGACAAAACTCAGACCAGTTGGGGGTTATAGTGGCCCTCTTGTCAGTTGCTACCATGATGCGATACTCGGCGAGCAGATGGCCATCTGCAAGTTTTACCATGAGTGTATCATTGTTTGGATCAATGTAGTCGAGCAGGTTCTCTTCATTATAGTTAACCTGAAAATACTGGTAAAAGAAAGCAGGTTATTTACATGGATAGAAATTGTTTTGTGATATGGAAGATAATTTTGAATGCTCAAGTAAAAAGAGCAAAGTGAATTGAATATTTATGCTGTCCAACTGATGATTTGAGTATGTGCAGCCTACTATGTGAACAGATAACAAATGAATGAAAAAATGGTAAGCTAGAAAAGATAAAGTAGGAATTTTAAAAGTAGCAGGAGAAAAATGACAACAGAGCCGGTGTTGATGTATGTGCTATACAGTGAGAATGGGAAATAATTGTCATTTGTAAGTTGAGTAAAGTGGTGAGTGTAAAGTAAACGCATTGGTTTTGGGCCTTCACTTTCTAAAACATAATTGGGCTGAGCATTTGGAATGGGCCAACCACAGGCATTTGCAATGGAGGCGGGTGATATTTTTTCGACCGTAAGTGCTACCTTGTCCATAAACCGTAGACCTATGAAACCAAAAAAATTCGCTGGAGACGAGGTGCGGAGGAATCGCCGATGAGGTTATACTCATCAAGCATCTTCATTAAACCATCAGCTATGTCTCTATCAATACCACTGTCTTTTTCACCATCTTCGGTCATCACCACATTAATTAGATTTGAAAGCTCATTTTGTGTGTCATGAATGTATAGTTCAACAAACTTTGGAGTGGCACCTCTATTTGGCAGAAGCGATCCAATACGGTGATATACCTGACCATGAATTTTAAACACATATGGACCACCATCTTTGTTAATATGTTTATCAATATCCGCTCCCATGGACATGAAAGCAAAAAGTGAATTGTATTGTCTGATTCTATCCAAGAATTGCTTAGAACGTGAATCACCATCAAACCTAAGTAGTTCTGATAGAAAAGGTGGTGGCTTTTTAAAGGCGGGCATTGATACTTTACCGCCTTTGCAGCATAGGTTATATACGATCCGACGTTCACTCACACATGTTTCTCTCTTACATCTCTCACGGAACCAAAAGAAAGCGCCACAGAACTGGCATGTGTATTCAGGCGCTCCCAGATAGTACCTCTTTTTATATGATGTTGTAGAGAGAGTGAATTAGATGTTTCTACAAAGTGTGTAACTATATGACCTTTTATCACAAAGATACCTTTTAAGAACTCTGTGTAGTCAGTAGAAAACAGAGAGCGCGTGGTAGATGTAGTCTGGTAGGGGTAACCTTAAAACAAAGGAAAGAAATAATTTAGCACAGGCGCATAACGAGTTAGGCGTTGTGTTTACAGTGGGCTGTGAGCCGACACAAGCAGGGTAGACCTGTTCGACGCCACACTTGCATTTTTCTCTTTCGCATTCGCTGATGTCGCCTTAACCGGCTGTATGTACGCGACAGAACCGGAAAGAAACCACCCCCTAAGGAAATTTTCAGATTGGTATGGATGTGTTAAAAGGGTGTTATTCTACTATGTTTGAATTGCAGTATTGATGGTCTGTACCCATAAAAGGACTGTTTGCACCAGAGGATGATGATCCAGGTACAGAACTCAAGGCGCCTAAAGAGGTGATTTACACATAAGTTCACATTGCACAAAATGCAGCGTTGTAAGTACAACAATAACCTACGATCATGTCAAACCGCGACGCACTTTGGAACAGCGCAAGACGTGCTGCTGCTCTGCTACGACTTCGAGCAACAGATCGACTGTGTGCAGCAGCACGATCGGTACCAGGATCACTGGAATTCATGTTCCCTGCTCGTCGATACGTACAAATATTACAGATCGCGCAAGCAAAATAACCGCGAATAGACAGACGCAATCCAAGCACAAGCAACCGAAGCAAGCTAAAAAGAGTGGAAAGCGCACCTTAGCCGCAGAGTCGATATGCTGAGCAGATTGAATAACGAGGCAAACTTGATTATCAATTGATGATGCCAATTCCTGAGGAAGCATAGCATAATGTAAGTCAATCACACTACTTAGTTTTGTGAGTTAGTAAATCATGAGAAGACCAAAAACACACACAAAGCCAGCAAGTAGTCCTTGAGAACCTGCAGAAGATCACTACAAAGTCCTTTCTTTGGACCACTTATTGCTATGCTTTGCTATAAAATCTTGCAGACAAATACACCCTCTGTTTCTAGAAACAAGATGTTTTGGCAGTTAAAATGAACTACTAAAACATCTTATATTTAGGAACGGAGGTAGTAACAACAAAACAGGGGTACTGGTGCTAGGTATCAAGCGTGTACTAAACAAAAGTGTTTACAAACAGGGGTGTAAGCAGAATTATTAAGCTGAGCCAGTTATTTTTTGTAGTTCCATCAATTCTGAAAAACAGCAAATGTCTCCCTCTGAAGTTCAGTATTTGGCTATCGCAAGACAACAAATTTATGGCCAAACCATTGCAAAGGCAGCACTCTCCAAGAAAACGGGGAAAAAGGATCAACAAAGAGATCATTTCGTGTGAAGAAAAAGTACAGCACAGCTCAACAATCACTAAAGCAATTCTTTGCTGCCCTGCTCAAATAGCAGTGTACGAAACGCCGCAAAACTGAATCTAGCTGAACTCCAGAAGTAAAAACCAAGAGAATTTACAGCCTCGGCCATATACTAATCACTTGTTCAGACTGTACACACACTTGCAAAAATGTACACCATATCAATTTGTATGAGAGTCATCAAGAACCTCACAGCAAGAACAAGTAGAGAAACTAAAAAGAATCACATCTGGCAGAACAAAAGGGGATAAGACAGATGGCACTACGCTTTATCAAGAACTGAAGATATCCTTGTACAACCTCAATTACCACCTACTGTTAATGACTCCCTCAATTTTACTTGAGTGACCAAAACTACAATCTGCACTTTTATAACATGTAATAATATCAATCAAAAGTGCACTTTGTTGTACAGAACAAACAAGGGAAAAGAAGCATCCATCTATAATAAAATTATAGAAACCATAATGATAACATGATTGAAGCTCCTCTGATTTGTACCTACTCTGCTGGGATAATGATAGCATGAGGCACAAATCGAAATCTGAAAGAAGCAAAACAAGAACCGACCGAACAACCTTGCTTATCATTCACAACGACTTGGTTTCAACATAACTTGTGGTGTAGGGATGTCATCTATAAAGCATAGCAGACTTGACACACATAAGAATAAACGCCCGATGAGCGTATTCACAGAGGCAGAAACCGAAAGCTCAAAGAAGCAAAACAAGAATCGACCAAACAACCTTGCTTGGAAAAATCAGAGAACAGAGAAAAGAAAAGAAAATTGAAGCAGACATAACAAGAAACGCCTCATGATCATCAACAAAGTAACATAGGCAGAAATCGAAATCTCAAAGAAGCAAAACAAGAACTGACCCAACAACCTTGCTTCAGATCTCATACAAGAGAATGACACGATTATTTATAGATCATTTTCAGTTAACTCCGTCTCGCTGTCAAGTGCTCCTAAATTTTTGATTTCATGGTTCCCCAAAGTTACTTCACTGACATATGTGTTTCATACCCATCGATCGACCCTAAATTTTGGTATCTGCTTATGCCTTGTTTCATAACAAGGCAATGGGAAGCATGTGTGCCGAAAACAAGTCAGTGTTGACCTATATAGTCAAGATACAGTTAGGGAAAATAAAATGGTTCTATTTTAGCAATGTTAAATAATTGCTGAGTTGGAAGACAAAAGGATGTTTTTTTCACCTTTTCCTAGCTATAAGAGATCATATCAAAGATGTGGCATCTCACAAATATCACAAATTGCGCAAAGAAAATGACTGCGAATAAGAAGACGCAATCCAAGCACAAGCAACCGAAACAAGTTAAAAAGAGTGGGAAGCGCACCTTAGCCCGCAGAGTCGATATGCCCAGCAGATTAGATAACGAGTCAAACTTGATTATGAACCGATGATGCCAATCCCTGAGGAAGCATACCATAATGTAAGTCAACCACACTGCTTAGTTCTGTGAGTTAGTAAATCATGATAAGCACACTCTATATTCAGCAACAACGAGTTTTTACTCTTCTATGCTACTCTGATTACTCAAAACTGAATTCCTGTAACCTCTGCTGCTCTGTCTGAATTTTCTGAACATTTGCTTCTCCTCTTTTGATTCAGTTCATAGTACTGTTAGGGCTGCTCATAATTTCGGTAGAAATCCTTTATTTTTAGTTTAACTGTATGTTCTGTTTACTTCCTTCTACTGCGTGAATCCAGTTCCTAATTGTTTGGTCAATCTGTTCATTCAGTTATAGTTTGAAAAAAGCGTCCTGTTATCCCTATAATGATTTCTAGCATTTTCTGCTATGTCATACCCACACATAACTTTGGCTTCAGCCATGTCATCTATCTACCTCATTATCTGTTGCAGCACATGTAAAACTGGCATCATTAATTCTACAAGATGTGAAAGAAGCAAAAGAATTCAGAAAGGTGCTTTGGATGTGAACTCAGCAAAAACAAAATTCAGAAGGCGAGTAAACATGCATATGTATATAGAAAATCAATCTGATGTTGACGGTTAAAGCGTGCAACCGAGAAGAAAACAGCCACTACCTCATCCTGTTAATTACTACATGCCTTGTGCTGGTGTCATCCATCTGTATGAATATTTCGCTTACAAAAAGGCTCCGACTACTCTCGATTTTCTCCTAGATTTCTTTTGGTTTCTCAAGTCACAAGAAAAGCAAGCGGTCTCCATTCTCCTCCTGCCCCCAACCAACCAACAAGCCAGCCAAGGAAGAAGCAAAGATAGATGATTCTGTGTTACTGTTACTGGAATTTAATGGCTGATCTTAGGAAGATGTCAGTCTTAGCTCTGTTTAAGATCATGGTAATTTGTCATACAAGAGGAAAAGGAAAAGAAAATTGAAGAAGGAACAAACACCTAATGAGCCTGAACGAACTGACAGAGGCACAAATTAAAAACTCAAAAAAGCAAAACAAGAAACCGACCAAACTTAGCAATGTGGTTGAGAATCTCAGTGCATGGTCACCAAACCCAGTCACTGACCAACAAGTCAAGTCAGATGCTCGATTATCCTGGTCGTCAACACTGTCAAAACTGTTAAGATCTTACTTCAGCTGATCTATGTGGGTTCTGGGATTCTGAAATCTCATACAAGAGAAGAAAGAAAGGAAAATCAAAGAAACATAAGAACAAACACCTCACGAGCGTGAACGAACTGACATACTCACAAATAAAAAAATCAACACACACACACATCCATGAGCAGATCAGAAACGGTACCTTGACGACGACGAGGAACGGAGAACAGAGAGACGAACAAGATGAGCGATGGATGAACAGGTCAGCGAAGAACCACCTGTGAACACACAACATCGACGACCGCTAAGCGCACCAGTAATAGGTAAGAGGACAGAAGAACATGAAAAAAACTCGTCCAAGGGAGAACAGCCCACCTTCACGGTGATGTGGAGGCGAAGTACAGCGGCGGGGCAGAAGCGATGTGGAGGCGCAGTACAGCGGCGGGCGGAGCAAGGCGGAAGGAGGAACAGAGGACGAGAGCGACCGGCGTATATAAGGAGAAGACGACACGCAAGATAGCGATTCATAGGTGAGCCGCGTCCACTACACCGCAAGGACGCCTCAGAAGCGGATCTACCTGAAGGACCAGTGGGCCGGGTGCAGGAGCACTAAGCCCAATCGTCCTTCCCCACATCCACCCACGCCACATCGGTTTTCTCTCTCGTGCGAGACGCAACGAACACACGGGCATCCCGGCGCACTGAATGACAACGTCGGCCCACTGTAAAGAGGCCCCATCGGTCAGCGAAACGAAGCCACGCGCACGTACGGAAGCCCGGTAACCCACGCTCAGAACGCCAGGACGAGTCGCGCGCCCAGCATGTGCAGAACCAACCACCGGCCTCCAGCTGGCGCAGCAACGCGCGATGCCATTGGGCAGCCGCCTTCCTCTCGATTTACTCGGCAAATATGCCGTTAGCACGCCTTCCTCTCGATTTACCAGTGCGTACGTGGCTATCGTGAGCTAACGAGCTTGATGCATACCTTATTGTTTTTGATGAGTTGTCTAGCATCTCTCATACGGATATTGGAACTGATTTTGAAGAGAGAATATCAGGTAGTTTTCAAAGTGTCGCCGGTCTTTGGGTGAAATAAGAGAAATGTTGCTATCAATATAATTTCTGCAGCTACGTTGTGGAGTATCTGTAACAACTGAAATGGCACATCTGGTCTCTGGCATGCAGGTCATATGGCGGCCGACGACTGCGTCGATTGGTGAAGAGATGGTGTTCTCTGTTGTCCGACAAGCAGGCTGAGCTACCTAGACCAGGGGAGAATATCCCAGCGCTCACCTGCTGCTCAAGAAAAGGAGGACAACCAACAATCAGGGCAAACAACACATATTTGACCTGTGGATGAAAACAATTCATTTTGAACTGCTTTCAAAAAAATTCACGCTGCTGACCCTTTCATGTGGCGCCCGACAGCCAGGCGCCACACCCTACTGTGCAGGGCCTTTGCCTTAGGCGTCGCACCCCCGGCCAGCGTGGCAGCCCAGGGCCAGGCGCGGCCCCACAGCCAACAGTGCAGCGCCTAACCGCTAGGCGCCACACAGTGTAATGTGCAGCGCCTATCGCTTGGACGCCACACTTGTATTGTGCAGCGCCCGGCCCTTAGGTGTTGCACTGTCTATTTGTCACTTAGGCTAGCCCCACCCCCACCCCACACACCCCACCCCACCCACAACCTGAAGCTAAGCACCCCCCTCTCTCCCCCTCCCCTCTCAAATCCTTCTCAAATCTTGCAAATCCGGAGTATTTGTCCGTGGATTTCAAAGCCAACCCCTCCCTTAAGGTAATCTCTTCTGACCCCCTCTTTTTCATCCATAGGAATTGTCACATTTGCTCAAATCTTGCTAGTTTGGGCAAACCCTAGTTTTGGCTTGGATTTGGAAATTTGTGTTGAAACATGTTATGTTTCTTTGCTAATTTGGTAGGGTTAGGCTTCATACTATTCTAGGGTTAGGGTTATGTGTGTTTTTATGTTGGGGTTAGGGTTAGGGTTATGCTATTGTTAGGATTGTGGTTATTGTTAAGGTGGGGTTAGGGTTATTGTTTCATATTTATGTTAGGGCTTATGTATTTTGTGCAAATGTTTGGTTAAGTACTTACTTGGTATATGTGTGTTTTTTATTATTGTATGGATGGGAAGAACATGTGTTTATGTTCATCATGTGGATAAAGAGGCCTTTTTGAAAGGCAATGTTGAGCCGGATCCGGATGAGCTTGACATGGTGTTTGAGAGTAGTCCTAGCTATGCGGATGTCTTGGAACACGTGAGGAAGGATTTGAATTGGATGGACCCAAGTGAAGTTGCTGAGTTCGAGGGAAGGCATAATGTTGGTTTTGGAATGCACATCTGTTGGAAGACAATGTGTGTGAACTCCGAGCAACGATGGGTTGCATACAAGGAGACGGTTGCCGAATCTCTAGACAAGGCTCTGAGTTATTTGCCTCCAAGAAGGTTGAGTCTAGTTTGCATTTGGACTTGAACTGGAACCCCTCCCCGTTGGTTGATAGTACTCCCCCACCCATGAATCAAGATCAAATGAGTGAACCACATTTGACGCAACAAGTTTGACCAACATTGAGCCCGATTTCAAACAACCAAAATGAAGCTTTTCAAGAGGATAATGATGAGTACGAGGAGGATGACAACTAAGTTGATCTCCATGACAATAATGTCGGTGATATTGACCAATATCATGTGCAAGAGACAACGGACCATTCCATCCCTTTTTCCCGTTCATATGCATCAGACTTGGATGATGATGGTCCCGATGAAGAAGTTGATGAGGAGGGGTTCACGCCGTAGGAGGCCGAAGCATTTAAGAAGGTATTCCAGCGGGATGACAAGACACCATTGTTCAAGGATCTTAGTCTCGCGGATGAAGCCGTTGTAGATGGTGGCAAATGTATATCTCTTGGAGCTAGGCCAAGTTCTCACCGTGATTTGGAAGATGGCAAGAACGGGATATTTTCCGGTTGTGAGTTTGATTCCTTCTTGGAATTGAAGATGTGGCTCGACAACTACTCGGTTACGCATTATCGTCCACATAGAGTGGCCAACTCGGACGTCAATGTGCGTTACACGGTTAAATTTGAAGTGCCAAGATGTCCTTGGATTGTGCGTGCAAGGCCATGGAAAGGAGGTCCCACTTGGCGCATAGTGAGTTGTCTACCAAATCACATGTGCTGACACAAGAATGCGGATGGCGAGCTTGTGTACCAACAACACAGACAACTCACGTCCGAGTTCATCGCTTACAGGCTTTCCAACCAAATATCCACACTTCCAACAATGAGCACTAAGAGTGTCATTGACCTTGTGAAAGCCATCTTTCATTACAAGGTCAAGTACGACAAGGCATGGAAGGCGGAGCAAGCCGCATTCAAGATGTTATATGGCAATCGGGAGGAATCATACAACCGGCTCCCTAGGTTGTGTTAGCTATGGCCGCCACAAACCCAGGCATGGTTCACGTGGTCGAGCTTCATGTTCACTAAACATTGATTCACAACGGGAGGACCGTCCGAGTATTTGACCGTGCATTTTGGGCTTTGAGCAATGCGTGATGGCTTTTGAGCATTGTCGGCCCGTCATCGCCATTGATGGCACGTTCTTGACCGGACAATACAAGGGCACTATTTTGGTTGCAATAGCAAGTGATGCCAATAACCGGGTGTTGCCTTTGGCTTTCACTTTGGTTGAGGTGGAGAACAATGATAACTGGGAGTGGTTCTTGCGTTAATTGAGAACAAGGGTATTACCGGCTGAAAGGGAAATTTGTGTCATATCGGATCGCCATCCAGGAATTATAAATGCGGTGGTGGTTGACATTCCCGGTCATGAAAAGTTGCACCATCGATGGTGCATGAGGCACTTTTGTGCAAACTTTTATAGGGCATGTGGTATCAAGGAGTTTGCCGATGATCTTCAAGATTGTTTTCTCGCTTTCTCCGACAGGCGGTTCACCAACTTGTACAATGCATTGCTCACACACAAGAAACTTGACCCCGGTGGTCTTGACTTTCTCAATAGGAACATTGTAGAAACAGATAAGTGGGCACGCGCTTTCGATGAAGATGGCCGGAGGTACGGTCAAATGACAAGCAACATGGCAGAATGCTTCAATAAGGTGCTTAAGGGTGTACGTGCATTACCCGTGACGACAATAGTTCAATACACATTTGACAAATATGAACGTGTACTTTTTAAAGTACTCAATGGAGACGGATAAGCAGATTGCTGGTGAGAACAAGGAAAGGCACAAGTACATTTTCCCACCAATGGTTGAACAATGGTTGGAATTTCAATCACGGAAGGCAGACTCCCAAGAAGTTGTACTATATGACGACAACGATTGGATGTTTGAAGTGAAAGAGCATGGAGGAACCACAAACGATGGCCACCAACATGGAGGCCGGGCTTTCAAGGTCTCCCTAACACGGTGTGATTGTACTTGCATGAGGCCATCGTTGCTTCATCTCCCATGCTCGCACTTGTTGTACGCATCCCGCGTTAGGACTGTGTGACGTCAATCACCCTCTTATCACGAGTTCTCAATCATGACGGTAAAGAATACATGGGCTCCCCGGTTTCAGCCATACTTGGACCAATCACAATGGACGGAGTATCATGGAGTTCAACTATGGTCGGACCCAAAACTGAAAGTCATTAGACGGGGAAGACGTAAGACAAAGCATCTTAGAGGTGACATGGACGGATGGGGCCGTGGTGGCAACAAAGCGGGAGTCCACTAGGTCTTAGAAGAGGCCGTGGTGATGGTCTTGGCCATGGTGGTGGTAGAGGCCGTGGTGATAGTCTTGGCCGTGGTGATGGTCTAGGCCGTGGTGATGGCCTTGGCCGTGGTGATGGCCTTGGCCGTGGTGGTGGTAGAGGCCGTGGTGATGGTCTTGGCCGTGGTGGTGGTCTAGGTCGTGGTGATGGCCTAGGCCTTGGTGGTGGCTATGGCCGTGGTGGTGATCTTGGCCTTGGTGGCGGCCGTAGTGGAGGAATGTTTTCTTGGCTCAATGGATCATTGCCGTTGTTTGTGTTTTCATGTTGCATTGTGTGACTAACTATTATGTTGCCATTTTCATAGGTATGGCGTCATCCCAACCCAACAAAGCAACAATGAAGGGGGTGGAGGGCACGGAGGGGGGAGGTGAGATGTCGGGGTGGTGGGAGGAGGAAGAAGAAGAAGAAGAGAGGAGGAACAAGAAGGGACAAGGACCGTGACCTTCTTATGAACCAAGAGGACATGCCGAACAAGTGGGAGGATGCATCTTTGGACAAGGTGAAGGAGAAAGATGTCAACATCCCGCCATGTTGGTGTGGAGGTGTTTGCAAGGTGAAGGTGTCCATCGACCGAAAGAAGTGTTGGACGGAAGGGAGGAGATATTTTGTATGCCCCAACTATGCTTATGATCGTGCGCTTCCAACTAACGCCTATGACCAACCACCGGTAAGCTAGAGAAGTAAAATGTTATTCTCAAATGTGTGTCAGCACTAACAAAAATGTTGTATACAGTCACCGCCTCCTCTATGCAAGTACTTCACATGGATAGATCATGAAGTGCCAGAAGATGTCCCAAAGGACCAATATCAAGATTGTCTTAGGCCCCAGTGACGGTTCGAAGAATCATTTCAAAGAGGCGTGGAGGAAGAGCGTCGTCAAAAGGAGAGGATGGAGCGGAAGAAACGAGAGGAGGAGAGGGCACGCCAAGCGAAACTTGCTCGTGAGGAGGACAGGGCAAGAAAGCTTGCAAAGGCTCGCGAGGTGCAAGAGGAGGATGAGGCACATGACAAGAAGGGGAAATGGCCTCGCTCGACTCAGTAGGGACTTTGCTTTAGTGCACTCGTCATGGAACCGGATGCATCCATGCCGTATTTGTCATGAACTATCTTCTAGGGAAAGAAGCTATTTGTCGTCAACTATGTCGCAGTAGGCCTAAATTTATCATTTGTAATGAATATGTCGTGAACTTGTGAGGTTATGTGATATGTTGGTGAACTCTTAGTAGTGTGTTACTTGTGTTTGCCAAGTTGTAGTAATGTTTGAATTGTCCTAAGTGATGAACTTATTGGCATATTACTTGTGTTTGTTCAAATTGTTGTGTAGTTCAAGTTATTATAAGTGTTGTGATGTTCAAGTGAATTGAAAGTGCTACCAAAAGTGCTTACATTTATAGCTTTTGCATTAATAAACCTTCTAGCGCCCATGCCTCAGGTGTTGCACTATACTATGCAGCGCCCAACAGTTAGGCGTCACACAGTATAGTGCAGCGCCTTACACTAAGGCGTTGCACACTAACTTAGAATTTTTTAGGCAAGAAATGTTGTTGCAAAGCTTCTGTTGCTCTCTGGATCCACATCCAGATGTGCAGCGCCTAAGGCCTGGGCGCTGCACTATACTTTGTGACGCCTGACCGTTGGGCGCTGCACTCCCGTTAACTGCAAAACAGCAGAAACAGAAGCTCTTTTGGCAGCAATTTCAATTCAAAATTATAGTGCAGTGCTGTAAACTGCAGAAACTGAACAAACACGAGTAATAACTTCAACATCACATCATTTAGGACAATTTAAACAGTACTACAAGTTCGCAAACACAAGTACCACACTACTAAGTGTTCACCAACACATCACATAACCTCATAAGTTCATCAACCTAATGAAACGGCGACAAGTTCAGTTTCATAATAAAAACGACAAGCAGTAATGCCTTGCGCGCGTGCTCCTGGTGCCACGCCTGCTAGCGATCTTCTTCCTCCTGCCAGGACGAGCTTCCTCTGCCTCCACTTCCTCCTCCGCCTCATCATCCAAGCTCGCCATCCTTGAGCTCCCTGCGACCACCTTTGGGTTGCCTCTGCTGTCAAAGTCGGTGGGCGTATACCGCCGTATGGGCTGCCTACGCTTGAACATGTATGCGGACCAAACTTGAGCGTCTGCCAAAGTAATGTCATCATCAATCTCATCAGCCTATCACACAAACAAACAAAATGGTAAATACCGGCGTCGTAATCAAGTGAGAATTACATCTAAAAGATTAGTCATACCTCTTGGGTGACCGCACCCTCATCATCTAGATAAGCATGTGAGGAACTCACATCGTCCCCTCATGGTGAGATAAGGGGTCTGATGGTGTACCAGACCTAGAGGCAAATGGTTCATCATATTCTAGGTCACGGCAACCGAGAAGGTTCAATAACCGCCTTAACTTCTGGGCCTGGCGCTGTAACATGAACAAGTGTATAAGATACCAAACTCCGCAAGATATGTAACATGGACACATGAGTGTGCTATGTACCTTGAGAAATTTCCGTAGTGGACCTTCATCAATGCCTTCTCCAACCGGTGTCGTCTCCAGAATAGACTGGCTTTCATCAGCTGATTTCTTGATCTGGTTGCGCTACGGATGAGAATGAAGTAACACATTAGCCATTCAAACATGTGTAATACGGCCAACGGGAAAGTAAAGAAGTGAACACTTTACCACATAGTTAATCACCGGAACAGCATGGACTCCTAGCCCTTCCCTGACATCTTTGTTGTACTTCCCCTTCGATAGATCCTCAAAGTTTACGGGTTCTTCAAGAATACCCTCATTGTATGCCGGTGGGAATATCTCAACTCGAGTATTTTCAAGAATCCATCATAGGTAGTTATCGAAAGCAAGTGAGCTATGCTCACGAAGCTGGGCGCGTGCACTGTTACGAGCCTGCTCCAACAAAGATGGAAGCGGGTAACATACAAAGCATGATGCTTGTCCCAGTCCTTTATCTTCCGCTGCTTTCTCCTGTCCAACCTGCATGGTAGAAAACCAAACATTAGAACAATCAAGGAGTGGCGATGCTTAGTCAATACGGTTCATGCTCTCTTACCTATGAAGTGATTTGTCCGTGTCCACCCAATCCGGCGAGTGAGGCTGGAACAGACCAAACTCGATACACGCGATGTGGCAAGTGAAGCTCAACCGCCCAGTTGCATATCAGTGGGCACTGCATGAGCCAAAGATCCCTATCTCGCAAGAACATCGGGTTGATGGCAAACTATGGAGTGTAGCCTACTTTGTCATTGGCGCCATATGGCTGCCATTGCACCTATGAAATAGGACAACAACGCAACATTGATGACAATTATTCAGGCAAGCATGAGAAATGACTGAAGTAATGTCCTCATTACCTGCTCAGGCGTAATCGTGTCCAACTCGGCAATGTACTTTTGGTACATGAGATTGACATCGTTCGTCATCTCGGAAACCACATCCCACTTGTAAGCCCAAGTGGGGCGCCATAATTCATCATCTTCATCCCAAGGATTAAACTTGACACTCTTTGGGCGTCCAATAGGCAGACGCTCCTAGCTCCATACAGAAAGTAGAAGCAGACTACCACCAATGCCTTCCCTATCTGTGATCCTGCAACACGCATCGTCCAGCTACATATGAAAGAAAACAATGTTAACTTGACAGCAAGGTTGCATTGCTAATGAAGAAATGAGTTGATAACAAAACAAACCAACTACATGTCGGTACAAGTAGGAAAGAGTCGCCGGACCCCAGATCCATCTGCTATCGAAGACAGCCAATGCCTTCAGTCACATCCATGGAGCGTTCTTGCCCGTGGAGTCAGGAAACAAAATCCTCGAGACAACGTACCACAAATAGACACGAGCATGTGTCTGGATCACATCATCAGTGGCATCCGCAGGGCAATGGGCCACTACAAGAAATATGTCAACTTGTGACCTTGACTATTGGTCACTGAAAGGTCATGGTTTTTCATTTGCGACCATTTTGTGACCAAAAAGAGAAGGTCAAAAGCTGGCGGTCGTTAACTGACTATAGCGATCTTTCTTCTGGAATGGTCGAAGACGTTTATGACCAAAATATGTCCACTGTGGCATTTTGGTCACTAGTAACCTCCCCAGGCCACGTAGGCATCCAGCGTGGCAAGCTGATGTGGCACAAGATTCAGCCCGCTCCGATTCGGCGTTTTACATGGGCCGAGCCCAACAATTCAGCCTTTTTAATGTATTTTTTCCTGTGCTTTTATTAGCTACATGGGTCTGGCCCAACAATTCAGCCTTTGATTTCTAGGCCTTTAGCCTTTTTGCTGCAATTTCTTATTTGGGCCTCGGCCTTTTTACAATCCATTTTGAACCAGGTCCCACTAGTCAGGTCATCCAATTAGGTCCCACTTGTCAGTTTTATTTTGTTTCTTTCCCATTTTAAATGACCCACTAGTGAAATGGGACCCAAGTTTGCTGTTTTGGTGCCGCAGGTCAGTTCTCTATTTGCGCCAATAACACATAACAAAATCGGCAACCAAAGTACTTGATTCAAATAACACATAACACAGAGCCAATAACACATAAAATTTTAAACATCAACCAAAGTACTTTACAATCATGGTAGTAGAAATCAGGTATTCAACTATAAAATACAACCAAATATTAATATGGCCAGCTCCAGCTCCAGGGTTTTCTTCGGGATTATTCTCCTGGAGTTCCTTGTACACCAACTTTTGATGAATGAAGGCCAAAATCTGCATGTTATAAATCAGAAAAGTTAGGAATATAATCAAGTGAAGTCGTGCATATAACATTCTCCTAACAATGAAAAATAGCTGCAGAATTTTAGATCTAATAAGAAACCATGCATATAACATTCTCATAACAGCAAGCCCGAGATATATTTGGAAAGGGAAAATGACAAGTATCAACCCAGTGCAAGATAACAGAGCAACTATGTAAAAGTTATTCAAATTTCCTGATGTGTGTGTCGCGTTATACATGCATCAAGAAGATCGTATATATACACAGATTTAACACCTAAAGCACATCAGGCTTGGAGCTTACATATATATACACGATTACTAGATGGAACTAGTGAACAAAGGTTGTGAATGATTTTCATACAAGTATGTACAGTCATGGTTCTGGACATGAAAATGTTTATGTACATTCATGAAAGTTTTGCACATGACATGAGCAAGTCTGCAGTCCCTAATTAGATTACATGTTCTGACTTATGAGCACGAGAGGAATACATAGACACTGGAATATCCTCATGCTTAAACTAGAAAGAGAACAAAAGAAAATGAAACTATTAGCTGATTTGGTTCAAGTGAGAAAATACTAGTTAGTAGCAGTAGCCACTAATTAAACAACAGCGCTGCAGAGGTGCAACCACACCCACGGTTAATAAGGAGAGCAGTGCACAGGAGACAGCAAGGGCAACAACTCCAGGGTGATTCAACTGCAAGTGATCACAACAGCAATTCAGCTACTAGTTCATCAATGCATGAGGAAGGGCATGGTTACCTCACCGGTGGAATCCGCAGATCTCACCAAGCTAGGGAGGGTCACACACTAACACTCACAGATCCACGACCGAGATCAAGAATCCTATGCAACAAAAGCAACAGGATATATGTCATCAGAGAAGCATCATAGTCAGAATCAGATTCAGAAATTTCAGCATAAGTACCACTGTAGAATTCTATAATCAAGTAGAAATATCAACCAGAAGTTGAGATAAATGCAGCAATCAAACTGCAAAACCAGGAGTTTGGTGGTTACATCACAAAGCAGCAGCCCATTAACACAACTTGGACATAACTAATGACATCCAGCTTATAGAAACCATTTAAGAGACAGCTTATTTTACGCCAGATCACATGCTAGTTAGCAACTATAGCCACTAATTAAGCAACAACGCCACAATGCTACCATAACCACAGTTAATAAGTAGAGCAGCGCATAGAAAAGGCAATGACTCATGGCTGATTCGATTGCAAGTTATCACGACAACAATTCAGTTACTAGTTCATCAACGGTTGAGGAAGGGTATAGTCACCTCGTCGGTGCAATCCCACAGACCCAAGCAAGCTAGGGAGGGCCACACACTCGCAGATCCAGATCCACCACCTGCGCAAGAAAACCACGGGATATACCATCAGATAGGCATCAGAAACAGAAGTCAAAATGCAAAGACGCAAACATATCTAGTATTTGCTCACTTGGAACCAAATCAGCTGGGAGCTGTTGGCCTTGCTGCTTTCCTTGTTAACTGTGATTACTGAACCAATTGGACAACAACCATCTATTTTGCAACAACTACAGTTAACTTGGGAGAAATCCAACCAAACCAATTGGTAAACAAAATTGCACTGAATTTCATGAGCAAATGAAAGTTCATAACTGAAGATATAACTTCGCGATTGCTACAAATGGTGCTAATTAATCACACCTAACCACCTAGTAAGGCAAGTTTCGCTGTACGAGAATCAACATCCTCAACAGGGGAATTTTAACGTACTTGAATCGTATTCAGACCCCAAAAAAAATGTGTAGCGGCTTCCTACTGATCCATAAGGGAGCACACCAGAATGAGATGTTCGTCAAAGGTGAAAAGAAATGCTACTCTAAAAATTCCAGAGAACAAGAAGAAGTCGAGCCCTTGGTCTCGTTGATGGTCTCGTTGCGCCAGGAGAAGACGCTGATGAAGGCGTGCAGCAGCAGTGCCCTTGGCGTTGACCTTGAACCCCAGCGCCAGATCCTGCTCCCCAACCGGCGATGGTGTATCCCTCGACGGATCTGCATCCATAAGGCGAGGTAAGAGAGGGGGTCAGCTACAGTCTCTCGGAGGGGGAAAACAAGCGGGGACGAGGGGCACCCACCCGGACTGGTCCGCCGCCGCGGGGCCTAGGCACGCCGCCAGGACGACAGCGGCCTCCGGGCGCGGTCGTCGGAGGCGCTGCGGAGCTCGTCGCCTCGCGAGCCGCAGGGCGCGGCGGCCGCTGCCGAGGGGCGCGGGGAGGGCGGGCTTGCTGGAGCTTGTGGTGAGGAGCCGGGGACGGCGGCGGGATTGGAGATGAATCACAGGGGAGCTCGAGTGGATCTCCAGCCAGCGGGATTGGAGAGGAATCGGGGGAGGGAGAGGAATCGAGTGGATCTCCGTCTAGGGAGTGGAGGTGGAGGCCGTGGTTGTGGTTGTGGTCGCCGGCGGTGTTGAAGTGGTGAGCGCCGCCCCCGAAACCCTAGCCACAGGGAGCACGGAGAAGAACCAGACGGCCTCGAGGGGAGGGTCCGGGTAGGAGGTGAGGCCACGGGAGAAGAGGGAGCGGAGGGTTGGGGCTCGGGGGTCGGCGACGGCGATCAGCGAAGGAGGCGCCGGCGATGGGTGAGGGAGGCGGCGTAATTGGATCTGGATTTTGATCAAGGGACTGAGGGGGAAGGTGTGCCACGCCCGTGACTCTGGAAACAAGGGAGAGGTGCTGGATTGAGGGACTGCGGGAGGGTGTGGACGGCTCAGATCGAGTAAAGTGGGGGGTGATCCGTGGGCTGCCTCCTGATTGGTTCGAAATATGAGGTATTTAAAATTATTTCTTAGACCTAAAAACAGGGTATTTTGTGAAGCAGCTGCCAAAACTATTTTGCAAAATGGCATCACTAAAATTTTCACGTAATTTAGACCACATTTTATGGGTGATAACCAATTTGTATGCATTTCTGATCCTTCTAGCTATTTTTTGTCATTTAAAAAAAATCTCGTGGATTCAGCAGGAAGCGGGTTAAATTTGAACTGCAACCCCCTCATAGTTTGCTCATGTTTTTTTCCAAAAAACATTTTTAGGTACAAAAGTAGCTATTTCATTATAGAAACACCAAAAGTTTTTCAAGATTCAACAACTAGCTAGGAACGGTCATTCCCGCCGTTTTGACCGCATTTTGAAATGGGCATAAAAAATTCAAAAAATAAAAAAAAATGGAAAACCTTCGCATTGTGTCATTACATGTGACCAAGATACCAAAAAAATAATAAGCTTGTAATACGGCAATTCTTTTAAAAAAGTGTTCTCAGAAATGAGCTATCATGCGTGAAGATTCATGGCTTGCAAGCCAAATGATCAATCTTATGGCCACATTCATGGCATAGTTTGTTAAAATGATCTAATATTGTGCACAAGGGTGCATCTTGGAATTCCAAACAATGTTGCCTAAGGGAGTTTTCATTTTCTTTAGACGGAAAATTCATTTTCCATTTTCCGAGTGCCCGAAATGAGTTTTTTTTGTGAAGGACCTACCATATATTTGTTGCAAAATTGTACCAAATAAATTTTCTAAAATACTAGGACATATTTAATGCACAATTGACCAAATGGTTGGGTGCAAAAAGTTTTGATCCACCTCTCGTGGAAAAGACAAATTCCCGCCGATTCAGCAGGAAGCGGGTCAAATTTGAACTGCAGCTGCCTCATAGTTTTCTATTATTTTTTCCAAAATCATTTCTAGGTACATAAGTATCTATTTAATCAGAGAAACACCAAAAAAATTCCAAGATTCAACCACTAGCTAGGAATGGTCATTCCCGCCGTTTTGGCCGCATTTTGAAACGGGCATAAAAAATAAAAAAAATAAAAAAAATGGAAAACCTCCGCATTGTGTCACTATATGTGACCAAGTTTCCATAAAAAATAATAAACTTGTAATACGGTAATTTTTTTAAAAAAGTGTTCTAAAAAATGAGCTATCATGTGTGAAGATTCATGGCTTTCAAGCCAAATGATCAATCTTATGGCCATATTCATGGCATAGTTTGTTCAAATGACCTTATATCGTGCACAAGGGTGCATCTTGGATACAAACAATGTTGCATAAGGAAGTTTTCATTTTCTTTGGACAGAAAATTCATTTTCCATTTTCCGAGTGCCTGAAATGAGTTTTTTTGTGAAGGACCTACCATATATTTGTTGCAAAATTAGACCTAATCAATTTTATAAAATACTAGGACATATATAATGCACAATTGGCAAAATGGTTGGGTGTAAAAAGTTTTGATCCACCTCTGGTGAAAAAGACAAATTTCCGCCGATTTAGGTGGAAGCGGGTCAAATTTGAACTGCAGCTGCCTCATAGTTTGCTCTTTATTTTTTACAAAAATCATTTCTAGGTACATAAGTATCTATTTAATCATAGAAACACCAAAAAAATTCCAAGATTCAACCACTAGCTAGGAAACAATCAAGCCGTCGTTTTGACAACATTTTGAAGCAGGCATAAAAATTCAAAAATTCAAAAAAATTGGAAAACCTTCGCATTGTGTCATTATATGTGACCAAGTTTCCAGAAAAAATAATAAACTTTTAATACGGTAATTATTTTAAAAAGGTGTTTTCAGAAATGAGCTATCATGCGTGAAAATTCATGGCTTTCAAGCCAAATGATCAATCTTATGGCCACATTCATGGCATAGTTTGTTCAAATGATCTCATATTGTGCACGAGGGTGCATATTGGAATTCCAAACAATGTTGCCTAAGGAAGTTTTCATTTTCTTTGCAAAATTCATTTTTCATTTTCCGAGTGCCCAAAAGGAGGTTTTTTTGTGAAGGAACTACCAAATAATTGTTGCAAAATTGGACCTAATCAATTTTCTAAAATACTAGGACATATTTAATGAACAATTGACAAAATGGTTGGGTGCAAAAAGTTTTGATCCACCTCTCGTGAAAAAGACAATTTTCCATGGATTAAATTAGAAGCGGGTCAAATTTGAACTGCAGTTGCCTCATAGTTTGCTATTTATTTTTCCAAAAATCATTTCTAGTTACATAAGTACCTATTTAATCAGAGAAACACCAAAAAATTCCAAGATTCAACCACTAGCTAGGAGCGGTCATTCCGTAGTTTGACCGCATTTTGAAACAGGCATAAAAATTCAAAAAAATCAAAAATTGGGAAACCTTCGCATTGTGTCACTATATGTGGCCAAGTTCCCAGGAAAAATAACAAACTTGTAATACGGCAATTATTTTAAAAAAGTGTTCTCAGAAATGAGCTATCATCTCTGAAGATTCATGGCTTTCAAGCCAAATGATCAATCTTATGGCCACATCTGTGGCATAGTTTGTTCAAATGATCTCATATTGTGCACAAGGGTGCATATTGGAATGGCAAACAATGTTGCCTAAGGAAGTTTTCATTTTCTTTGGACGAAAAACCATTTTCATTTTCCGAGTGCCCAAAAGGAGGGTTTTTGTGAAGGAACTACCAAATAATTGTTGCAAAATTGGACCAAATCAATTTTATAAAATACTAGGACATATTTAATGCACAATTGACAAAATGGTTGGGTGCAAAAGTTTTGATCCACCTCTCGTGAAAAGACAAATTTCCATGGATTCGGTGGAAGTGGGTCAAATTTGAACTGCAATTGCCTCATAGTTTGCTATTTATTTTTCCAAAAATCATTTCTAGTTACATAAGTACCTATTTAATCATAAATACATGGTTTGGTGGCGATCGTCGAGGTTTGGGCGGTGGCCGAGGGCCCCAACTCTAGAGCGTAAACTTCGCATGCCATGGCGTGGTCACCAGCGTGACCGTGGCGTTGCCATGTGTTCAGGGCGACCTAGGTATGTCTAGTGTGTTGGGCACTCTCCAGGTAGGTGCTAGGAAGAAAATCACAACATAATATTCTCACGAGGAGACCGATCGATGCTCAAACATGAATAAGTAGCCAAGTGTTTGATTTGCGGTACGGAAAATGCACATGGCTAATGGGCGTGAGTTTTGGCTGAGGATGATCAGTTACTAAGAAGACCGTCTTCACAAATTTTCAGCTCAAAAGGAGGAGCCTATGTGGTACTTGCTTGGCAAACTACCACACTGGACATAAATACGAATGTTGAAGCTCGGCTCAAAATAATGAATGGATTGAGCTGGCATTTGGTGGAGGATGATTAGTTGGGCATAGAAAAGCACTGTAGAAAATGGATACTATTTGGACATGCCAAAGTGGTACTTCCTTCACAAACTGTTGTTCTGAACAGAATAGGAAAATGAATATTTTTGAATTATTTTTGAACAAGGCAAGGAAGGTTTTTACATATTTGACGAAGATATGACCCGAAGAATTTATGAGATTTTTTGGGAATTTTGGGAATGACAGAAATATAGGTTGCTTCACAACCTAGGGCAAAAACCGCCACATGGACATGACACATAGGCAAAACTAATGAGGTGGCGCCTAGTCATAGCAACCCACCACAATTTACAAGGCTATGACCATCTATATTGGTCGTTAACAACTAGAAATAAGGCAGCGGACTAGCGATGTTTGCTTTATGACCTTTTCATGTAAGGAAATTACGACCTTTCTGACCAAAATGGTCGCAATGGTTTAGGGTTTGGAGCCCCTCGAACAGCTTTTGACCAATTTGTCTGAAATGGTCATAGATCTATGACCAATTCTTCCAGGGTCACTGACATAAGGTCACTAGTTGACATATTTCTTGTAGTGGGCGAAGTGTTGGGGAACGTAGCATGCAATTTCAAAAAAAAAAATCCTACGATCACGCAAGATCTATCTAGGAGATGCATAGCAATGAGACAGGGAGAGTGTGTCCACGTACCCTCGTAGACCGAAGTTGATGTAGTCGAACGTCTTCACGATCCAACCGATCCAAGTAGCGAACGTACGACACCTCCGTGTTCAGCACACATTCAACTCGATGACATCCCTCAAATTCTTAATCTAATAGAGGGTCGAGGGACAGTTCCATTGGTACGACAGTGTGGCGACGGTGATGGTGATGTGATCCACGCAGGGCTTCGCCTAAGCACTACGACGCTATGACCGGAGGAGTAAACTGTGGAGGGGGGCACCACACACGGCTAAGAGATTTCTTGGTGTGCCTTTGGGTTGCCACCCACCCACGTATATAAAGGAGGGGGGAGAGAGGCCGGCGGCCTAGAGGGGCACGCCATGGGGGGAGTCCTACTTGGACTCCTAGTCCAGGTAGGATTCACCCCCCCCCTTTTCCTTTCTTCCACCGGAGGGAATAGGAAGGAGAAGGAGAGGGAAAGGGAAGGGGGAGCCGCTCCCTCCTCCTTGGCCTATTTGGACTCCCTAGGAGGGGGGCGCGCGACCAACTCCCGCGGGCTTCCCTCTCTCTCCCTTAGGCCCATGTTGGCCCAACACTTCCCCGGGGGGTTTCGGTAACCCCTCGGTACTCCGGTAAAATACCCGAATTACTCGGAACCATTCCGATGACCGAATACTACCTTCCAATATATGAATCTTTACTTCTCGACCATTTTGAGACTCCTCGTCATGTTAGTGATCTCATCTAGGACTCCGAACAAACTTCAGTCACCAAAACACATAACACATAATACAAATCGTCATCGAACGTTAAGCGTGCGGACCCTACGGGTTCGAGAACTATGTAGACATGACCGAGACACATCTCCGGTCAATAACCAATAGCGGAACCTGGATGCTCATATTGGTTCCTACATATTCTACGAAGATCTTTATCGGTCAAACCCCATAACAACATACATCATTCCCTTTGTCATCGGTATGTTACTTGCCCGAGATTCAATCCTCGGTATCCTCATACCTAGTTCAATCTTGTTACCGGCAAGTCTCTTTACTCGTTCAGTAATGCATCATCCCGTAGCTAACTCATTAGTGATATTGCTTGCAAGGCTTATAGTGATGTGCATTACCGAGAGGGCCCAGAGATACCTCTCCGATACACAGAGTGACAAATCCTAATCTTGATCTATGCCAACTCAACAAACACCTTCGGAGACACCTATAGAGCATCTGTACAATCACCTAGTTACGTTGTGAAGTTCGATAGCACACAAAGTGTTCCTCCGGTATTCGGGAGTTGCATAATCCCATAGTCAGAGGAATATGTATAAGTCATGAAGAAAGCAATAGCAATAAAACTAAACGATCATTATGCTAGGCTAACGGATGGGTCTTGTCCATCACATCATTATCTAATGATGTGATCATGTTCATCAAATGACAACACATGTCTATGGTTTAGGAAACTTAACCATCTTTAATTAACGAGCTAGTCAAGTAGAGGCATACTAGGGACACTCTGTTTTGTCTATGTATTCACACATGTACTAAGGTTCCGGTTAATACAGTTCTAGCATGAATAATAAACATTTATCATGATATAAGAAAATATAAATAACAACTTCATTATTGCCTCTAGGGCATATTTCATTCAGTCTCCCACTTGCACTAGAGTCAATAATCTAGATTACATAGTAGTGATTCTAACACCCATGGAGTCTTGGTGCTGATCATGTTTTGCTCGTGGAAGAGGCTTAGTCAACGGGTCTGCAACATTCA
The DNA here is from genome assembly GCA_021605205.1 of Aegilops longissima. NCBI lineage: Eukaryota > Viridiplantae > Streptophyta > Magnoliopsida > Poales > Poaceae > Aegilops > Aegilops longissima. The sequence continues at coordinate 633,826,195 of CM038676.1, forward strand.
GATCCGTATGTATTTTTCAAATCTATATGTCCCGCTCCTTGACTTGATCGCGGAAGGAATTGAAGCATCTTTTGATGTGTTTGGTTCTCTTGTGAAATCTGGATTCCTTCGCCAAGGCAATTGCTCCAGTATTGTCACAAAAGATTTTCATTGGACCCGATGCACTAGACATAACACCTAGATCAGATATGAACTCCTTCATCCAGTCTCCTTCATTTGTTGCTTCCGAAGCAACTATGTACTCCGCTTCACACGTAGATCCCGCCACGACGCTCTGCTTGGAGCTGCACCAACTTACAGCTCCACCATTCAATATAAATACGTATCCGGTTTGTGACTTAGAGTCATCCGGATCGGTGCCAAATCTTGCATTGATGTAACCATTTACGACAAGCTCTTTGTCACCTCCATAAACTAGAAGCATATCCTTAGTCCTTTTTAGGTATTTCAGGGTGTTCTTGACCGCTGTCCAGTGATCCACTCCTGGATTACTTTGGTACCTCCCTGCTAAACTTAAAGCAAGGCACACATCAGGTCTGGTACACAGCATTGCATACATGATAGAACCTATGGCTGAGGCATAGGGAATGACTTTTATTTTCTCTCTATCTTCTGCAGTGGTCGGGCATTGAGTCTGACTCAACTTCACACCTTGTAACCAAGGTAAGAACCCTTTCTTTGACTGATCGATTTTGAACTTCTTCAAAACTTTATCAAGGTATGTGCTTTGTGAAAGTCCAATTAAGCGTCTTGATCTATCTCTATAGATCTTGATGCCCAATATATAAGCAGCTTCACCGAGGTCTTTCATTGAAAAATTCTTATTCAAGTATCCTTTTATGATATCCAGAAATTATGTATTATTTCCAATCAACAATATGTCATCCACATATAATATTAGAAATGCTACACATCTCCCACTTACTTTCTTGTAAATACAGGCTTCTCCAAAAGTCTGTATAAAACCATATGCTTTGATCACACTATCAAAGCGTATATTCCAACTCCGAGAGGCTTGCACCAGTCCATAAATGGATCGCTGGAGCTTGCACACTCTGTTAGCACCTTTAGGATCGACAAAACCTTGTGGTTGCATCATATACAACTCTTCTTTGAGATATCCATTAAGGAATGCAGTTTTGACATCCATTTGCCAAATTTCATAATCATAAAATGTAGCAATTGCTAACATGATTCGGACAGACTTAAGCATCGCTACGGGTGAGAAGGTCTCGTCATAGTCAACTCCTTGAACTTGTCGAAAACCTTTCGCAACAAGTCGAGCTTTGTAGACGATAACATTCTTGTCGTCGTCGATCTTCTTCTTGAAGATCCATTTATTCTCTATGGCTTGCCGATCATCGGGCAAGTCAACCAAAGTCCACACTTTGTTCTCATACATGGATCCCATCTCAGATTTCATGGCCTCAAGCCATTTCACGGAATTTGGGCTCATCATCGCTTCCTCATAGTTCGTAGGTTCGTCATGGTCAAGTAACATGACCTCCAGAACAGGATTACCGTACCACTCTGGTGCGAACCGTACTCTGATCGACCTACGAGGTTCAGTAGTAATTTGATCTGAAGTTTCATGATCATCATCATTAGCTTCCTCACTAATTGGTGTAGGAATCACTAGAACTGATTTCTGTGATGAACTACTTTCCAATTCGGGAGAAGGTACAATTACCTCATCAAGTTCTACTTTCCTCCCACTCACTTCTTTTGAGAGAAACTCCTTCTCTAGAAAGGATCCATTCTTAGCAACGAATATCTTGCCTTCGGATCTGTGACAGAAGGTGTACCCAACAGTTTCCTTTGATTATCCTATGAAGACACATTTCTCCGATTTGGGTTCGAGCTTATCAGGTTGAAGTTTTTTCACATAAGCATCGTAGCCCCAAACTTTAAGAAACGACAGCTTAGGTTTCTTGCTAAAGCACAGTTCATATGGTGTCGCCTCAACGGTTTTAGATCGTGCCCTATTTAATGTGAATACAGCCGTCTCTAAAGCATAACCCCAAAACGATAGCGGTAAGAAACATCATAGATCGCACCATATCTAATAAAGTACGGTTACGAGTTTCAGACACACCATTACGCTGTGGTGTTCCAGGTGGCGTGAGTTGCGAAACTATTCCACATTGTTTCAAATGAAGACCAAACACATAACTCAAATATTCACCTCCACGATCTGATCATAGAAACTTTATTTTCTTGTTACGATGATTTTGCACTTAACTCTGAATTTTTTTGAACTTTTCAAATGTTTCAGACTTATGTTTCATTAGGTAGATATATCCATATCTGCTCAAATCATCTGTGAAGGTAAGAAAATAATGATACCCGCCGCGAGCCTCAACACTCATCGGACCGCATACATCAATATGTATTATTTCTAATAAGTCAGTTGTTCGCTCCATTGTTCCGGAGAACAGAGTCTTAGTCATCTTGCCCATGAGGCTTGGTTCGCAAGCATCAAGTGATTCATAATCAAGTGATTCCAAAGGCCCATCAACATGGAGTTTCTTCATGCGCTTTACACCAATATGACCTAAACGACAGTGTCACAAATAAGTTGCACTATCATTATTAACTTTGCATCTTTTGGCTTCAATATTATGAATATGTGTATCACTACAATCGAGATTCAACAAAAATAGACCACTCATCAAGGGTGCATGACCACAAAAGACATTACTCATATAAATAGTGTAGGGGAACGTAGTAATTTCAAAAATTTTCCTACGAACACGCAAGACCATGGTGATGGCATAGCAACGAGAGGGAAGAGTGTCCGTCCACGTACCCTCATAGACCAAAGCGAAGCGTTATAACAACGCTGTTGATGTAGTCGACGTCTTCACGATCCGACCGATCCAAGCACCGAGCGTCGGCACCTCCGAGTTACGCACACGCTTCATTTCGATGGCGATCCCGGACTCGATCCAGCAAAGTGTCGGGATGAGTTCCGTCGACGACGGCGTGGTAGCGATGATGATGCTCCACCGACGCAGGGCTTCGCCTAAGCTCATGACGATATGACTTCTCCGGCGCAGGCTTCGCCTAAGCTCTCTGACGATATGACGAAGTGGAATATGGTGGAGGGGCACCGCTGCACGGCTAAGGAACGATCCGTAGATCAACTTGTGTGTCATGGGGTGCCCCGCCCCGTATATAAAGGAGCCAAGGGGAGGTGGCCGGCCCAAGGGGGCGCGCAAAGGAGTCCTACTCCCTCGGGAGTAGGATTCCCCTCAATCTAGTTGGATTAGGATTCCGGAGGAAAGAGAGAGAGGGGCGGCCCACCTTTCCTAGTCCTAATAGGACTAGGGAAGAAGCGCGCGCCACCTAGGGCTGGCCCTTTCTCCTTTCCTCCAAGGCCCACTATGGCCCATGTATTTCCGGGGGTTCGGTAACCTCCGGTACTCGATAAATTCCGATTTCACTCGGAACACTTCCGATGTCCAAATGCAGGCTTCAATATATCAATCTTTATGTCTCGACCATTTGAGACTCCTCGTCATGTCCGTGATCACATCCGGACTCGAACAACCTTGGTGCATCAATACTTATAAACTCATAATGAACATCATCGAAGCGTTAAGCGTCACGGACCCTACGGGTTCGAGAACTATGTAGACATGACCTAGAACCATTCTCGGTCAATA